>CM026403.1:12833646-12923809 GCA_014843695.1 Archivesica marissinica | reverse complement strand
TTTAAAACTGTTTAATTATGCAATATAACTACTTTTTAAGAATGTGTTTAATTAATGCAATATAACTACTGTTTTAATGATGTGTTTAATTAATGCAATATAACTACTGTTTTAAGACTGTGTTTAATTAATGCAATATAACTACTGTTTTAAGAATGTGTTTAATTAATGCAATATAACTACTGTCTTAAGAATGTGTTTAATTAATGCAATATAACTACTGTTTTAAGACTGTGTTTAATTAATGCAATATAACCACTGTTTTAAAACTGTTTAATTAATGCAATATAACTACTGTTTTAAGACTGTGTTTAATTAATGCAATATAACTACTGTTTTAAGACTGTTTAATTAATGCAATATAACTACTGTTTTAAGACTGTTTAATTAATGCAATATAACTACTGTTTTAAGAATGTGTTTAATTAATGCAATATAACTACTGTCTTAAGAATGTGTTTAATTAATGCAATATAACTACTGTTTTAAAACTGTTTAATTATGCAATATAACTACTGTTTTAAGAATGTGTTTAATTAATGCAATATAACTACTGTTTTAAGACTGTGTTTAATTAATGCAATATAACTACTGTTTTAAGACTGTGTTTAATTAATGCAATATAACTACTGTTTTAAGACTGTGTTTAATTAATGCAATATAACTACTGTTTTAAGACTGTGTTTAATTAATGCAATATAACTACTGTTTTAAGACTGTGTTTAATTAATGCAATATAGCTACTGTTTTAAGACTGTGTTTAATTAATGCAATATAACTACTGTTTTAAGACTGTGTTTAATTAATGCAATATAACTACTGTTTTAAGACTGTGTTTAATTAATGCAATATAACTACTGCTTTAAGACTGTGTTTATTTAACCCTTTCAACACCACAGGCCTCTAAATAGGCTTATGAAAAGTGTAGATCCAGATGAGCCGGCTCGTGACGAGCCATCTCATCAGGATCTACACTTTTTTGCCAGTAATAATTATTACTATTTTTAGATAAAATTACTCATTTTGATAAATGAACTGGTCCAAAGGTAGTTTTCTTATTAATTTATTGGTCTAAAAATATCATGCACCAGTCCATGTCAGTTACTTGGGGTTGAATGGCTTAATGCAATATAACTACTGTTTCAATATCTAAGCCTCTTACTTTGTATCATTAAGTACGTTTAGGTATTTAAATTATTGCTCAATATATTGTCTTATGTTTTACCAGGCAGCAACTTTATTTACCTATAGTCTCTCATAAGCCATTAATGAGTGGCTGGCCCTGATTGCAGTGAGCGACTGGACAACTGGCGGCTCGGGTCAGCCACAACAGTGGTGGGCAACGTGTTCCAGATTGGTATTGTTCTCGAAAACAAAACAAGAGTTGGTAGACATTCTGACGGAAATGCTGTAGACACATCTCGCTACTTTGTCATGATAATTACGTGGCAGACACTGAAACCAGTCCATGAACAACCCTGTTGAGCAGATGAAACCAGTCCATGAATAACCCTGTTGAGCAGATGAAACCAGTCCATGAACAACCCTGTTGAGCAGATGAAACCAGTCCATGAATAACCCTGTTGAGCAGATGAAACCAGTCCATGAACAACCCTGTTGAGCAGATGAAACCAGTCCATGAACAACCCTGTTGAGCAGATGAAACCCAGTCTATATGAACAACCGTTGAGCAGAACCAAATAATAGCGTTAGTGTCATTGTTGGTTAGCCGGCCATTGTAGAGATGAAATGATGGAAGAGAAACTGTCTGGTTGATGTAGATTGAAGGGTTTGTTGGCAACAAATCTTGCCGCATTACGTTGGATCTGTTCAATTTGCTTTATTTTTTATTTGTTGTTGTGGATTCCATATTGGCGAAGAATATTCTAACTTGGGACGAACATGTGGATACGAGATGATTGGTCGATATGAAACCCCAGGATCACCTGATTGATCTCGGTCTGAACCTAATATATTAACAATCTTTCAATTGGGACTTTAAGGCAAGGCATCGTGTCGGTGCTTTACACCGTGCACATAAAAGAACCATACCCAGTAATGGGACTGTATCATTGCACTATCCTCCAAAATCTAAAATGATTAATCTTTTCGGGAGGCATCGCTAATATGGGCAACCGGTAGCGACGATAAATAAACGTAAAACACTCAAAAACGTGATCAGGATCTATGTTGTTTGCTACATAGCCAAGTGTCTTAGCAAGATCATCTGAATAGCAAACAGAATAGATCCTGATCAGACGGAACGTTCCATGGCTCTATGTTCTTTGAAAATACTGTTTGAACAGTGTCCAGAATCAAATGGGTTAAACAATCGAGCACTCCTTACCAATTGACAATATGTGATGGACATTGTATGCTAACTCATTGTTCTCATTAGCCAAGTAAACGGAATTTATAGCAACATAAATGGTTTTTATTAGCACATACCCCACCCCCTAACCCTAGACCAGTAGACCTATTGTTCTCCTAGCCACACAAGTACAATGTTATGGGTGCGGCCAATTTGAGAAAGTATCCACAAATGTCATCGACGTAATGTTACACTTTTTTAACCAAATTTGAATAAAATGCAGCAGACGAAACTCAAACACAATAAATATACAGGGAACCACACGGAATCAGGGTGTGATTTTGACGGAATCAGGGTGTGATTTTGACGGAATCAGGGTGTGATTTTGACGGAATCAGGGTGTGATTTTGATGGAATCAGGGTGTGATTTTGATGGAATCAGGGTGTGATTTTGATGGAATCAGGGTGTGATTTTGAAGTGAGCACAACAGTTACTGGTCTCAAAAGAAAACAAGTATTTTTTTCTTAAATGAATATATATTTTATTTTCAGTCATCACTACGGTAGTTAGTGCCAGCACCTACAATAAAGTTGCTACATGTATTAGTCCAATTCTACTCGGTATACAGTCAAACCTGTGTTAGTGGTCCCCTCTATTAAGCAGCCAACCTGTATTAAGCAGCCAGTTTCTAGATTCCCAATATGTTGTTTTATTATATATTTGACCTCTATTAAGCAGCCACTTTCCGTGATTCCCTTGGCTGACTGCTTAAGACAGGTTTGACTGTACAGTTAAAGCTGTCTTAAGCAGCAAGCCAAGGGAATCACAGAAAGTGGATGCTTAGCACAGGTTGTTGGTTAATGTATAATATGGCAATCTGGAAGCTGGCTGCTTAATACAGATTGGCTGCTTAATGGAGGTGATCGCTAACACAGGTTTGACTGTAGCTACAAATAACAGAATTCCACTCGCGGTAACTACATGTACTAACGATACTAAAAATCACATTGCAATGTCTCTATTGGGAAACATTGAGAAACTCGGGTTATAACATTTTTAAAAATTTAATTAAAGATGTACATATATCTAATATGCTACAATACTCATAATACATCGCAAAACCCCCACTTCATGGCATGAATTATACATACACCGTCTCCGTAGCCCAGTGGTTAAGGCACCCGCCTACGGAGTGGGGGGTCGAAGGTTCGAATCTCGTCAAGGGTTCGTTCTGATATGGCCGATTGGTGAGCCGCCAGCTAGTTAAATAATGGTTACCAATTGACTACCAGCCTGACGTCTGGCACACAAGCATAGGATTCGGGAAGTACTGATGTTCATAACAAAGAGGTGTCTCATAAGTCAGAAATGGCTGGCCCTTTAAATAGGGGTGACACTATAATAAACATACACTTTACTTTTACACCCCTCACACAAACGAACACAAGAATTATATATATACTTGCATAGTAACACAGCTAATTGTTCATATTTTGACTACATTGCACAATATTATACAGACGGATCTGTAGTCAAGTGGTAACACGCCGGACTGGTAATCCAGGGATTGCAGGTTCGATCCCCAGTCTGACCCTAATAAAATTAACAGTCTTTCAGATGGGACTTTAAAACGAGGTCTCGTGTGGTTGTGTTTTACACTGTGCAGGTAAAACAACCAGAGGAGACTCTGGAATGGGTCTATGTCTGTATCATTGTACTATCCTCCAAAATCTAAAATGACTAATCTCTTCAGGAGGCGTCGCTCATATGGGCAACTGGTAGCGATGATAAATAAACGTAAAACGCACACATTAAATCAAGGAAACAAACTCTATCACCGATAAAAAGAAAAGAGGAATATCTATATAAATAAACGTAAAACACACAATGATTGACCCAGTGGATCAGAAAGAGATGCCCTTTGAAGTGAAATGTTGACGCCGTACGACTAATGACGGACAAACGGCAATCACAAAAGCTCATCTCCTTGAGCACTTTGCGCTTTGAGGTCAGCTAAAGAACCTTACTGCCAGAGGTAGTACAAATAGTTTGCAGAAATACGTGGCCTGACCGAGTATCGAACCCGGGACCGCGCGATTCCAAATCTGACGCTCTACCACTGGACCACGGATGCCACACACTTGTTAGTAGGGCATGTATCAAACCCTAGAAACAATGTAACTTATCAAAGCATAAATGTGCACCAGAAAGGTGACTGCTTAAGTGTTGCTTTCCACACAAGTGGGTTAGACAAAAATGGAATACCGGTAATAGCATAATTAGGGTCCATTTTACAATAAATATTTAAAACAAAAAACGTTTCATGTAAAGGAAAATATAATGTGCACAGTTAAAAATGCTATTTATATACCGGTATTAACCCTTTCAACCCCACAGGCCTCTAAATAGGCTTATGAAAAGTGTAGATCCAGATGAGCCGGCTCGTGACGAGTCGTCTCATCAGGATCTGCACTTTTTTGCCAGTAATAAAATTATTACTATTTTTAGATAAAATTACCCATTTTGATAAATGAACTGGTCCAATGGTAATTTTCTTATTAATTTATTGGTCTGAAAATATCACGCACCAGTACATGTCAGTTACTTGGGGTTGAATGGGTTAATATGCAATGGATGTAATGAGTACTACATAGCCAAACAGGCCAAAACCTACGGAACTGACAAACTGTACATAATCAGCAAGTCAGAGACCCGTCAACAAGGCAAATGTACGTGTATGTCAGTACTCATTTGGACAATTGTAAAATGAACCCTAAATTTTCTATTTTTTTCCGTTTTATAAATTACATAATGATGTATCAGTTATATTGTTATATTTCGGGTTTTACACCTGCATCAGCACCATTTTGGGCTATATCGCCGGCAGGCAGTTTACCTAACAACACTTTTCCTGGGCAGGCTCCAACGGTTAACCAGTACTTGGGTGCACCAACCTCCGTAAGAAACTGCCAACTTTTTCATATAAATGAGACAAGGTCTGAGCGGGGCTCGAACCCGTGACCACGGATGCGGACTATGATGTATCAGTTACGTCAGCCACAGAACATTATTTCATTGATATTTTCTCCCAAAATGAAACATTATTTAACCCATTCAACCCCAAGTAACTGACATGGACTGGTGCATGATATTTTTAGAACAATAAATTAATAAGAAAATTACATTTGGACCAGTTCATTTATCAAAATGGGTAATTTTTGTCTAAAAATAGTAATATTACTGGCAAAAAGTGCAGATCCTGATGAGACGGCTCGTCACGAGCCGGCTCATCTGGATTTACACTTTTTGTAAACCTATTGAGAGGCCTGTGGTGTTGAAAGGGTTAATGACGTCGCAATATCGACGTTGTGTACACATGTATATGCAAAATTGGCGTTACTAAGCAATTGCACAAATTTTTACCCCATTTAGTTAATGCCCTGATGAATTGAAACCTGTTGGCAGTATATTGTTATAAATAAGTTATAAAACCCATGTAATGTTGTTAAACTGTTTCTGATGTCCGTTTTCCGGGGATTTGTGACTGTGTGAACCATTAAAAATGACATATAAACCGGCGAGAAACATAGTAAATCGGGTCGAGAATTGGTCACGCATCGCGTACGAAATCATAGAGAACATACCGGTAGAACATGAAAAAAAAAGAGATACGAGGACAGTTCAGAGTGACTCCTAAACAGATCCTATGTATTTTATTTAAAGCTTGTGGCCTAAGTTATGGTCGGGCTGAGTTATCAAATAACATTACCCATCTAATTCACACATTATCGAATATAGATGCGTGTTAGTACAGCGTGACTCCTGTACTGACTCTATATATTTTGGTGCTTGTAGCCTAATCTATGGCCGGACTGAGCATGCAAATAATATTATACATCAAACATATTCATACATCAACAAATATGAGATGTGAGACAGTATAGAGTGACTCCTGTACTGACCTTATACATTTTGGTACTTGTAGCCTAATCTATGGACGGGCTGAGCATATTTATAATATTATACATCAAACATATTCACGACTATGAGATGTGAGACAGTATAGAGTGACTCCTTTACTGACCCTATACATTTTGGTACTTGTAGCCTAATCTATGGACGGGCTGAGCATATTTATAATATTATACATCAAACATATTCACGACTATGAGATGTGAGACATTATAGAGTGACTCCTTTACTGACCCTATACATTTTGGTACTTGTAGCCTAATCTATGGACGGGCTGAGCATTCAAATCGTATTATTAACGCACACAACTTAATCACCTTAGTTTATAGTATATGAGTCTTAACAAAACATCTTAGTTCGCTAGCCCACATGGTTCGCTGGAGGCGATGGTAAATTAGCTCAATCATCATCATCATCATCATGCAATGTTGTTTTATATTTTTTATATATACAGGGTTCATTCTAGATCAGAATTTTTGGGAGAAGTGAGAAAGCGCGCGATCGCGTCCTTAACTGATGTTATTTAATCAATTTCAACAAAATATGGTTAAAATGCACAGTATGACCATTAAATACAACATTTGAATAGAAGGAGTGCTGGACAAAATTTATACTGGACAAAATTTTGTATGAAAATTGTAAAAAAAAAAAATATTTAGGGAAAAGTGGGGCCCCTAGGGGGCGAAGTCAGGGTCCCTAGGGGGCGATGTCAGGGTCCCTAGGGGACGAAGTCAGGGTCCCTAGGGCGACTATTTAATACAAATTGCATCATTAAAACTAGAGGTAATCTATCTAGGACCAACTGTTTTAATTTTTTCAACTTTAGCTTGTCCTAGATCAAAATGCCAAATTCTGTGAAATCAAAGGCATATTTCTTAGTCTCTCCGTTGGCTGTAATGCTATGGGGTACATTTGTATGCCATAACTGGAAACAAATATGTAAATGGTTGCCTTAATTTGTTTGTTTGGACTAACATGATATAATATCAAATAAATTTTCGGACTTTATTTCTGAGACAGACTTCACACCTTACAATCGGGGATGAGTTACATGTTATTTATGCAATAGATTAAAAATAAACCACAGTGTACAACCCCAAGTAATCCTGAACTGTCATCACGGTCGAATGGGAGCTTTCTTCAATAAATGATGGTCTTGATAATTTAAACACCAGGGTGTCTTCTCAAAATCACACACAAGTTTCACATCCAACATGGTAAAACTGGCACCATTTACAACCAGTGAATGTCTCTTCACAACTGTATATTTTATAGTGTTCAGTCCAGTCTCCCTATCCAGTTTACCAGTTTTCTGAAAATAACAAAATAAAAAGGTTAAAAACCCTAGTCTAAAAAGGTTAAAAACCCTAGTCTAAAAAGGTTAAAAGCCCTAGTCTGTCGAGGGGACATGTTAATGGATTGGACATTATCTTGACGAGGACATGATCTCGCCCTACCCCAAGCAATATCCTGAAGCATTGTCAGGTCATGTGTTACATGTATGCTCAACAACACGACTTGAAAGTCTCGGCAGAGATTTAAGCTCGTCATAACCACAATAACACTGCTCCAACAAATGCCTGCTAGATTATGCAATACTGTGAACATTTGTACTGGAATTGATTATAACATAATAAAATAAAATTGTCCCCCGAGGGACTCCCGGTCGGATATCGAAAGTGTTCAGACTTATTTCTTTTTTTGATAATACTGACGAGTCGAGATTAGCAAATTCAATTATGCGTGACTGGCCATTGTTTGCAATTATGCGTGACTGGCCATTGTTTGCAATTATGTGTGACTGGCCATTGTTTGTAATTATGTGTGACTGGCCGTTGTTTGCAATTATGTGTGACTGGCCATTGTTTGCAATTATGTGTGACTGGCCGTTGTTTGCAATTATGTGTGACTGGCCATTGTTTGCAATTATGTGTGACTGGCCATTGTTTGCAATTATGTGTGACTGGCCATTGTTTGCAATTATGTGCGACTGGCCATTGTTTGCAATTATGTGTGACTGGCCATTGTTTGCAAATCAGGTATTGATTAAATACAGGTAACAAAAGAAAACTCAATTATGTGACGACAAAATTGTCCCCTAAGGGGAGTTCTGTTCGGATATCAAAGGTGTTCAGATAATAATTTATTTCAGTTTTAGATAACACTGACATTCGTCGGGGTATTTCACACTGGGTTACTATGGCACAAGTTGGCCGCATGTCACGACACTTTCAAATTTACAAATTCAATTATGTATAACCGTGACTGGCCATTGTTTGCAAATTAGGAACCAAATGTGTGTGACCGGGTGCGTATTTGGGAACGTGTACATCCAATGTCAATTTGGAGGCGTATTGTCCAGAATTTTTGGCACAAAACAAACGGGGACGTGTTGAGGAGAATGCTTAACCCTTTCAACACCACAGACCTCTAAATTGGCTTACAAAAAAGTGTAGATCCAGATGAGCCGGCTCATGACGAGCCGTCTCATCAGAATCTGCACTTTTTTCAAGTAATATAACTATTTTTAGAAAAATATTACCCATTTTGATAAATGAACTGATCCAAATGTAATTTTGTTATTAATTTATTGGTCTAAAAATATCATGGACCAGTCCATGTCAGTTACTTGGTGTTGAATGGGTTAATTAATTATTGCTAAACATACAGATATCATGTCATCAAGGTAAAATTTCACTGATTGATATCTTAAGACGATTAGCACAATGTTTATTTTATTTTTATAGGCATGTGATATTCTTGGTGCATATTTTAGAATATCTTGAGCAATTGTGCTTGTGGATATTTTCACAAATGTGTTATACATCGGAAATCCGCTTTACCCCATCTTCCCCCCACCACGATTTGTGCACCAAAATGTAGGTGCGTCTTATACATCGATAAATATGGTAATTATTTCATCCAAAAGATTAGTTGTTCTGTTTATTAGTTCTCTGTCTTGCTCTCTTCTCCCTCATTCTATAGCTCTCTCTCTCTCTTTCCACAATTTCATAGTTCTCTCTCTTGTCTCCATTTGTTCTTGATCGGTTCCCTTGGTTCTGTTCTCTCTTATCTCCTGAATTGTTTGTTTCTCTCTCGGTCCCCTGGTTTTATAGTACTTTCTTGACTATTTGTTTCTCTCTCGGTCCCCTTGGTTTACAGTTATCTCTTTCCCCCCATTTCATGGTTCTCTCTCGGTCCCCTTGGTTTACAGTTATCTCTTTCCCCCCATTTCATGGTTCTCTCTCGGTCCCCTTGGTTTACAGTTATCTCTTTCCCCCCATTTCATGGTTCTCTCTCGGTCCCCTTGGTTTACAGTTATCTCTTTCCCCCCATTTCATGGTTCTCTCTCGGTCCCCTTGGTTTACAGTTATCTCTTTCCCCCCATTTCATGGTTCTCTCTCGGTCCCCTTGGTTTACAGTTATCTCTTTCCCCCCATTTCATGGTTCTCTCTCGGTCCCCTTGGTTTACAGTTATCTCTTTCCCCCCATTTCATGGTTCTCTCTCGGTCCCCTTGGTTTACAGTTATCTCTTTCCCCCCATTTCATGGTTCTCTCTCGGTCCCCTTGGTTTACAGTTATCTCTTCCCCCCATTTCATGGTTCTCTCTCGGTCCCCTTGGTTTACAGTTATCTCTTTCCCCCATTTCATGGTTCTCTCTCGGTCCCCTTGGTTTACAGTTATCTCTTTCCCCCATTTCATGGTTCTCTCTTGGTCCCCTTGGTTTATAGTTATCTCTTCCCCCCATTTCATGGTTCTCTCTCGGTCCCCTTGACTGAAGATATACATTATTTCTGGTTGAAGATATACATTAGTTACCTCCACCGTATTGAAGATAGACATTAGTTATCTCCCCGTATTGAAGATATACATTAGTTACCTCCCCCAGATTGAAGATATACATTATTTCTGGTTGAAGATATACATTAGTTACCTCCCCGTATTGAAGATATACATTAGTTACCTCCCCCAGATTGAAGATATACATTAGTTACCTCCCCTGTATTGAAGATATACATTATTTCTGGTTGAAGATATACATTAGTTACCTCCCTCGTATTGAAGATATACATTAGTTACCTCCCCCAGATTGAAGATATACATTAGTACCTCCCCCAGATTGAAGATATACATTAGTACCTCCCCCAGATTGAAGATATACATTAGTTACCTCCCCCAGATTGAAGATATACATTAGTACCTCCCCCAGATTGAAGATATACATTAGTACCTCCCCCAGATTGAAGATATACATTAGTACCTCCCCTAGATTGAAGATATACATTAGTACCTCCCCAGATTGAAGATATACATTAGTTACCTCCCCCAGATTGAAGATATACATTAGTACCTCCCCCAGATTGAAGATATACATTAGTACCTCCCCCAGATTGAAGATATACATTAGTACCTCCCCTAGATTGAAGATATACATTAGTTACCTCCCCCAGATTGAAGATATACATTAGTACCTCCCCAGATTGAAGATATACATTAGTACCTCCCCCAGATTGAAGATATACATTAGTACCTCCCCCAGATTGAAGATATACATTAGTTACCTCCCCCAGATTGAAGATATACATTAGTACCTCCCCCAGATTGAAGATATACATTAGTACCTCCCCTAGATTGAAGATATACATTAGTACCTCCCCCAGATTGAAGATATACATTAGTTACCTCCCCCAGATTGAAGATATACATACATTAGTTACCTCCCCCAGACTGAAGATATACATACATTAGTTACCTCCCCCAGATTGAAGATATACATTAGTTACCTCCCCAGATTGAAGATATACATTAGTTACCTCCCATTAGTTACCTCCCCCAGATTGAAGATATACATTAGTTACCTCCCCCAGATTGAAGATATACATACATTAGTTACCTCCCCCAGATTGAAGATATACATTAGTTACCTCCCCCAGATTGAAGACATACATTTGTTACCTCTTTGCAATTGAAGAAATACATTGCATACCTGTTTCTGATTGAAGTATCTCTTGCTATCTCTTGGACGTTTTTCTTTATCATGAATGTGTCGAAATGTCTTCAAACCTGTACTGATGTTCATTGGTCTTCTGATCTGAAACACAGGCAGTCTACAAAGTGTGTGTGCTTGGTGTTTCATGGCTATTCACTATGTTAGTTTATACATATTTATTTTAGCTCGATTACGAAACAAGTATTTTACAAAGTTGTATTAATCACTCTTGAGGCATCATTACTGATGGAATCACCACCACGAGGGAGAGAGAAGATGCAATGTGGAATTTAAGTGCCTTGCCTATGGGCACAATCGTAACGGCTACAGCTGGGAGCGAACTCCAAGTCTTACGCACCCGAAGCTAACGGGCTACCACTGCGCTATCACGATGTAAAATGGACTTATGATTACATATAGAGTCCTATCTCACAGGGAGTGAGTGGCCAGGTATGATACAGTACTATTGTACTTGGGAATCTCAGTAATAATAGTCTTAAACACTTTTAAGAGTGGGAAATACGAGAAACTATTCTGGCAAACTCCAGCCAGGGATCGGTCCACAGCGCTTGTATTTGTAGTCCGGACTGTTGAGCACTTGCCACCTACAGTACATGGTAACAAAGTTCTGTGGTGATTCTATGTAGATAGAAGAGCTAAAACAAATTAAGGAGGGCCCTAAGGAGTATTAGTTCAGATCTAATTAGATCACCCTCGATAAATAAAGAAATCTATCTAGTACAGTACAAATTAGGTCACCCTCCATAAATAAAGAAATCAATCTACGGTAGTACAGTACAAATTAGGTCATCCTCGATAAATAAAGAAATCTATCTAGTACAGTACAAATTAGGTCACCCTCGATAAATAAAGAAATCAATCTACGGTAGTACAGTACAAATTAGGTCATCCTCGATAAATAAAGAAATCTATCTACGGTAGTACAGTACAAATTAGGTCACCCTCGATAAATAAAGAAATCTATCTATCTAAACCATTATTTAAACAGGTTCACATATTATCATATGCACTACTGAACATTATGAACATATTATTCACTACAGGTAATCAATAGCAGGGACATTATAAACAGGTTTATTAATTATTCCGCTAGCCGCAAATGATAATATTAGCTTTCTATGTTCATGAATGAAATAATAATTCGATCTTTCACCTAAAAACACGTTTTGTTTTCCTTTTTATTAAGCTTAACCCTTTCAACACCACAGACCTCTAAATAGGCTTACAAAAAGTGTAGATCCAGATCAGGATCTGCACTTTTTGCTGATAATATTACTATTTTTCGACAAAAATTACCCATTATGATAAATGAACTGGTCCAAATGTAATGTTCTTATTAATTTATTGGTCTAATAATATCCTGCACCAGTCCATGTCAGTTACTTGGTGTTGAATGGGTTAATAGGGTTTTTATAATAGAAAAACGATGAAATTGTGAGTTAAATGGCGCTAGAACGCTGCACTTAAATGATGTCACTGATGGTTTGAGTCTGATTACGTTCGCGTTGACAACAGTTCAACATGCAGCGGCTAGATACCACACGTGCCAAGTGCAACCTTCACCCTGGACTAACATGATTAGAACCATAGCTGCTGCACCTACCACAAGTTTCATGAATATCTTTTCAGCGATTTCTGATAAAAATAGCAGACATTATAGTATGTAGATAGTAGATACATAGCCTCTAGACAGCTGACATGTAAGTACCGTGACCGTGGAACCAATGTGGTTGGAACATGTGTTATGCACATCATCTTAATGTAGTCAACAATTTACTATTAACCCTTTCCTTCATAGAGATTCAGGTTAATATACTATTATATTTCCATACAAACGACAGCCATTTAACCATTTCCTTCATAGAGATTCAGGTTAATATACTATTATATTTCCATACAATCGACAGCCATTTAACCCTTTCCTTCATAGAGATTCAGGTTAATATACTATTATATCTCCATACAAACGACAGCCATTTAACCCTTAACCAACATAGAGATTCAGGTTAATATACTATTATATTTCCATACAATCGACAGCCATTTAACCCTTTCCTTCATAGAGATTCAGGTTAATATACTATTATATCTCCATACAAACGACAGCCATTTAACCCTTAACCAACATAGAGATTCAGGTTAATATACTATTATATTTCCATACAAACGACAGCCATTTAACCATTTCCTTCATAGAGATTCAGGTTAATATACTATTATATTTCCATACAATCGACAGCCATTTAACCCTTTCCTTCATAGAGATTCAGGTTAATATACTATTATATCTCCATACAAACGACAGCCATTTAACCCTTAACCATACATAGAGATTCAGGTTAATATACTATTATATTTCCATACAAACGACAGCCATTTAACCATTTCCTTCATAGAGATTCAGGTTAATATACTATTATATTTCCATACAATCGACAGCCATTTAACCCTTTCCTTCATAGAGATTCAGGTTAATATACTATTATATCTCCATACAAACGACAGCCATTTAGCCCTTTCCTTCATAGAGATTCAGGTTAATATACTATTATATCTCCATACAAACGACAGCCATTTAACCTTTTCCTTCATAGAGATTCAGGTTAATATACTATTATATTTCCATACAAACGACAGCCATTTAACCATTTCCTTCATAGAGATTCAGGTTAATATACTATTATATTTCCATACAATCGACAGCCATTTAACCCTTTCCTTCATAGAGATTCAGGTTAATATACTATTATATCTCCATACAAACGACAGCCATTTAGCCCTTTCCTTCATAGAGATTCAGGTTAATATACTATTATATCTCCATACAAACGACAGCCATTTAACCTTTTCCTTCATAGAGATTCAGGTTAATATACTATTATATTTCCATACAAACGACAGCCATTTAACCCTTTCCTTCATAGAGATTCAGGTTAATATACTATTATATTTCCATACAATCGACAGCCATTTAACCCTTTCCTTCATAGAGATTCAGGTTAATATACTATTATATCTCCATACAAACGACAGCCATTTAACCTTTTCTTCATAGAGATTCAGGTTAATATACTATTATATCTCCATACAAACGACAGCCATTTAACCATTTCCTTCATAGAGATTCAGGTTAATATACTATTATATTTCCATACATCGACAGCCATTTAACCCTTTCCTTCATAGAGATTCAGGTTAATATACTATTATATCTCCATACAAACGACAGCCATTTAACCCTTACCTCATAGATTCAGGTTAATATACTATTATATTTCCATACAAACGACAGCCATTTAACCATTTCCTTCATAGAGATTCAGGTTAATATACTATTATATTTCCATACAATCGACAGCCATTTAACCCTTTCCTTCATAGAGATTCAGGTTAATATACTATTATATCTCCATACAAACGACAGCCATTTAGCCCTTTCCTTCATAGAGATTCAGGTTAATATACTATTATATCTCCATACAAACGACAGCCATTTAGCTATCATGCAGTGGATAAGTAGTCATCATATCTATCCCACCTCCATAGATATTACTGGGACTACATGAGATTCTGGCCTTTATTATGAACATTGGTTTGGCTACTACATTGTCAATGAATGTCGTATTGGTAATGGTGCTTCTATGAGGGTAAGGGTTAATGATGAACATTGGTTTGGCTACTACATTGTCGATGAATGTCGTATTGGTAACGGTGCTTCTATGAGGGTAAGGGTTAATGATGAACATTGGTTTGGCTACTACATTGTCAATGTATGTCATATTGGTAATGGTGCTTCTATGAGGGTAAGGGTTAATGATGAACATTGGTTTGGCTACTACATTGTCAATGTATGTCATATTGGTAATGGTGCTTCTATGAGGGTAAGGGTTAATGATGAACATTGGTTTGGCTACTACATTGTCAATGTATGTCATATTGGTAATGGTGCTTCTATGAGGGTAAGGGTTAATGATGAACATTGGTTTGGCTACTACATTGTCAATGTATGTCATATTGGTAATGGTGCTTCTATGAGGGTAAGGGTTAATGATGAACATTGGTTTGGCTACTACATTGTCAATGTATGTCATATTGGTAATGGTGCTTCTATGAGGGTAAGGGTTAATGATGAACATTGGTTTGGCTACTACATTGTCGATGAATATCGTATTGGTAATGGTGCTTCTATGAGGGTAAGGGTTAATAAAGTGCAATGAAAATCCTCAATTTATTTATTAGTAATAATACAATGTAGATGATCAAAAATGGCACTCAGTGGGTGTTTAAATACCTCGTATGTTGTCTTAGTTTTACCATTCTCCTTGGTCCAAGTCGTCTTCTGAAATATATTATTTATGTTGTAATGATGTGCATGTATTCAGTAACTTAAACTGGTCACTTGAATAACACTTGTAACTTTAATAACGACTTCTACGTTAGAGGGCCTGCAAATGTTGCAAGCTGTACTGCAAAACAACCTCAAACATAATGTTAGCTTTACTGCAAAACAACCTCAAACATAATGTTAGTTTTACTGCAAAACAACCTCAAACATAATGTTAGCTTTACTGCAAAACAACCTCAAACATAATGTTAGCTTTACTGCAATACAACTTCAAACATAGCGAGCTACAATGTATATTGCAACTTCAAACATAGCGAGCTACATGTACAATGTATAGTGCAACTTCAAACATAGCGAGCTACATGTACAATGTATAGTGTAACTTCAAACATAGCGAGCTACATGTATAGTGCAACTTCAAACATAGTGAGCTACATGTACAATGCATAGTGCAACTTCAAACATAGCGAGCTACATGTACAATGTATAGTGCAACTTCGAACATAGTGAGCTACATGTACAATGTATAGTGCAACTTCAAACATAGCGAGCTACAATGTATAGTGCAACTTCAAACATAGCGAGCTACATGTACAATGTATAGTGCAACTTCGAACATAGCGAGCTACATGTACAATGTATAGTGCAACTTCAAACATAGCGAGCTACAATGTATAGTGCAACTTCAAACATAGCGAGCTACATGTACAATGTATAGTGCAACTTCAAACATAGCGAGCTACATGTACAATGTATAGTGCAACTTCAAACATAGCGAGCTACATGTACAATGTATAGTGCAACTTCAAACATAGCGAGCTACAATGTATAGTGCAACTTCAAACATAGCGAGCTACATGTACAATGTATAGTGCAACTTCAAACATAGTGAGCTACATGTACAATGTATAGTGCAACTTCAAACATAGCGAGCTACAATGTATAGTGCAACTTCAAACATAGCGAGCTACAATGTATAGTGTAACTTCAAACATAGCGAGCTACATGTACAATGTATAGTGCAACTTCAAACATAGCGAGCTACAATGTATAGTGCAACTTCAAACATAGCAAGCTACAATGTATAGTGCAACTTCAAACATAGCGAGCTACAATGTATAGTGCAACTTCAAACATAGCGAGCTACAATGTATAGTGCAACTTCAAACATAGCGAGCTACATGTACAATGTATAGTGCAACTTCAAACATAGCAAGCTACATGTACAATGTATAGTGCAACTTCAAACATAGCAAGCTACATGTACACTGTATAGTGCAACTTCAAACATAGCAAGCTACATGTACAATGTATAGTGCAACTTCAAACATAGCGAGCTACATGTACAATGTATAGCGCAACTTCAAACATAGTGAGCTACAATGAATAGTGCAACTTCAAACATAGCGAGCTACATGTACAATGTATAGTGCAACTTCAAACATAGCTAGAGTTACCCCAAATTAAAAGACCACATGCTTCACTTTGCTTTGAGGCCTGGCCCCGAGTTTATCAAAATATTCTCCAATCTCAAACTCAGACTCAAGCTTCTGATTGGTTCTGCTATGTGTAAAACTCAGACTCAAGCTTCTGATTGGTTCTGCTATGTGTAAAACTCAGACTCAAGCTTCTGATTGGTTCTGCTATGTGTAAAACTCAGACTCAACCAATCAAATTCATTGAGCTTGAGATCTGAGACAAGTTTTATAACCTCGGGGCCAGGCCTTGTTCATATGACAAGCTAGGACTTGAGTGAAACTTATTACTCAAATGACACCGTTTGATTTGGATAGAACATCTCACTACTTTATTGTATCAAACATTTGACATTTCAATTAAAACATTTTAGACTAAAACTTAAAATTTGACATACGAGTACTTTGGCCATGAAGTTTAAAGTGGAACGTTTGTGCAGTTGCTTACCAATAGCCCAGATTTTTGTAACCTAATATATAGCTCATCATCTTCTCGTCCCCAGCCCCAGTATCTGTTTGAGAGTCCGTTCACCTGAAATAAACCAGACATACAACATATCAACAGGTCTCATTCTAGAGGGTGACATGGGCGAGGGGACGCCTTAGTGATCCTGACCCCAAAAAAAGAATTTTAAAACAATTTTTGTTTTACAATTTCCCTACACAATATTGTCCATTAACTGGTCATTATAAAGCACGGTTTTATTCCAATGATGTATTTAATGGTCATAATGTGTATTTTAACCCTATTGTGTTGAAATTTATTAAATAACACCATTTAAGGATGCAATCGCGCGCTCTCTCACTTCTGACCTATGTATTCAAGATACGTGCACAGCTTCACATTGGCTCTACAGAGAGCAGACCAAACATGTATTCAAGATACGTGCACAGCTTCACATTGGCTCTACAGAGAACCGACCAAACATGTATTCAAGATACGTGCACAGCTTCACATTGGCTCTACAGAGAGCAGACCAAACATGTATTCAAGATACGTGCACAGCTTCACATTGGCTCTACAGAGAGCCGACCAAACATGTATTCAAGATACGTGCACAGCTTCACATTGTCTCTACAGAGAGCCGACCAAACATGTATTCAAGATACGTGCACAGCTTCACATTGTCTCTACAGAGAGCCGACCAAACATGTATTCAAGATACGTGCACAGCTTCACATTGTCTCTACAGAGAGCCGACCAAACATGTATTCAAGATACGTGCACAGCTTCACATTGTCTCTACAGAGAGCCGACCAAACATGTATTCAAGATACGTGCACAGCTTCACATTGTCTCTACAGAGAGCCGACCAAACATGTATTCAAGATACGTGCACAGCTTCACATTGTCTCTACAGAGAGCCGACCAAACATGTATTCAAGATACGTGCACAGCTTCACATTGTCTCTACAGAGAGCCGACCAAACATGTATTCAAGATACGTGCACAGCTTCACATTGTCTCTACAGAGAGCCGACCAAACATGTATTCAAGATACGTGCACAGCTTCACATTGTCTCTACAGAGAGCCGACCAAACATGTATTCAAGATACGTGCACAGCTTCACATTGTCTCTACAGAGAGCCGACCAAACATGTATTCAAGATACGTGCACAGCTTCACATTGGCTCTACAGAGAGCAGACCAAACATGTATCCAAGATACGTGCACAGCTTCACATTGGCTCTACAGAGAGCCGACCAAACATGTATTCAAGATACGTGCACAGCTTCACATTGGCTCTACAGAGAGCAGACCAAACATGTATTCAAGATACGTGCACAGCTTCACATTGGCTCTACAGAGAGCAGACCAAACATGTATCCAAGATACGTGCACAGCTTCACATTGGCTCTACAGAGAGCAGACCAAACATGTATCCAAGATACGTACACAGCTTCACATTGGCTCTACAGAGAGCAGACCAAACATGTATTCAAGATACGTGCACAGCTTCACATTGGCTCTACAGAGAGCAGACCAAACATGTATTCAAGATACGTGCACAGTTTCACATTGTCTCTACAGAGAGCAGACCAAACATGTATTCAAGATACGTGCACAGCTTCACATTGGCTGTACAGATAGCCGAGTGGTTAACATCATGAAACTTGATACGTGTTACTCAGTGAACATTATTCAGTGGGAAATATACAGTAAACATTACTCAGTGGGCAATATACAGTAAACATTACTCAGTGGGCAATATACAGTGAACATTACTCAGTGGGCAATATACAGTAAACATTACTCAGTGGGCAATATACAGTGAACATTACTCAGTGGGCAATATACAGTGAACATTACTCAGTGGGCAATATACAGTAAACATTACTCAGTGGGCAATATACAGTGAACATTACTCAGTGGGCAATATACAGTGAACATTACTTAGTGGGCAATATACAGTAAACATTACTCAGTGGGCAATATACAGTGAACATTACTCAGTGGGCAATATACAGTGAACATTACTCAGTGGGCAATATACAGTAAACATTACTCAGTGGGCAATATACAGTGAACATTACTCAGTGGACAATATACAGTAAACATTACTCAGTGGGCAATATACAGTAAACATTACTCAGTGGGCAATATACAGTGAACATTACTCAGTGGGCAATATACAGTGAACATCACTCAGTGGGCAATATACAGTGAACATTACTCAGTGGGCAATATACAGTAAACATTACTCAGTGGGCAATATACAGTGAACATTATTCAGTGGGCAATATACAGTGAACAATACTCAGTGGGCCATATACAGTGAACATTACTCAGTGGGCAATATACAGTGAACAATACTCAGTGGGCAATATACAGTGAATATTACTCAGTGGGCAATATACAGTGAACATTACTCAGTGGGCAATATACAGTGAACATTACTCAGTGGGCAATATACAGTGAACATTACTCAGTGGGCAATATACAGTGAATATTACTCAGTGGGCAATATACAGTGAATATTACTCAGTGGGCAATATACAGTGAACATTACTCAGTGGGCAATATACAGTGAACATTACTCAGTGGGCAATATACAGTGAACAATACTCAGTGGGCAATATACAGTGAACATTACTTAGTGGGCAATATACAGTGAACATCACTCAGTGGGCAATATACAGTGAACATTACTCAGTGGGCAATATACAGTAAACATTACTCAGTGGGCAATATACAGTGAACATTATTCAGTGGGCAATATACAGTGAACAATACTCAGTGGGCCATATACAGTGAACATTACTCAGTGGGCAATATACAGTGAACAATACTCAGTGGGCAATATACAGTGAATATTACTCAGTGGGCAATATACAGTGAATATTACTCAGTGGGCAATATACAGTGAACATTACTCAGTGGGCAATATACAGTGAACATTACTCAGTGGGCAATATACAGTGAACATTACTCAGTGGGCAATATACAGTGAATATTACTCAGTGGGCAATATACAGTGAACATTACTCAGTGGGCAATATACAGTGAACATTACTCAGTGGGCAATATACAGTGAACAATACTCAGTGGGCAATATACAGTGAACATTACTTAGTGGGCAATATACAGCGAACATTACTCAGTGGGCAATATACATTCTTATATGTGGTCCAAAAGACAAAAGTAGCACAATCTGCAAGGAATCAGCCATTGAGACATGCATTATCTAAGTACAAGCCAGTATTTCATATACATACCAGGTTGAAATGGAATTTGGTCAATAGAAGGATTCCTCCAATGAAGGTTTTATAGTGGTACAAGGGGTGTAGATCTGGAGCTGATACATGGTACGGTCCATCTCCCGGGTAGGAATAGTTCAAGACGGGGCTGAGGGGTAGCAGGTCGACGTCATGCATAGCTATATAATCACAGTCGGCAGAACTCTCTAACACACCTACATTGATGAGAGAACCTCGGTTGAACCTAAAATGTCAAAATTTGTGGTTGTTGAGTTTGAGTTTTATGGCATCAGTTCAGGTTATATGGCACCGAGCAGGAAGAACAAATTTAGTTTCAGACTCATTTACATCAATTTATTAATATGAGATATTGTAAGTCATAACTAGTGTTAATAACCTTTATCATGAATAGGTAGCAGTTAAATACATGGAGATACAGTATGTATAACATCTCTAGTGCTGTTAGATTGCAAGATACATGGAGATACAGTATGTATAACATCTCTAGTGCTGTTAGATTGCAAGATCCATGGAGATACAGTATGTATAACATCTCTAGTGCTGTTAGATTGCAAGACACATGGAGATACAGTATGTATAACATATCTAGTGCTGTTAGATTGCAAGATCCATGGAGATACAGTATGTATAACATCTCTAGTGCTGTTAGATTGCAAGATCCATGGAGATACAGTATGTATGTATCATAACATCTCTAGTGCTGTTAGATTGCAAGATACATGGAGATACAGTATGTATAACATCTCTAGTGCTATTAGATTGCAAGATACATGGAGATACAGTATGTATACATCTCTAGTGCTGTTAGATTGCAAGATACATGGAGATACAGTATGTATAACATCTCTAGTGCAGTTAGATTGCAAGATACATGGAGATACAGTATGTATGTATCATAACATCTTTAGTGCTGTTAGATTGCAAGATACATGGAGATACAGTATGTATAACATCTCTAGTGCTGTTAGATTGCAATATACATGGAGATACAGTATGTATCATAACATCTCTAGTGCTGTTAGATTGCAAGATACATGGAGATACAGTATGTATAACATCTCTAGTGCTGTTAGATTGCAAGATACATGGAGATACAGTATGTATCATAACATATCTAGTGCTGTTAGATTGCAAGATACATGGAGATACAGTATGTATAACATCTCTAGTGCTGTTAGATTGCAAGATACATGGAGATACAGTATGTATGTATCATAACATCTCTAGTGCTGTTAGATTGCAAGATACATAGAGATACAGTATGTATAACATCTCTAGTGTTGTTAGATTGCAAGATACATGGAGATACAGTATGTATCATAACATATCTAGTGCTGTTAGATTGCAAGATACATGGAGATACAGTATGTATAACATCTCTAGTGCTGTTAGATTGCAAGATACATGGAGATACAGTATGTATGTATCATAACATCTCTAGTGCTGTTAGATTGCAAGATACATAGAGATACAGTATGTATAACATCTCTAGTGTTGTTAGATTGCAAGATACATGGAGATACAGTATGTATCATAACATATCTAGTGCTGTTAGATTGCAAGATACATGGAGATACAGTATGTATAACATCTCTAGTGCTGTTAGATTGCAAGATACATGGAGATACAGTATGTATCATGACATATCTAGTGCTGTTAGATTGCAAGATACATGGAGATACAGTATGTATCATGACATATCTAGTGCTGTTAGATTGCAAGATACATGGAGATACAGTATGTATCATGACATATCTAGTGCTGTTAGATTGCAAGATACATGGAGATACAGTATGTATCATGACATATCTAGTGCTGTTAGATTGCAAGATACATGGAGATACAGTATGTATCATGACATATCTAGTGCTGTTAGATTGCAAGATACATGGAGATACAGTATGTATCATGACATATCTAGTGCTGTTAGATTGCAAGATACATGGAGATACAGTATGTATCATGACATATCTAGTGCTGTTAGATTGCAAGATACATGGAGATACAGTATGTATCATGACATATCTAGTGCTGTTAGATTGCAAGATACATGGAGATACAGTATGTATCATGACATATCTAGTGCTGTTAGATTGCAAGATACATGGAGATACAGTATGTATCATGACATATCTAGTATACATACATGTTATATCATCACACACTATATAAATTACACAAGAGTTTATATCAATATGATGGATCTGTAGTTCAGTGGTAACATGCTGGACTGGTAATCCAGGGATCGCTGGTTCGATCCCCCATCTGACCATAATATAATTAACAGTCTTTCAGATGGGATGTTAAACCGAGGTCTCGTGTCGGTGCTGTACACCGTACACGTAAAAGAACCAGAGGAGACTCTGGAATTGGTCTGTCTATATCATTGCACTATCCTCCAAAAATCTAAAATGACTAATCTCTTCAGGAGGCGTCGCTCATATGGGCAACCAGTAGCGACGATAAATAAACGTAAAACACACACACAAATCAATATGGCCAATTGTTCCAGAGTCACTCACCAGTGACACATCTCACCTGCTTATCACAATCATATAATAGAGAATAGCACACCGAGAGATGCAGACCCCTGTGCTGGGCTGACCGCCATGACCACTTGCCTTGATCGACTTCTCCCAACATGGAATCACTTCCTTCTGGGCCAACCATCTATACACCCATATAAGTTTCACCAAAATTCATCCACAACTTTTAGAGTTATCCTGCTAATGCACACCACAGACTGGCCTATTATAAACAACATAAACATGGCATAGCTCATTGCCAGGATACTTCAGTTCATTGCCGCAATACTTCAGTTCATTGCCGCAATACATCAGTTCATTGCCGGGATACTTCATTCATTGCCGCGATACTTCAGTTCATTGCTGTGATACTTCAGTTAATTGCCGGGATACTTCAGTTTATTGCCGCGATACTTCATTTCACTGCTGGGATACTTTATTTCATTGCCAGGACACTTCAGTTCATTGTCGGGACACTTCAGTTCATTGCCGGGATACTTCAGTTCATTGCTGGGATACTTCAGTTCATTGCCGGGATATGTCAGTTCATTGCCGGGATACGTCAGTTCATTGATGGGATACTTCAGTTCATTGCTGCGATACTTTAGTTCATTGCTGCAATACTTCAGTTCATTGCCGGGATACTTGCAGATCATGATGAGACAGCTTGTCATGAGCCGGCTCATCTAGATCTACACTTTTTGTAAGCCTATTTAGAGATCTGTAGTGTTGAAAGGGTTCAGGTGGGAACAGTTGCTATATAACCGTAGCTGTTTGTGTGACTAAGACAAACAGGTTTTACGGGTAAGCTTAAACACACAGGCACAAGACAATATAGTTTTTTGTGCCTAATAGTAGTAATATTGAATACAGTCAAACTTGTATTAAGCAGCCATTTAATGAAATCACAGAAAGTGGTTGCATAGCATGGGTGACTGCTTAATAGAGGGCAAATGAATAATAAAACAACATGTTGGGAATCTGGAAACTGTTAATACAGATAATAGGGAACAAAACAAATTATTGTGCGTTGTGCATTATACGTGTCATAGCAGTTCCCAAACATTGACAGACATATGGATGGACTAACACAAACATTGACAGATGGATGGATGGACTAACACAAACATTGACAGATGGATGGATGGACACACACAAACATTGACAGATGGATGGATGGACACACACAAACATTGACAGATGGATGGATGGACACACACAAACATTGACAGATGGATGGATGGACACACACAAACATTGACAGATGGATGGATGGACACACACAAACATTGACAGATGGATGGATGGACAACACAAACATTGACAGATGGATGGATGGACACACACAAAAACATTGACAGATGGATGGATGGACTAACACAAACATTGACAGATGGATGGATGGACACACACAAAAACATTGACAGATGGATGGATGGACAAACATTGACAGACAGATGGACAAACATTGACAGACAGATGGACAAACACAAACATTGACAGACAGATGGATAAACAAACATTGACAGACATATGGACAAACACAAACATTGACAGATGGATGGATGGACACACACAAAAATATTGACAGACAGATGGATGGACACACATTGACAGATGGACAGATGGATGGACAAACATTGACAGACATATGGATGGACAAACATTGACAGACAGATGGATGGACACACACAAACATTGACAGACAGATGGATGGACACACATTGACAGACAGATGGATGGATGGACACACACAAACATTGACAGACAGATGGATGGACACACCTTGACAGACAGATGGATGGACACACATTGACAGACAGATGGATGGACAAACATTGACAGACAGATGGATGGACACACATTGACAGACAAATGGATGGACAAACATTGACAGACAGATGGATAGACAAACATTGACAGACAGATGGATAGACACACATTGACAGACAGATGGATGGACAAACATTGACAGACAGATGGATAGACAAACATTGACAGACATATGGATGGACAAACATTGACAGACAGATGGATAGACAAACATTGACAGACAGATGGATGGACAAACATTGACAGACAGATGGATGGACAAACACAAACATTGACAGACAGATGGATAGACAAACATTGACATACAGATGGATAGACAAACATTGACAGACAGATGGATAGACAAACATTGACAGACAGATGGATGGACAAACACAAACATATTGACAGACAGATGGATAAACAAACATTGACAGACAGATGGACAAACACAAACATTGACAGATGGATGGATGGACAAACATTGACAGACAGATGGATGGACAAACATTGACAGACAGATGGATGGACAAACATTGACAGACAGATGGATGGACAAACATTGACTGACAGATGGATGGACAAACAATGACAGACAGATGGATAGACAAACATTGACAGACAGATGGATGGACAAACATTGACATACAGATGGATGGACAAACATTGACAGACAGATGGATAGACAAACATTGACAGACAGATGGATGGACAAACATTGACAGACATATGGATGGACAAACACAAACATTGACAAACAGATGGATGGACAAACATTGACAGACAGATGGATGGACAAACACAAACATTGACAGACAGATGGATAGACAAACATTGACAGACATATGGATGGACAAACATTGACAGACAGATGGATAGACAAACATTGACAGACATATGGATGGACAAACAATGACAGACAGATGGATGGACAAACATTGACAGACAGATGGATGGACAAACATTGACAGACAGATGGATAGACAAACATTGACAGACAGATGGATGGACAAACATTGACATACAGATGGATGGACAAACACAAACATTGACAGACAGATGGATAGACAAACATTGACAGACAGATGGATGGACAAACACAAAAATATTGACAGACAGATGGATAAACAAACATTGACAGACAGATGGACAAACACAAACATTGACAGATGGATGGATGGACACACACAAAAATATTGACAGACAGATGGATGAACAAACATTGACAGACAGATGGCCAAACATTGACAGACAGATGGATGGACAAACACAAACATTGACAGACAGATGGACAAACATTGACAGACAGATGGACAAACACAAACATTGACAGACAGATGGACAAACACAAACATTGACAGACAGATGGGTGGACAAACATTGACAGACAGATGGATAGACAAACATTGACAGACAGATGGATGGACAAACATTGACAAACATATGGATAGACAAACATTGCCAGACAGATGGATGGACAAACATTGACAGACAGATGGATGGATGTTCAAACACAAACATTGACAGACAAATGGATGGACACACATTGACAGACATATGGATGGACAAACATTGACAGACAGATGGATGGACACACATTGACAGACAATGGATGGACAAACATTGACAGACAGATGGATGGACAAACATGACAGACAGATGGATGACAAACATTGACAGACAGATGGATGGACAAACATTGACAGACAGATGGATGGACAAACATTGACAGACGATGGATGGACAAACATTGACAGACAGATGGATGGACAAACATTGACAGACAGATGGATGGACACACACAAACATTGACAGACAGATGGATGGACAAACATTGACAGACAGATGGATGGACACACACAAACATTGACAGACAGATGGATAACCAAACATTGACAGACAGATGGATGGACAAACATTGACAGACAGATGGATAGACAAACATTGACAGACAGATGGATGGACAAACATTGACAGACAGATGGATGGACAAACATTGACAGACAGATGGATGGACAAACACAAACATTGACAGACAGATGGATAGACAAACATTGACAGACAGATGGATGGACACACATTGACAGACAGATGGATGGACAAACATTGACAGACAGATGGATGGACAAACACAAACATTGACAGACAGATGGATGGACAAACATTGACAGACAGATGGATGGACAAACATTGACAGACAGATGGATGGACAAACATTGACAGACATATGGATGGACAAACACAAACATTGACAGACAGATGGATGGACAAACATTGACAGACAGATGGATGGACAAACACAAACATTGACAGACAGATGGATAGACAAACATTGACAGACAGATGGATAGACAAACATTGACAGACAGATGGATAGACAAACATTGACAGACAGATGGATGGACAAAACAAACATTTGACAGACAGATGGATAAACAAACATTGACAGACAGATGGATAAACACAAACATTGACAGATGGATGGATGGACAAACATTGACAGACAGATGGATGGACAAACATTGACAGACAGATGGATGGACACACATTGACAGACAGATGGATGGACAAACACAAACATTGACAGACAGATGGATGGACAAACATTGACAGACAGATGGATGGACAAACATTGACAGACAGATGGATGGACAAACATTGACTGACAGATGGATGGACAAACAATGACAGACAGATGGATAGACAAACATTGACAGACAGATGGATGGACAAACATTGACATACAGATGGATGGACAAACATTGACAGACAGATGGATAGACAAACATTGACAGACAGATGGATGGACAAACATTGACAGACAGATGGATGGACAAACACAAACATTGACAGACAGATGGATGGACAAACATTGACAGACAGATGGATGGACAAACACAAACATTGACAGACATATGGATAGACAAACATTGACAGACAGATGGATGGACAAACATTGACAGACAGATGGATAGACAAACATTGACTGACAGATGGATGGACAAACATTGACAGACAGATGGATGGACACACACAAACATTGACAGACAGATGGATGGACACACATTGACAGACAGATGGATGGATGGACACACACAAACATTGACAGACAGATGGATGGACACACCTTGACAGACAGATGGATGGACACACATTGACAGACAGATGGATGGACAAACATTGACAGACAGATGGATGGACACACATTGACAGACAAATGGATGGACAAACATTGACAGACAGATGGATAGACAAACATTGACAGACAGATGGATAGACACACATTGACAGACAGATGGATGGACAAACATTGACAGACAGATGGATAGACAAACATTGACAGACATATGGTGGACAAACATTGACAGACAGATGGATGGACAACACAAACATTGACAGACAGATGGATGGACAAACATTGACAGACAGATGGATGGACAAACACAAACATTGACAGACAGATGGATGGACAAACACAAACATTGACAGACAGATGGATAAACAAACATTGACAGACAGATGGATGCAAACACAAACATTGACAGACAGATGGATGGCAAACACAAACATTGACAGACAGATGGATGGACAAACATTGACAGACAGATGGATGGACAAACATTGACAGACAGATGGATGGACAAACATTGACTGACAGATGGATGGACAAACAATGACAGACAGATGGATAGACAAACATTGACAGACAGATGGATGGACAAACATTGACATACAGATGGATGGACAAACATTGACAGACAGATGGATAGACAAACATTGACAGACAGATGGATGGACAAACATTGACAGACAGATGGATGGACAAACACAAACATTGACAGACAGATGGATGGACAAACATTGACAGACAGATGGATGGACAAACACAATCATTGACAGACATATGGATAGACAAACATTGACAGACAGATGGATGGACAAACATTGACAGACAGATGGATAGACAAACATTGACTGACAGATGGATGGACAAACATTGACAGACAGATGGATGGACAAACATTGACAGACAGATGGATGGACAAACACAAACATTGACATACAGATGGATAGACAAACATTGACAGACAGATGGATGGACACACATTGACAGACAGATGGATGGACAAACATTGACAGACAGATGGATGGACAAACACAAACATTGACAGACAGATGGATGGACAAACATTGACAGACAGATGGATAGACAAACATTGACACACATATGGATGGACAAACATTGACAGACATATGGATGGACAAACACAAACATTGACAGACAGATGGATGGACAAACATTGACAGACAGATGGATGGACAAACACAAACATTGACAGACAGATGGATAGACAAACATTGACAGACAGATGGATAGACAAACATTGACAGACAGATGGATAGACAAACATTGACAGACAGATGGATGGACAAAACAAACATATTGACAGACAGATGGATAAACAAACATTGACAGACCGATGGATAAACACAAACATTGACAGATGGATGGATGGACAAACATTGACAGACAGATGGATGGACAAACATTGACAGACAGATGGATGGACACACATTGACAGACAGATGGATGGACAAACACAAACATTGACAGACAGATGGATAGACAAACATTGACAGACAGATGGATGGACAAACATTGACAGACAGATGGATGGACAAACATTGACTGACAGATGGATGGACAAACAATGACAGACAGATGGATAGACAAACATTGACAGACAGATGGATGGACAAACATTGACATACAGATGGATGGACAAACATTGACAGACAGATGGATAGACAAACATTGACAGACAGATGGATGGACAAACATTGACAGACAGATGGATGGACAAACACAAACATTGACAGACAGATGGATGGACAAACATTGACAGACAGATGGATGGACAAACACAAACATTGACAGACATATGGATAGACAAACATTGACAGACAGATGGATGGACAAACATTGACAGACAGATGGATAGACAAACATTGACTGACAGATGGATGGACAAACATTGACAGACAGATGGATGGACACACACAAACATTGACAGACAGATGGATGGACACACATTGACAGACAGATGGATGGATGACACACACAAACATTGACAGACAGATGGATGGACACACTTGACAGACAGATGGATGGACACACATTGACAGACAGATGGATGGACAAACATTGACAGACAGATGGATGGACACACATTGACAGACAAATGGATGGACAAACATTGACAGACAGATGGATAGACAAACATTGACAGACAGATGGATAGACACACATTGACAGACAGATGGATGGACAAACATTGACAGACAGATGGATAGACAAACATTGACAGACATATGGATGGACAAACATTGACAGACAGATGGATAGACAAACATTGACAGACAGATGGATGGACAAACATTGACAGACAGATGGATGGACAAACACAAACATTGACAGACAGATGGATAGACAAACATTGACATACAGATGGATATACAAACATTGACAGACAGATGGATAGACAAACATTGACAGACAGATGGATGGACAAACACAACATATTGACAGACAGATGGATAAACAAACATTGACAGACAGATGGACAAACACAAACATTGACAGATGGATGGATGGACAAACATTGACAGACAGATGGATGGACAAACATTGACAGACAGATGGATGGACAAACATTGACAGACAGATGGATGGACAAACATTGACTGACAGATGGATGGACAAACAATGACAGACAGATGGATAGACAAACATTGACAGACAGATGGATGGACAAACATTGACATACAGATGGATGGACAAACATTGACAGACAGATGGATAGACAAACATTGACAGACAGATGGATGGACAAACATTGACAGACAGATGGATGGACAAACACAAACATTGACAGACAGATGGATGGACAAACATTGACAGACAGATGGATGGACAAACATTGACAGACATATGGATAGACAAACATTGACAGACAGATGGATGGACAAACATTGACAGACAGATGGATAGACAAACATTGACTGACAGATGGATGGACAAACATTGACAGACAGATGGATGGACAAACATTGACAGACAGATGGATGGACAAACACAAACATTGACATACAGATGGATAGACAAACATTGACAGACAGATGGATGGACACACATTGACAGACAGATGGATGGACAAACATTGACAGACAGATGGATGGACAAACACAAACATTGACAGACAGATGGATGGACAAACATTGACAGACAGATGGATAGACAAACATTGACACACATATGGATGGACAAACATTACAGACATATGGATGGACAAACACAAACATTGACAGACAGATGGATGGACAAACATTGACAGACAGATGGATGGACAAACACAAACATTGACAGACAGATGGATAGACAAACATTGACAGACAGATGGATAGACAAACATTGACAGACAGATGGATAGACAAACATTGACAGACAGATGGATGGACAAAACAAACATATTGACAGACAGATGGATAAACAAACATTGACAGACCGATGGATAAACACAAACATTGACAGATGGATGGATGGACAAACATTGACAGACAGATGGATGGACAAACATTGACAGACAGATGGATGGACACACATTGACAGACAGATGGATGGACAAACACAAACATTGACAGACAGATGGATAGACAAACATTGACAGACAGATGGATGGACAAACACAAAAATATTGACAGACAGATGGATAAACAAACATTGACAGACAGATGGACAAACACAAACATTGACAGATGGATGGATGGATAAACATTGACAGACAGATGGATGGACAAACATTGACAGACAGGTGGATGGACAAACACAAATATTGACAGACAGATGGATGGACAAACATTGACAGACAGATGGATAGACAAACATTGACAGACAGATGGATGGACAAACATTGACAGACAGATGGATGGACAGACAGATGGATAGACAAACATTGACAGACAGATGGATGGACAAACATTGACAGACATATGGATGGACAAACACAAACATTGACAAACAGATGGATGGACAAACATTGACAGACAGATGGATGGACAAACACAAACATTGACAGACAGATGGATAGACAAACATTGACAGACATATGGATGGACAAACATTGACAGACAGATGGATAGACAAACATTGACAGACATATGGATGGACAAACAATGACAGACAGATGGATGGACAAACATTGACAGACAGATGGATGGACAAACATTGACAGACAGATGGATAGACAAACATTGACAGACAGATGGATGGACAAACATTGACATACAGATGGATGGACAAACACAAACATTGACAGACAGATGGATAGACAAACATTGACAGACAGATGGATGGACAAACACAAAAATATTGACAGACAGATGGATAAACAAACATTGACAGACAGATGGACAAACACAAACATTGACAGATGGATGGATGGACACACACAAAAATATTGACAGACAGATGGATGAACAAACATTGACAGACAGATGGCCAAACATTGACAGACAGATGGATGGACAAACACAAACATTGACAGACAGATGGACAAACATTGACAGACAGATGGACAAACACAAACATTGACAGACAGATGGACAAACACAAACATTGACAGACAGATGGGTGGACAAACATTGACAGACAGATGGATAGACAAACATTGACAGACAGATGGATGGACAAACATTGACAAACATATGGATAGACAAACATTGCCAGACAGATGGATGGACAAACATTGACAGACAGATGGATGGATGTTCAAACACAAACATTGACAGACAAATGGATGGACACACATTGACAGACATATGGATGGACAAACATTGACAGACAGATGGATGGACACACACAAACATTGACAGACATATGGATGGACACACACAAACATTGACAGACAGATGGATGGACAAACATTGACAGACAGATGGATGGACACACATTGACAGACAGACAGATGGATGGATGGACACACACAAACATTGACAGACAGATGGATGGATGGACACACACAAACATTGACACAGACAGATGGATGGATGGACACACACAAACATTGACAGACAGATGGATGGACACACACAAACATTGACATACAGATGGATGGACACAAACATTGACAGCCAGATGGATGGACAAACATTGACAGACAGATGGATGGATGGACACACACAAACATTGACAGACAGATGGATGGACACACATTGACAGACAGATGGATGGACAAACACAAACATTGACAGACAGATGGATAGACAAACATTGACAGACAGATGGATGGATGGACACACACAAACATTGACAGACAGATGGATGGACACACACAAACATTGACATACAGATGGATGGACACAAACATTGACAGCCAGATGGATGGACAAACATTGACAGACAGATGGATGGATGGACACACACAAACATTGACAGACAGATGGATAGACAAACATTGACAGACAGATGGATGTTCAAACACAAACATTGACAGACAGATGGATGTTCAAACACAAACATTGACAGACAGATGGATGGACAAACATTGACAGACAGATGGATGGATGGACACACACAAACATTGACAGACAGATGGATAGACAAACATTGACAGACAGATGGATGTTCAAACACAAACATTGACAGACAGATGGATGTTCAAACACAAACATTGACAGACAGATGGATGGACAAACATTGACAGACAGATGGATGGATGGATGGACACACACAATCATTGACAGACAGATGGATGGATGGACACACACAAACATTGACAGACAGATGGACAAACACAAACATTGACAGACAGATGGATGGACAAACATTGACAGACAGATGGATGGACAAACATTGACAGACAGATGGATGGACAAACATTGACAGACAGATGGATGGACACACATTGACAGACAGATGGATGGACAAACATTGACAGACAGATGGATGGACACACATTGACAGACAGATGGATGGACAAACATTGACAGACAGATGGATGGATGGATGGACACACATTGACAGACAGATGGATGGACACACATTGACAGACAGATGGATGGACACACACAAACATTGACAGACAGATGGATGGACACACACAAACATTGACAGACAGATGGATGGACACAAACATTGACAGCCAGATGGATGGACAAACATTGACAGACAGATGGATGGATGGACACACACAAACATTGACAGACAGATGGATGGACAAACATTGACAGACAGATGGATGTTCAAACACAAACATTGACAGACAGATGGATGTCAAACACAAACATTGACAGACAGATGGATGGACAAACATTGACAGACAGATGGATCACACACAAACATTGACAGACAGATGGATGGACACACACAAACATTGACAGACAGATGGATGTTCAAACACAAACATTGACAGACAGATGGATGGACAAACATTGACAGACAGATGGATGGATTACACACAACATTGACAGACAGATGGACAAACACAACATTGACAGACAGATGGATGGACAAACATTGACAGACAGATGGATGGACAAACATTGACAGACAGATGGATGGACAAACATTGACAGACAGATGGATGGACACACATTGACAGACAGATGGATGGACAAACATTGACAGACAGATGGATGGACAAACATTGACAGACAGATGGATGGACAAACATTGACAGACAGATGGATGGATGACACACATTGACAGACAGATGGATGGACACACACATTGACAGACAGATGGATGGACACACACAAACATTGACAGACAGATGGATGGACACACACAACATTGACAGACAGATGGATGGATTGACACAGACAAACATTGACAGACAGATGGATGTTCAAACACAAACATTGACAGACAGATGGATAAACAAACATTGACAGACAGATGGATGTTCAAACACAAACATTGACAGACATATGGATGTTCAAACACAAACATTGACAGACAGATGGATGTTTAAACACAAACATTGACAGACAGATGGATGGACAAACATTGACAGACAGATGGATGTTCAAACACAAACATTGACAGACAGATGGATGTTCAAACACAAACATTGACAGACAGATGGATGTTCAAACACAAACATTGACAGACAGATGGATGTTCAAACACAAACATTGACAGACAGATGGATGTTCAAACACAAACATTGACAGACAGATGGATGGACAAACATTGACAGACAGATGGATGGATGGACACACACAAACATTGACAGACAGATGGATGGACAAACATTGACAGACAGATGGATGGACAAACACAAACATTGACATATGGATGGATGGACAAACATTGACCGACAGATGGATGGATAAAACTTGAATACAATAGCCGAGTTCTTCAGCACAACTGAGCTTATAAAGACAGTTTACTCACCTCAAGGAATCAACTTGATTTATGACCAGAATGTCATGTCTGATATGCTTCTTGGTCAGATACTGATGTATATGTGGAGCAAATTCGAACAATTCCTCCATTCTATCTCGATATGGAACTATCACAACCAATTTATGACTGCCCCATTCAGCCGTATTACTATCTATCACAAACTGTGAACGTCCGTTTTGTAAATTATAATCATTGACCCCAATGTCTCCTCCCAAACTTCCCGTAGGAGATTTATCCAGCCCCATACAAGGGGTCAAAGATAGATTGGAATACATAAATAGAACTGTCAATGTGCAAGAGTATATCACGGCCACAAAAGCAAGCCATTTAAGTAGATGTATCCGTCTGGCCATCCAACGTTTAATTTTAACAATCTGTTTTCTGGTACAAGTAGGGCAACCACATGTCATAAATCACCATGGTTTCAAATAGACCTGATGCATTTCTTCTTGTTATGTCAATGTGATACATGGTTTGATGTATGTAGTTCTTCATCTCAAACCTTTGACAAGCTCCATCTCTAGTATCTCATCTCAATAGGCCCCAAACTAAAATGGAAATAAAACAAACATCAACATTCAGGCGAGTAGCTGACAGTATGCAGTAACGTACTAAAAATATCGGGAATAAAAAGATAGAAGTTTAAACTTATATTAATCACTCTCGTTGGCACGGATGAAAACGTATATGTGGTCATTCGTGTGGGAGGAAACCAGAGTACCCGGAGGAAACCCACCTGTCCGATCTGGCGACCACCTTACCATCTCACATACTTCCCTGTCCAAGGATCGAACCCGGGTTGCATAGGTGTGAAGCGAGCATGCTAACCACTGCGCTAATCGGACACAATAAAAGATAAAAAGATAAAAACGGCTAAAAGGCAATAAAAACTTTCGGGGAAAGGGGCATAATAGAAAATCCATATAATTCTGCATAATAAAAATGTGAGTCTGGCTATGCGCCGGACATTAAATATATAAATGTATACAAGCGTGATAGAGAGCTAGAGTGAGAACAACAAATGGGTGATGCAGACGAGGCCAATCAAATTGTTGCCAACAACAACGGTGAGATAATATTTAGAGGTATGGACCAGAAATGTGAATCATAAGCATCACATCGAAAAGATCACTAAGAAGGCAAGCCCAACAATTGGCTTCCAAACCAGAAATCTGAAACAATGTCCTAGCTGATGTTGAAAAACAGCATATCTTTTATCCATTGAAGATCTATCCTTGCTGGAATCAACATGTGTGTCAGTCTACATCATCAACATGAGTGCCAGTCTGTTGGAATCAACATGTGTGTCAGTCTACTGGAATCAACATGTGTGTCAGTCTGCTGGAATCAACATGAGTGTCAGTCTACTGGAATCAACATGAGTGCCAGTCTGCTGGAATCAACATGAGTGCCAGTCTGTTGGAATCAACATGTGTGTTAGTCTGCTGGAATCAACATGTGTGTCAGTCTGCTGGAATCAACATGTGTGTCAGTCTGCTGGAATCAACATGTGTGTCAGTCTGCTGGAATCAACATGTGTGTCAGTCTGCTGGAATCAACATGTGTGTCGGTCTGCTGGAATCAACATGTGTGTCAGTCTGCTGGAATCAACATGAGTGTCGGTCTGCTGGAATCAACATGTGTGTCAGTCTGCTGGAATCAACATGTGTGTCAGTCTGCTGGAATCAACATGAGTGTCAGTCTGCTGGAATCAACATGTGTGTCAGTCTGCTGGAATCAACATGTGTGTCAGTCTGCTGGAATCAACATGTGTGTCAGTCTGCTGGAATCAACATGAGTGCCAGTCTGTTGGAATCAACATGAGTGTCAGTCTGCTGGAATCAACATGTGTGTCAGTCTGCTGGAATCAACATGTGTGTCAGTCTGCTGGAATCAACATAGAGTGTCAATCTACATCATCAACATGAGTGCCAGTCTGTTGGAATCAACAAGAGTGTCAGTCTGCTGGAATCAACAAGAGTGTCAGTCTGCTGGAATCAACATGAGTGTCAGTCTGCTGGAATCAACATGTGTGTCAGTCTACTGGAATCAACATAGAGTGTCAATCTACATCATCAACATGAGTGCCAGTCTGTTGGAATCAACATGAGTGTCAGTCTGCTGGAATCAACATGAGTGTCAGTCTGCTGGAATCAACATGTGTGTCAGTCTGCTGGAATCAACATGTGTGTCAGTCTACTGGAATCAACATAGAGTGTCAATCTACATCATCAACATGAGTGCCAGTCTGTTGGAATCAACATGTGTGTCAGTCTGCTGGAATCAACATGTGTGTCAGTCTGCTGGAATCAACATGAGTGTCAGTCTACTGGAATCAACATGAGTGTCAGTCTACTGGAATCAACACGTGTGTCAGTCTACTGGAATCTACATGAGTGTCAGTCTATTGGAATCAAACGAGTGTCAGTCTGCTGGAATCAACATGTGTGTCAGTCTACTGGAATCAACATGAGTGTCAGTCTACTGGAATCAACACGAGTGTCGGTCTGCTGGAATCAACACGAGTGTCAGTCTGCTGGAATCAACATGAGTGTCAATCTATTGGAATTTACATGTATGTAAGTCTGCTGGAATCAACATAGAGTGTCAATCTACATCATCAACATGAGTGCCAGTCTGTTGGAATAAACATTTGACTATATTATCAAGTTATAGTTATTTCTAAACACTGAAGATAATGACTTTACATTCATCATGTTTATGAAGCGATAAAGCAGAGCAGAAAAGTAGTCACCCGACCTGTAGCTCAAGCCCACAACCTCCTGAACACTAGTTGGACAGCTCTACCAACTAAGCTAGCTGGGCCGATGTTCTACCCTGTCGATATACACTATGTACACTCTTCCTTCATTCATTCGCTAGTGGTAGTCTAGTCCGCAGTCCTAAAAATGCAAAGTTCTACATAAAATCCCAAAACAAACAATAGATCATATACATTTCTTTCAAAGATTAGTGATCGTTTTTTCCTCAATAACGAACTGGTTTTAAATAAGATTAAGAGCAGTATTAATTAATAACAAGATCATGTTCGTCAACGTCAGCTCAGAGTACCAGACGCTTGACTTCTTAATTACCTAAGCGGTTAGCTGATCAAGATTCAGAAACAAGAAAGAAATTAATTTTCAAAAATAATAATCACTTGTCATTATGTCAGGAGAGAAAAGACGATTTCCATTTTCCGAGGCAGAAATGCATTCAATAGTTACATATGAAATAAGACCATTGGTAAATTTGATTTAATATGTTACGTTAGCGATAACTAAATACGCCTTTAATTAGTTTTCGCGACATAATTTTTGAAAAGTTAAATTTACAGGTCAAACACCGCTATTGAATTCTCTAAAAGCGGTATGAAATCGCCGAAGTATATATATAACTTTTAAGTACATTATATTTATAATAATAAAACACCCACACCCTTACAGATAAATGGATTCCATCCAAACAGTCATCGTCAAGAGATCACCTACCCTGGGTCAATCAGAGTGTTAAGCGAATGATTAGAAGGCGAAATAGGGCCTTTAAAAATACTAAGAAGTCAAGTACGCCTTCAAATCGCAAGAAATTCCTGGATCTAAAACATTTAGTGCGGAAAGAGGTCAAAGAGGCTTATCATCAATACCTAGAAAACATCCTAAATCTAAAGTGCTGATGCCTCCCATCCTTACAGGCCAAACACCAAGAAACTGTATTCCATCCTTAAGCATTCCAAGCAAGATTCCAAATCAATGCCACCCCTAAAGCATGAAAACAAATTCCATCATGAAGAAGCTGCTAAAGCCACAGCACTGAACAAACAGTTTCCGTCTGTCTTCAGCTCCAAATCCCCACTAAGACTTACCTCCATTTGTAAAATGAAAATTCAGGACACATATGGAAACCTGAATGGTCAATCCACGCCAAACATGAATGAGATCTCAGTAAGCTCAAATGGCATAGAGAAACTTCTCAATAACCTGAACCCCCACAAGGCTAGTGGTCCTGACCTAATTAAGCCAATCGTACTTAAAACCCTGTCTAAAGAACATACCTATCCTTGAAGTCTTATTCCAAAAATGAAGGATCACTGCCTGCCCAGTGGAAGTCAGCAAATGCTGCTCCCATTTACAAAAAAGGGGACAAGTCAGACCCCGCCAACTATAGGCCTATCTCACTGACATGTGTTCTATGCAAGGTACTTGAACATATAGTTTCCTCCTCGATAGCAAAACACTTCACTAACCACAGTATTCTGTACCATTTGCAGCATGGTTTTAGAGAAAAACGGTCATGCGTGACCCAATTAGTAATGCTAGTCAATGACTTGGTTACCTCTGTCTACAATAAGCATCAGGTAGATCTAATCCTATTAGACTTCAGTAAGGCTTTCGATAAGGTCAATCACGAGAAAGTACTACTAAAAATGCATGAATATGGAATCAGAGGTCAAACATTAAGGTGGATTAAGAGTTTTCTAGATAATAGACTCCAGTCAGTTGTCCTTAATGGTACTAGTTCAGAGGCCATTCCGGTGTCCTCTGGAGTCCCACAGGGATCCGTACTTGGACCCCTGCTTTTCCTAGCCTGCATAAATGACCTCCCACAAAACATCAGTTCCAAAGTCAGCATCTTTGCAGATGATACTGCAGTATATCTATCACTGACATCTGCAAATGAATCGGTCACACTCCAAAATGATCTTAAGAGATTAGAAGAGTGGGAGTTGGAGTGGGACATGGAATTTAACCCCTCCAAATGTCAAGTTATCCACGTCACCAGAAGGAAACATCCTATTCCCAGCAATTATAAACTCCATGGAGTCCTACTTGAGTCGGTCACCTCGGCCAAATACCTTGGCGTGGATATCTCAAATAACCTGTCGTGGGACACCCACATAAAAAGGTCAACAAAGAAAGCAAACCTAACATTAGGATTTCTACGTAGAAACCTCCAGGTCAAATCTGAACCCCTTAAGACCATGGCTTACCAGACATTAGTGAGACCCCAGCTTGAATATGGCTCCGAGATCTGGTCGCCCCATACCCAAACATTGATAGACCAAATTGAAGGTGTCCAGCGAAGAGCAGCCCGTTGGATAAAGGCTGACTTTTATCGTACCTCTAGTGTTACAGACATGCTACATTCCCTAAATCTACGCAGACTAGATCAACGGCATATTGACAATAGGTTATCCCTTATGTATAAAATTCATAATGATCTTCTTGCTATTCCCATTGAAAACTACCTAGTTCCCCTCTCCCGTCCTACTCACCATTGCCATTCCTTAAGCTATAGGTTAATTACGTCAACTACAGACTACTACAAGTTCTCCTTCTTTCCAAGAACAATCTATCATTGGAACCACCTCCCTCCTGACATTGTCCATCTCCCTACCATAGAGCAATTCAAATATTGAACATGCCTGTCCCTAGTTGTTCTGCGTAGCTGCTTTTAAACTTTTACCACAACTTATTTTCATACCTTTTAAATTATACTTTTAACTACTCTTAGCGGTCTTTGACGCGCAACATGTCTACGTCCCCGCGAGGGGTTCGACATTAAAGGAAGATAGATAGATAGATATATACTTTGTACCCACTGGTTTAGGTCACACATTGCAATTTCCATAGGCCACCATTAAAAACACACAGTATCCCGGCGTGAAGAGTTTTCGCCCAGAACAGGTTTTCGTCCAACTGTGGAAATAGCAAGTCGCGAGAGATCACGCAATATTTCACGCTCCAGTTACCGGAATTATAAATAAACATACCTTGTGCACTTCCAATCTATTTCTAACTGATCATAATATATCAGACAAGGTAAATTAGCGGTGAAAACTAAACCTACCCCAGTTTTCACTAACTTCACTATATCCGTTTTATGTCACCATATAAATATCATTTTTTAAAGAAATTGGCAATTTTTTCTTAAATATCATTTTTTAAAGAAATTGGCAATTTTTTCTCCAAAATGACATATGCATCGTCTGCCACGCCAATATATTTACATATTTATATAAAAATGTCATTATAGTCTCACTGCTCCGTGTTTATGAGTTATGTCCGTTATTACACACAAGGGGTCCTTATTAATAATATCGATTTTCACCGTGTTTCACCTTCAGGTCCACGGGTTGTCACAGAGGTTCTCCAACTGATATATATGGTTGTGTAAACCTAGTTTTTCTTTGTTGGGCACCGTGTGATGTGTTCGATGGATGGGTCCATTTACGGTTCTGCATTTAGTCAGAGTAATTAGGAGGGATGACGACTTCTTATGCCCGTGTGTTTGACCTAGTTAAATTAAATGTTAGTGTTTTAGATACAGTATATAGACAAAATGCTGTCCAACAAATGAATTTTGAGTGAAAATGATAAATTAAGCCTCTTATTAAAGTAAGTCTTCCTTAGTTTATTGTTTTGTTAAAAAAAAACTGTTGCTTACATACTAATGGTGGCGCTGTAGACAATTTCCACAGTTAGGCGAAAACATGTGACGTCATTCCGGATTACTGAGAATGAGGTACCGCTATTTTGTCAACTTTTCTCAAAAAGTAAACATTCGATTTTCTCCGAGATTTTTGTGGATGAATGGTAACATATTGTTTATTTGGTGACATAAAATTGTTTGCAGTGTATGACCATTCTAAACCTATAGGAGTCCGTTATGTACTACATCGTCGGAAACCAGTAACACCGGGATACCATTAAATTTCCCCCAAAAATAGTTTGGCACAAAAGACAGTAGTTTTCAACAGACTGGCCTTTGAGCCACAGAAAACTGTCAACTTTCAATGGGGTTGACCGATTGCATTTTTTAAAATTTCCCACTAAAGGCACCCACCCCCTACTCTGAAGGTAATTTGGTGATGAATGTTGCACTGACACCTGCATTTATAATATGCTGTTTATTTGTCACCAAATAGTCAGCAAATATTTTTAAATATTCCAAAATGCAGCTCATATATATATTGTATTTTAATATTTAGAAGTCATTTTCACTATTTCTGACAATACCTATACTATTACTAAGCCAATCAGTTCATGTATCAATAACTCTTAAGGGCTTCCCTACACTTTTTCAACCAATCCCAGACCACTATATCAATAACACCGTTTAACCTAAAGACATTTTTTTTCTATATACGATATTGCCCGTTGCGATTCCTTAGCACTAGCACTAGCACAGTAGACAATATATAATTAGCCGATGTATTAGCTTGGAATGAAATACGTTATATACTTTCAAAACGAACTATGTACAACCGAGAAGATTCTTATATTGACCCAAAACTAGCAGCGCCCTAGCAGCTTACTCTTATTGTAATACGGCGTATTACCATGTATCGAATTTTATCAAATCGGAATGGTACCGCACCGTAGCGTTTATCTCCGGAAGTTATCCTTTATTTTCAAGATGGCAGCCTCCACACTGAAAAATGTGTTAGTGGTCAGCTGCAAAGATACATTCCAACATGTCGTGTTTTTACCCACAGCCGTGGAGTGTGGTATTGATACCACATATAAAGAGGGTCCAAGATTTCCGGTGTTGATATCAGCAGTGATAGCATTACATCGGTACATGTCAAAAGTTCACCGAGTATGGCTGGACCGGGTATTAGAATAGGTAACCCGAATATGGGCATACAATTTTCCATTGACATTGCAAATAGGTTTGTACAATATATAGTGGCTGCTGACCGACTACCTTCTGCATGTGGTGATACCTTCTAACTGTTCTAAAACTAACGCCTTTTGTTTGCTGCACAAAAACAATATGATCTGCCTACTAAACATGACAAGTCGAAGAAATTGACTGGTGTGCAGATACTTTATAATGACCTGATTGGCTGGGGTGAGAGTATTGGCTGTGGCTGGACCAAAGACACAATTTCGAGTGGTGAGACTGTTTTTAAGAAACTAACTGCAGCACTGTGGTATATTGACAGTGCTCATGAAAAGTTCAATTCGAATAGCTGCCACATTCCAGATCAGTTTGAAAAAGTTATAATATTATATTATAAGGATATAATAAATATAAAGAGGTGAAGTTTGTTGCAAATATTAATAAATGACTGAAATATAACCACTCAAAAGCAATGAATATGCATATTTGTGCCATATATTTTACTGAACTTCTTTTTGTGAGGCCCTTGATAGCTACTGGAACCAATTGCAAGCTTGTTTCAATTAAACAACACTATTTCCTAATGAAAACAGCAACTTTAACTGTAACATACTCACACTGAAGGACAGAGATATCAATTATAAAGTATTAACACTAATAAAGGGAGGTAATTTGAACATACCAGCCTGCTTATAGGTTCCTATATGCTATTATTTACTCAGTACAATGAATTATTTATCATTTTTTGGGTTCATTTTATATCAGGCAATGTAAAATGACCACCTTTCATTGTTTAACTGCATTCACATTGGGCTGATTGTGCCATAATAGGCATCATTAGTGAAGTTTCAAGCAATCAAATCCAATGTTGTAGGTCTGAACCAGCATGGTAATTCTTATCAACAGTAATCAGAATGAAAGCTCCCTGGAAAATTTCACCACAATAAGTACTGCGAAGGAAACCGACAAATTTTAACAAGCGCACATGGAACCTAGGTGAATTTGCGACATATGTCGCTGACGCCATTTATTGGCTCGCGGTTATGTGAAAAACTGCATTTCTCCAGGCCCTACTGTTGTATGTATTAGGAACCCCTTTGAATTATTATTTAAGCTTAAAATGGTTCTCAATGTACACCATGAAGTAATTCCCAACTTGATAAACTAGTATATGTGATTCAGATGTTGCAAATATCTCAGCACAGTCTTTGTATCACAGAGAATAAGGACTAATCTTCATTGTAAACAATACATAAACACCTCAGAACTAAGTTATGTAACACCCTGTCTGGGCTCATATATTGCATAGCTACCTATTGTTTCCAGCACTCACACATTCAACTCCTACTGCCGGGCAGTTAATCAAGCTGTAAATTGAAAACAAGCTTCTCCCAGGCAGCATTTTGTTGTGTAGTACTTTTTAAATAACATCATTCTTTACATTGTCCTTTAGGTCAGACACCGCTATTGCAATTTCCATAGGCCACCATTATAACACACAGTGCCATTATATTTCCTCCAAAAATAGTTTGGCACACAAGACAGTAGTTTTCAACACATATTTAAAAATGACTATCAGAGTAATTATGGTTCACACTTAGTTTAAACATATTTTATTTCAAGGTTCCCGCTGTCGGTCGCCAATTGCGACAAAAAAACAAATATTAGCGCTAAATTTTGTGAATTTGCGAAAATATTTGGCACAACTTTTTAAAAAAATGGATTCAAATATTTATTTGTGAACTATATGGCTCTTAGTTGGCTCCAATGTTTTTTAATTGGCAACAGAAGTGGCGCAGACAAACATTCAGACAGAGGGAACCCTGTATTTATCAATATTTACATCATGTTGTAACAATAATATTCAAGAACATATGGATTAAATTGGAAGCTTAAGGTTTATTTTCTCCATGACAAACATAATTTTCATAAACTATAGCAGAGTGTATATACATTTATGAACGTGACAAGTTTTATTCAACTGTAATAATACAGACCCCAATCTTCTGTGGTTTATACCGAAACACAAAAGCGTCAATAGTTTCAAAGCTCGCACCACAAATTATATGCAACCATGTCATGTCTGACAGTCACTTTTTACATATTGATCCAGATGTTGATATCTATTGCAGGTGTTTTGGCACCACATTTGGTACATGTACCTTCTCCTACAACCTATATCTTTAGTAAATTTCCAGAAAAGATACAGCTTCAAAATCTCTACATCTAAATGATACTCTCAAGTCTCAACACTCAATACTGAGTATGACTGGGAGGTGCTTGTCAGGTACAGTTAAAAAAATCTCATTAATTGAGACAGAGGGCGTGAAAAATAACTACATACTAAGGTTAAAAAACAGTCATTAGTGTTACATCAGTGGTACAGTGGCCAGCTGCTCAGCAAAAATGGTTAAGCTGGGGCTGGACTGTACATAGTAGGGGGAGCCCATTCCAAAGACATATTGTTCCCCTGGGACAAAAGAGTTAGTTATATAACTTAATACTGTACTGGGTTCTGGACTGCGGAATTAAGTAGTTCATGTTCCTTGTAGGTGTTACGTGGTTGTGGTTGACACATACTAAGTTATTTCTGATTTTGTATTGTGTATGACTGATGATATGCGTCAATATTCATGTGTTTTTGCCAGTTCAGGGAATTTATCATTTTTGTTACACTGCTTGTATAGTTACTTTATAATCATTACAGATAATGTGATATAGCATGCAGCTGATCTCTGTGTGTTTTACGTTTATTTATTGTCGCTACCGGTTGCCCATATGAGCGACGCCTCCCGAAGAGATTAGTAATTTTAGATTTTTGGAGGATAGTACATGATACAGACAGAGACCCATTCCAGAGTCTCCTCTGGTTCTTTTACGTGCACAGTGTAAATCACCGACACAAGACCTCGGTTTAACGTCCCATCTGAAAGACTGTTAATTTTATTAGGGTCAGATGGGGGATCGAACCTGCGATCCCTGGATTACCAGTCCAGCGTTTTACCACTGGACTACATATCTGTCTGCAGCTGATCTTTGCACTGTTTCTGATTTATAGGTTACCTTTGCCAGGGGTGCTTAAAACTTAACCCTGAATCATTGAGATCTATGTCATTATAAAAAAATTATAATCTGGTGTTTTTCAAATATTCCTAGTCTAGTGTTAGTGAGCTCTTAGAGAAGCAGATCTGTTTCTAAGACACTGTGAATATCTGCATAAACTACAGCTTAAAGCGACACTACATCAGTGAAAATGCAAATTTCTACAGAATGTATTTTCCTATTATATGGTATAATATTCCCCCCAAATATTTGCCTCAAATACTGAGTATTTCAACTAATAAACAAACGTCTTATACGCGGTTTGTTGACATAACAAAATAATGTAAACATCCATGCGTAATACAACTAGTGTATCCTGAATAACACGATTTATGGTAGATATTTAGCATTATATCTGACATTTGTGCCTATATATTTGTAGACTATTCTTAGTTAAATGATCTCTAAACGACATTATCTCGCGTTTAGTATTGACTCCGATGACAAAACAAACGTCAAATCAGAAGCAAGGATGACCATTATATAAAATCATATTTTCAATCCACAAAAACACTGTTTATTGATTTAATGTTAATATTCGAATGTATTCGGAAGAATTTGTAGTAGCAATGCATTTATACGTGAAAAAATGCATTTTATTTGCTTTTTGCAATGTAATGTCGCTTTAAGGGTTACAATGACAATGTTTAAAATATATGCACAGAAGCTTAAGTGTGGCGAAAAGTTTAAGATACATACAAAGTTTAAATTATGCGAGTGAAGGATTTTGCTCTACAAAGGCAAAGTTTAAAGTATATTTATGCATTTTTGTCTTACATGTAGGTTGGAAAAATAAAACTGCAGTCTACAATCGTAACATCCATTATGTCGAATTTCGTCGAATCGAACAAAATACTTTGCAATAACCGAAGTTTGACATAACGGATATTGATCATATTTCCCTACATGTTTCTCATAGATCACATGCCATAGCTGTCTTACATTAAAATGTTGTCCCATAGTAAATTATCTTCCAAGTTGTCATTGTCTGTTATAGCCGTGACGTGATAAAAAACACTGTAATATCGTATTTAACATTTATTAAATACAGCACATAGGGCTACATGTTCTGCAAAATACACAAATATTTGCACGAAATGTTTATTATTGTCATATGTATATAAATAGTAATGTATTATATAAATACAATGGTTTATTTCTAAATATGGCCCTTTGTTTATCATGTAATATATATATATATTTGTCGTATGCATAATCATCTGCTATTATTTTCGTGCCTAAATTATCAGTTCTCTTTTCACGCGTAAATGAGTAGAATATTTGTTGCCTGGTGTAAATTTAGTGGGACAGAGTTGTATGTGGTCAATTATGTAAGATAAAGAGCCAAACTCGTTTGCTGTGGGTAACATCTTAGTAATATTAGATAACATCACAGATGTCTATGCGCCGTTTCTGTCTGTGTTTTCGGTGTGATTATGTATATAAGAAACAGAATTTATTTGATTATTCAGAGCACAATGAGAGACATTACTGGTTTTTCTATTACCTTCCTTGATGGATAAAGTCAGATTTATCCCTAAATGTATATTGGTCCTTTTAGTTGGAATGCTTTGTTTTTACTGCTGTCGTCTAAACAGATCTTGCGTTAGGATAAATGTAATTTTATCAAAATCGTGTTTACAGTAAGGTATCCATTGGATATGCTAAAGGATATCTTGTCGAGATTTAATAATTTCATAATTATAAGACGAAAATACGGATGCGAATGGTAAACATGTGGTGCAAAGGAAACAACGATAAAAACAGAGGAAATCAATTAAGAGGACCAATATACTATTAGGAGTATTCAGGGGCAGTAACTGACTAATGTTTCTCAATAGGCTACCACGGAGGAGTGAGTAGCGCGTATCTCAAGTTGTTGATATAGAATACATAAACTGTCTATAATACTTAAGAGATTTTGGACATTCGGAGAATCGTAACATTTTAAAGATTAGTTGTGTATGCGTGGGAGAAGTTTAAGGTACATAAGAGCACAGTTTAAGGTATGCGTGGGAGAAGTTTAAGGTATATAAGAGCAAAGTTTAAGGTATGCATGGGAGAAGTTTAAGGTATATAAGAGCAAAGTTTAAGGTATGCATGGGAAAAGTTTGAGGTATATAAGAGCAAAGTTTAAGGTATGTGAGGGAGAAGTTTAAGGTATACAAGGGCAAAGTTTAAGGTATGCGAGGGAGAAGTTTAAGGTATACAAGGGCAAAGTTTAAGGTATGCGAGGGAGAAGTTTAAGGTATATAAGAGCACAGTTTAAGGCATGTGAGGGAGAAGTTTAAGGTATACAAGGGCAAAGTTTAAGGTATGCGAGGGCAAAGTTTAAGGTATGCGAGGGAGAAGTTTAAGGTATACAAGGGCAAAGTTTAAGGTATGCGTGGGAGAAGTTTAAGGTACATAAGAGCACAGTTTAAGGCATGTGAGGGAGAAGTTTAAGGTATACAAGGGCAAAGTTTAAGGTATGCGAGGGAGAAGTTTAAGGTATACAAGGGCAAAGTTTAAGGTATGCGAGGGAGAAGTTTAAGGTATACAAGGGCAAAGTTTAAGGTATGCGAGGGAAATGTTCATGGTATACAAGGGCAAAGTTTAAGGTATGCAAGGGAGAAGTTTACGGTATGCAAGGGTTTGGTGTGACTCAGCGAGGTGTCCTCTATTATTATATTCTATATGAAAAATCTTCTACCTGGGCTCTAAATAGGGAGAAGGAAGACAACTACATGTAGTGTACTCTACTTCTCCCATATCACCCTCCAGTTTGAACACTGACAATGTCTTCATTTATACAACACTGTACTCAATGAAATAATAAAATTAATAATATTTTTCAGAAAAGAAAATGCACTTCTTCAGATCACAGCAGTATTGTGTGGGCAACACAAAAGGACTGGTCAACAGAAAGGACGGAACAGATGAGCATGGAATATGAGGACTGCATATACCAGCAGTACAAAGCAAATTCGGTACTTCTTATTCATTTTATTGTGTTTAACCCCATAAAATTATGAATAAATTGGAAGGAATGTGCAAACAACATAGATCCAGATTGACCATGGTGTAGTTTCAATAGAACCTCTAAACACAACATTCTGTATTACAGCAAGCAATTATATAATAGAACCTCTAAACACAACATGCTGTATTACAGCAAGCAGTTACAATATAACCTCTATAAACACAACATTCTGTATTACAGCAAGCAGTTATAATAGAACCTCTAAACACAACATTCTGTGTTACAGCAAGCAGTTACAATAGAACCTCTATAAACACAACATTCTGTATTACAGCAAGCAGTTACAGTAGAACCTCTAAACACAACATTCTGTATTACAGCAAGCAGTTAGAATAGAACCTCTATAAACACAACATTCTGTATTACAGCAAGCAGTTACAGTAGAACCTCTAAACACAACATTCTGTATTACAGCAAGCAGTTAGAATAGAACCTCTATAAACACAACATTCTGTATTACAGCAAGCAGTTACAATAGAACCTCTAAACACAACATTATGTATTACAGCAAGCAGTTACAATAGAACCTCTAAACACAACATTCTGTATCACAGCAAGCAGTTTCAATAGAACCTCTATAAACACAACATTCTGTATTACAGCAAGCAGTTACAATAGAACCTCTAAACACAACATTCTGTATTACAGCAAGCAGTTTCAATAGAACCTCTATAAACACAACATTCTGTATTACAGCAAGCAGTTACAATAGAACCTTTATAAACACAACATTCTGTATTACAGCAAGCAGTTACAATATAACCTCTATAAACACAACATTCTGTATTACAGCAAGCAGTTACAATATAACCTCTATAAACACAACATTCTGTATTACAGCAAGCAGTTAGAATAGAACCTCTATAAACACAACATTCTGTATTACAGCAAGCAGTTACAATATAACCTCTATAAACACAACATTCTGTATTACAGCAAGCAGTTACAATAGAACCTCTATAAACACAACATTCTGTATTACAGCAAGTAGTTACAATATAACCTCTATAAACATAACATTCTGTATTACAGCAAGCAGTTATAATAGAACCTCTAAGCACACCATTCTGTATTACAGCAAGCAGTTATAATAGAACCTCTAAGCACACCATTCTGTATTACAGCAAGCAGGTACAATATAACCTCTATAAACACAACATTCTGTATTACAGCAAGCAGTTTCAATATAACCTCTATAAACACAACATTCTGTATTACAGCAAGCAGTTACAATATAACCTCTATGAACACAACATTCTGTGTTACAGCAAGCAGTTTCAATAGAACCTCTATAAACACAACATTCTGTATTACAACAAGCAGTTACAATAGAACCTCTATACACACAACAGTCTGTATTACAGCAAGCAGTTACAATAGAACCTCTAAACACAACATTCTGTATTACAGCAAGCAGTTATAATAGAACCTCTAAATACAACATTCTGTATTACAACAAGCAGTTACAATAGAACCTCTATAAACACAACATTCTGTGTTACAGCAAGCAGTTTCAATAGAACCTCTAAACACTCTGTCATTCTGCTCTAGAACACAACATTCTCATAGTTCAGCAATGTATTTAGTTGAAATCAGACATGTTATATTTTCACCTCTCCATAAACCCATCTCCACCCAGAGACAGCACTGGTACTATGTATGCAAACGGAAATCCATGTGATAGTGAAAAATATCTTGCCAGACAATTTGAGGCAAGACATGAACATTCTTTCATGTGCCAGACATTTCTGAAGTCTACCGGACAAAAAGTAACAAAGAATAAAGATGTATAATACTATTGTAGCTGTATATATGTTCCTTGAATATAATTAAATTGTATACATTATTATTAATTCTAACACGACCCAGCTAATAACATACATACTTGTAGAGTAAAATCTACCTCGGGTTATTCTGCGATATACCTACCTTGAACTATGCTGTTCGCGCACCATGTTTTGGCTATTCCATTTATACAATGCGTGTAAAGTTTTATGAATGAAAGTCACGTGATGTTTGTAAAAAATACTGTGGGAATTCACGGAAGTGAGCTATTTTTAGAATCAGATAATCTCTTGTCAGTCTTGTTTTTCTGTTAAGTAACGTTTCAGTTACTATTCTGTACAGTTTTATTTGACAAAATAAATAAAATTATTTATCAGTTACAACTTTTGTTCATTTATGCACTAGATTGATATTTTCCATAATAAAATAACGTCATCACCCCTTACGCGTGAGGAAATTTCGAAAGCCAAATGCAGCAGAGTACCACGGCGTTTGAAGAAAATACTCCTTTGATTCTCGTCTAAAATTATTAGAAGTAAGTCGTGTTAGAATCGAAATAATAAGTATCAACTGTGGTATATCGCAGAATAATTATATATTTATAATATAATTATTATTTCTTAATTAACCTATTCAGTGCTATGGCTATACTATAAGATGGCAAAATGACAACAATATTATATCCTTGTGTTTGGTGTGTGCATGCTTCGTTGTGTGCATGCTTTTTTGTTGTCGTCTATTTCTTCTCTTTTGTTTACTAGTTTATGCAAATTTATTTTTGTGGCTCGATTGCGAAACAAGCTTTTACAACATTAGATTAATCGCTCTCAAGACCTCATTCCTGAATTGATTCTGCCAACAAATGTCCGATGACTATTATTTCACATGTCCGCCTCTGTGGTTGAGTGGTTACGGTCGCTGACTTGTATACCACTGTAACCTATCATCACTGATGATCACGGGTTCGAGCCCCGCTCAGACCGTGTCTCATTTATATGAAAAAGTTGGCAGTTTCTTACGGAGGTTGGTGCACCCAAGTACTGGTTAACCGTTGGAGCCTGCCCAGGAAAGGTGTTGTTAGGTAAACTGCCCGCCCGCGATATAGCCCAGAATGGTGCTGATGCAGGCGTAAAACCCGAAACATAACATAACTATTATTTCACATCAATGTCACATAATATATACTCAATTAACATTTGTAGTTATCTTGTTTTCCAATCCTTTGTTATCTTCCTGCAACCTGTGTGTTTACAATGTCCATGCATATATGCTCTTTATACAAAAGAAGAACAATAAATAAAGTTTAAACTAACATTTGTGTTTCAGAATGGGACTGTCACATCGGAGGATGAACAAAATGGGTGTGCTCCACACTTACATGCTAGCCTCCAAAACTGTGAGGCTCGTCATGTAGATACAGATATACAGAATGGATACAGTAAGAATGGTGAAACAAGACAAGCAAACAACTCCACCTCAGCAGCTTGCATAAAATGTCAGGCCGGGCAACCAGTAAGTCTTTGAGCCTATACGGTGCACCATTTGCATTACCATGTTCCATTTGTTATATGTATACACAAGCATTCTCTTAACCCATTCAACACCAAGTAACTGACATGGACTGGTCCATGATATTTTTAGACCAATAAATTAATAACAAAATTACATTTGGATCAGTTCATTTATCAAAATGGGTAATTATTTTTCTAAAAATAGTTATATTACTTGAAAAAAGTGCAGATCCTGATGAAACGGCTCATCATGAGCCGGCTCATCTGGATCTACCCTTTTTTTAAGCCAATTTAGAGGTCTGTGGTGTTGAAAGGGTTAAGCTTTAAACCAGCGACAATACAAAGTAATTCTGTGCAGATATTGATGATTAAAAATCTCATTTTTAAATAACGTCTGTCTGTGATGTGAAGTGCATCACACTGTGTTTTAATATACAGTCTACATCCGTTATGTCGAATTCCGTCGGGACCGAACAAAATACTTCGACATAACCGAACAAAATACTTCGACATAACCGAACTTTGATATAACGGATAGTCACCACATTTCCCAACCTGATATTTCTTGTAGATCACACGCCTTACTCGTCTTATATTTGCCCATAATAAATTATCTTCCAAGTTGCCATTGTCTGCTATAGCCGTGACATGATAAAAAAAACCACTGTAATATCGTATTTAATATTTATTAAATGCGACACATACATGTAAATAACATTCATATACTAAACTGTGATAAGAAAAAATCGCTGATGTAATCTGATTCATAATTAGTATAGTAATAACCTGATACTGATGTATTCTGTTAAATTTAAACATACTATTTTGCACTCATTATTGACAAGTTAAAGTTTTTAAAGTCAAAACAAACTGATTAATTATAATTATTACGATGAGCCGTTTATCCAATCATTAGTTTATTACTGATAAGTGTGCACCTGTAGTGAACATATTGTAATTACTGTCACGGTAAATACCATCAACTCTCTTTATCGATTGTTTGCACAGGCACGGCTGTACATCTTTGATCAGATAAATTTACCGAATGAAAGTCACACTCCAGACTGGCCAATTTGTAAAGAAGTGATCAAAACATAAATTTGATATAACGAAAAATTTGACTTAACGAAATTTGACATAAATGGAGCCAGTAAAAGGATCTGAAACGCGACTTTGATCCGACTTCGAGATAACCGGAAAATTTGACATACCGGTAATCAACTTTGATATAATGGATGTAGATTGTATACATCTCGATATAAGAAAGCCGTTTAAAATACTAAACTGTAGTGCTGGCTACCCCAACCCACTCCCCTAATTATATTATATATAATAACTTAAAATCACAGACTGTATTTAAGAGTAGATGCATGACAGACATGGAAACACATAAAATAAAGTCCAAATTCCATCCGTAGGCTGCCATTAATAAAGATGCCTTTCTCCTGAGGATTCATGTCTTTGTAATCAACCACTGGATATAAATGCCTGGATAATCCTGGTACTGGATATATCGAACCTCAGATATATAAATTGCGATTAGGTTCCAAATTGTGAAGTACCCCTAGATAAGCAATGATCAATACTCTCTACTTGCCTTTTTATCCAACAAACTGAGGTGCTTGGCATTGCAAACACAGGCTGTAGTCATTCCAAAACGACATATTCACATGAGGGTGGATAGGGGCGTCCAGTTAAAATGACATGTAAATGCATAATACAAACAACTTCAAATGGAACTAATGTGTGTGTTTTACGTTTATTTATCGACGCTAACGGTTGCCCATGTGAGCGATGCCTCCTGAAGAGGTCATTTTAGATTTTTGGAGGAGAGTGCAATGATACAGACAGAGACCCATTCCAAAGTCTCCTCTGGTTCTTTTACATGCATGGTGTAAAACATCGACACCAGACCTCTGTTTAACCCTTTCAACACCTCATGCCTCTAAATAGGCTTACAAAAAGTGTAGATCTAGATGAGCCGGCTGTTTATGACAGGAAAATAATAAACTGCCTGCTCTCTGTAAGGACAATGTATTCCATGGGATTTTCTGTTACCTTATAATATGTCAGTTGCATACTGTATGTTTTTCAGGGTCACATCGGACATATACATGTAGGTAGATGATGGTAGTCGGAATGTGCCATATTTCCCAGTCTTCAAATGTGCTATTTCCATGGTTCTGCAAGAATCTTCAAATTTGTTATTTCCATGGTTCTACCAGGATCTTCAAATGTGCTATTTCCATGGTTCTACCAGGATCTTCAAATGTGCTATTTCCATGGTTATGCCAGGATCTTCAAATGTGCTATTTCCATGGTTCTTCAAATGTGCTATTTCCATGATCCCATCAGGGTATTGATATGTGCTGTTTCCCTGGTTCTGCCAGGGTCTTCAAATGTGCTGTTTCCCTGGTTCTGCAAGGGTCTTCAAAAGTGCTATTTCCCTGGTTCTGCCAGGGTCTTCAAATGTGCTGTTTCCCTGGTTCTGCCAGGGTCTTCAAATGTGCTATTTCCCTGGTTCTGCCAGGGTCTTCAAATGTGCTGTTTCCCTGGTTCTGCCAGGGTCTTCAAATGTGCTGTTTCCCTGGTTCTGCAAGGGTCTTCAAAAGTGCTATTTCCCTGGTTCTGCCAGGGTCTTCAAATGTGCTGTTTCCCTGGTTCTGCAAGGGTCTTCAAAAGTGCTATTTCCCTGGTTCTGCAAGGGTCTTCAAATGGGCTGTTTCCGTGTTCTGCAAGGGTCTTCAAATGTGCTGTTTCCATGGTTCTGCAAGGGTCCTCAAATGTGCTGTTTCCATGGTTCTGCAAGATTCTTCAAATGTGCTGTTTCCATGGTTCTGCAAGGGTCTTCAAATGTGCTGTTTCCATGGTTCTGCAAGATTCTTCAAATGTGCTGTTTCCATGGTTCTGCAAGATTCTTCAAATGTGCTTGTTTCCATGGTTCTACAAGATTCTTCAAATGTGCTGTTTCCATGGTTCGCGCAAAAAATGGACAATAAACAAGAGGCAAAAACAGGGGAAATGTGTGTGAGTTTCCATCCGTCAACAAAGTCCTTGTAAAACAAAATGACAAATATTAATGTTTGGTTTTTGTGCCCACACATTTTACTAAGTGGGATATATTATGCATTTGCCCTTGTCCATCTGTTTGTCATTTCAGCTTTTTTTGGGTTTGATTTGAATAAATTGTTCACATTGCTTGTACTCATTAATCTTAAAGTAGTGCCAGACAATTCAAATGCAACTTGCTATGCCTCAAGCATCACTTAAGTATAGACTATTTATTTTACAATGATTGCGAAACCAGTTGTAACAACTTGTATTAATCACTCTCGTTGGTGCAGATAACAGCTTATTTGTGGTCATACATGCGAGAGGAAACCGTATTTCCCGGAGAAAACCCACCTGTCCGATCTGGTGACCATGGTACCATCTCACATACTTCCAAGTTCGAGGATTGGAACAGCTTATTTGTGGTCATACATGCTGGAGGAAACCGTATTTCCCGGAGAAAACCCACCTGTCCATTCTGGTGACCATCGTACCATCTCACATACTTCCAAGTTCGAGGATTGAACCTGGGATGCATTTGTGAGAAGCGAGCGTCACTTGGACATATACACAATTATAGATATACATTAGAATTCAGTGGGATAGGAATGCAACAGATGAGAGTAAATCTCTTATATAATATTCTGTCTCGTGGCTAGAAAATTTCTCTTTAACCCTTAGCCTGCCAATCACGACTAAAGTCGCCTTTGCAAACAGCCTATAACCAGATCAGATGGCACAGAATGTGCTGTCTATCAGGCTCTATGTTGTTTGCTATTCGGATAGTGGAGCTAAAACACTTGTATGACTAGCAAACAACATAGATCCTGATCAGACGCGGCGTTAGGCTGCAGATGTAACACCCTGGCTGATCTGGATCTATGTTGTTTGCCCATTCCGTCCAATTTATTCGGCAGGTTATGGGTTGATAAAATGGTAGCCTAATCATCTGGTGAGTATGTCAGTTCATCCAAGAGTGTGCACCAAAAGTATTGTATGTCAACTCACAAGAAGTGATATTCAGAATCTTATATGTGTCTGTTTTGAATGTTAGAAGTGAGAGAAATGTTTAGTTTAGCTCATTCAACCCCAAGTAACTGACATGGACTGGTGCGTGATATTTTCAGACCAATAAATTAATAAGAAAATTACCTTTGGACCAGTTCATTTATCAAAATGGGTAATGTTACCTAAAAATAGTAATAATTATTACTGGATCTACACTTTTCATAAGCCTATTTAGAGGCCTGTGGGGTTGAAAGGGTTAAACATATTTTATTTTATCAATATTGTTTAGTAGTGATACTTAATTAGCTAGCAGTAAGCCTTAAGGTTTGACCTCTATTTATTTGATAAATAATTAAGATTTGTTTATGACCTGATGTTTCTGAAAACCAAGGGTATATCTTGATGTGTTTTGGGCCAGCTGAAGTTTACGTATTATAAAATGAGCATATCTTTGTACACAGTGCATAATTACTCCAAGACATTTTTGGTGGTTTCCTTTGCACATCTTTGTGCACGTACCGGTATGTAGTTCTTCAACAAGAAGGTACTTGCACTCATTTCGGCTGTGCAGTTTAACTCGGGACATTTTTGCGGGCAAAGTGTTAAAAGATGAAAAAGTCGACCCAGACCCATTTTGGAAGGTTGTCTGTATAAATTTTGTTAAATAGTAATATGTCTATTTTATTTTCCATATATATTACACATATCATTAAGTATATTTGTTTTTATTTTTGCGCACTATTTATATGGAATTATTTTGAATATAATAAAATCTAGTGCGGCAGTCTCTGTAAATTTACAAACCCATTTTATTTAGTGCTTTTTAAAATTTAAACTTTGCCTGCTAAGTAAATAAATCCACCTTTGCAAACAATATAGATCTAGATGGCTGATCAGAATGTATGTTTGCTAATCAGACAAGTGTTTTAGCTCCACTATCCGAATAGCATAAAGCCTGATCAGACAGCATGTTCTGTGCCATTTGATTTGGCTCTATGCTGTTTGCAAACGTGATTTTATCTGCCGCTAGCGTGTAAGGGGTTAATTGCCCAAATATATATACTGGTAATACAGTCCAACCAACACACCAATTATTTATACTAACATGTTTCTACTCTGTGTCCTTTTCAAGTACGTATAAATATTGCAACAAAGTACGGTCACGCCCGGTAAGATATGGGTGGATTTTTAGCAATTATGGGTGTTATCAACATCATTTTTCGAGCGAAAGAAACCGGAACTTGATTACGTAATATTTGTGAGAAACTAAGTCGATTTTTATAGAAAACCGTGATAAACGTTGCGGCAACTGTGTATTTGACGAAATTTGGTTCAAACTTGGTTACAAGTTATACACATGTTCCCTGATGTAAGCTTGGCCATATTCCAATCCGTAACATTTTTTTTTTAAACATTGTAAACTCTGTTGGTAATTTGGTTCATTTCCATAATTGGGCTAATTTGTCCAAAAAAGTTGAAATCGGGTCACCAGTAGTATCCTTGCAACAGTCTCGAATATCTGTTGAAATGGGGTCACCAGTAGTATCATGGCAACAGTCTCAAATCTTTGTTGAAATGGGGTCACCTGTAGTATCCCTTACAACATTCTCAAATCTTTGTTGAAATGGAGTCACCAGTAGTATCATGGCAACAGTCTCAAATCTTTGTTGAAATGGGGTCACCAGTAGTGTCCTAGCAACAGTCTCAAATCTTTGTTGAAATGGGATCACCAGTAGTGTCCTAGCAACAGTCTCATATCTTTGTTGAAATGGGGTCACCAGTAGTATCCTTGCAACAGTCTCAAATATCTGTTGAAATGGGATCACCAGTAGTGTCCTAGCAACAGTCTCAAATATCTGTTGAAATGGGGTCACCAGTAATGTCCTACCAACAGTCTCAAATATCTGTTGAAATGGGGTCACCAGTAGTATCCTTGCAACAGTCTCAACTCTTTGTTGAAATGGGGTCACCAGTAGTATCCTAGCAACAGTCTCAAGTCTTTGTTGAAATGGGGTCACCAACTTCAGGAGAGTCAGTCAAGTGATTTAAGGCGAGCGGTAAGCTTCTCTAAACAGTGATAGGATTCAGCAGGAAACCATTGATTGGTATATTAACATGCACATTTAGAACAGAAGCTGCTACCAATTCAAAATAGCGGCACACGCTGTATTAAAGAAACTTGCTTACCTACTCACGACCGTTGTGTTAATAATGAGTTTTAGGACTACAGAAGTAACATACCTATGGACTTGGAAGTGAACATTGTTACATTTGTTATTATGATTCCTGTTTATGTATTTGATTAGAGAGTTGCACAAATTGTTTGTATTACCTATATGTATATGTTTCTATGTTCACTGGAATATTAAACTGTCTCATTTCTTACGTACACGATGCATTAGGCATAAAGTGCTATTATTTTATGTGTGCACAGGCCTTTGATGGCTACATGTAGATGCATTAGGCATAACATGCTATTATTTTATGTGTGCACAGGCCTTCGATGGTTACATCTAGATGCATTAGGCATAAAGTGCTATTATTCTATGTGTGCACAGGCCTTCGATGGTTACATCTAGATGCATTAGGCATAAAGTGCTATTATTCTATGTATGCACAGACCTTTGATGGCTACATGTAGATGCATTAGGCATGACATGCTATTATTCTGTGTGCACAGACCTTTGATGGCTACATCTAGATGCATTAGGCATAATATGCTATTATTCTATGTGTGCACAGGCCTTTGATGGCTACATGTAGATGCATTAGGCATAATATGCTATTATTCTATGTGTGCACAGACCTTTGATGGCTACATCTAGATGCATTAGGCATAAAGTGCTATTATTCTATGTATGCACAGACCTTTGATGGCTACATGTAGATGCATTATGCATATCATGCTATTATTCTATGTGTACACAGACCTTTGATGGCTACATCTAGATGCATTAGGCATACTATGCTATTATTCTATGTGTACACAGACCTTTGATGGGTATATGTAGATGCATTAGGCATAATATGCTATTATTCTATGTGTGCACAGGCCTTTGATGGCTACATGTAGATGCATTAGGCATGAAGTGCTATTATTCTATGTGTGCACAGACCTTTGATGGCTACATCTAGTTGCATTAGGCATAAAGTGCTATTATTTTATGTGTGCACAGGCCTTTGATGGCTACATCTAGATGCATTATGCATGACATGCTATTATTCTATGTATGCACAGACCTTTGATGGCTACATCTAGATGCATTTAGCATAAAGTGCTATTATTTTATGTGTGCACAAACCTTTGATGGCTACATGTAGATGCAATAGGCATGAAGTGCTATTATTTTATGTGTGCACAGGCCTTTGATGGCTCATATGTTCCAAATACTGATGTCTCTTTGATTAGCTCTTGTAATATAAACTTGTTTAATAAACCAGTAAATGTACACCTATGTTGTTTTAGATATCTCTTTGATTTTACTTGGAATTTCTTAGTGTGGCACTGAGGTGACTAGTAGATGAATAGATATCTCTGTTGCTCAACCCTTTGCATGCTAGCGGCGGGAAAAATCACTTGCAAACAGCATAGAATGTTCCATCTGATCAGGCTCTATACTGTTTGCTATTCGGATAGTGGAGCTAAAGCACTTGGCTGAATAGCAAACAACATAGATCCTGATCAGACGTGGCGTTACGCTGCGGCTGATCTGGATCTATGTTGTTTGCTATTCGGATACTGAAGCTAATACACTCGGCTGAATAGCAAACAACATTACGCCACGGCTGATCTGGATCTATGTTGTTTGCAAATGTGATGTTATTTACTCAGCATGCAAAGGGTTAAAGTCATATATGTTTATGATAGAAATAAGGAAGGAGCTATCTCTTCCCAGTCCGCCTCTGTGGTCGAGTGGTTAAGGTCGCTGACTTGTATACCACTGTAGCCTATCATCACTGATGGTCACGGGTTCGAGCCACGCTCAGGCCGTGTCTCATTTATATGAAAAAGTTGGCAGTTTCTTACGGAGGTTGGTGCACCCAAGTACTGGTTAACCGCTGGAGCCTGCCCAGGAACGGTGTTGTTAGGTAAACTGCCCGCCGGCGATATAGCCCGAAATGGTGCTGATGCAGGCGTAAAACCCGAAATATAACATAAGCTATCTCTTCTATATATTTCATAATTCATGCAATTTAATGCCTGCTCCCTATGACATTGATTTTGAAAAGCTGTAAAAGAGTATATTTCAAAGATGTATGCAAGCAAAATAATAGACAATTAGTTAGTTTCTACAAATTTATTTTAGCTCGATTGCGAAACAAGTTCTTTCAACTTATATTAATCATTCTCGAGACCTCATTCCTGATGGAATTCATCGCCACGAGGGAGAGAGAAGAGGCAATGTGGAATTTAAATGCCTTGCCTAAGGGCACAATCGTAATGGCTCCAGCGGGGCTCGAACTCCGGACCTGAAGCGAACGTGCATCCACTGCGCTATCACGACTTACACAGACAATTCGTTGAAGATATATTCCTGTTTAAACTGATTGCCACACTTTCTAAGAAAGTTTCTATCATACAATTGTATTCGTTACAAAATCAGTATCACACAAGTGTTGCAGTAATGAAATTTGTGTCGTTACGTTTATTTATCGTCGCTACCGGTTGCCCATATGATCGACGCCTCCTGAAGAGATTAGTCATTTTAGATTTTTAGAGGATAGTGCAATGATACAGACAGAGACCCATTCCAGAATCTCCTCTGGTTCTTTTACGTGCACGGTGTACAGCACCGACACGAGACCTCAGTTTAATGTCCCATCTGAAAGACTGTTAATTTTATTAGGGTCAGACGGGGGATCGAACCTGCGATCCCTGGATTACCAGTCCAGCGTGTTACCACTGGACTACAGATCCGTCTGTCAGTAATGAAATCTATCCTTGTTAACATTTGTAATGTACTTGAACATTGTTGAAAAATATATAATCTTTATTTCATTCGGCTCTTCGCAACTCGATAGTTCTCCATAGCAGATCATAACAGGAGTGAAATTAATGTATGTACGTCACTTTTAGTATGTTTTATTAATATTTCTAGCATAGAATACGGGACACTTACATACATGCAATTTTTATCAGGAATATATCTTTTAACATTCATCAGACAAGATTAATTAGTGAACATAAACACTATAGTCTTGCGACATTGTAGCCAAAAGATGATGTCTATTAAGATAGCACTTGTATGTAGGGACTGTGTTTCAGTTCCTGCTTGTATTAAGTTATTAACCCTTAACCTGCCGAATAAATTGGATGGAATGTGCAAACAACTGCATCTGATCAGGATCTATGTTGTTTGCTAATCAGACAAGTGTTTTAGCTCCACTTCCCGAATAGCAAACAACATAGAGCCTGATCAGATGGGACATTATGTGCCGTCTGATCTGGCTCTATACTGTTTGCAAATGCTTCTTTAGTTGTGATTGGCAGGTTAAGGATTAAATGATGAATGGTGCTTAGACATCGATGTTTGTACTTCCCTTGGGTTTGTACTAAATACAAGTTAGATATGGTGCTTAGACACCGATGTTTGTACTTCCCTTGGCTTGGTACTAAATACAAGTTTGATATGCAGATACATGTAATAGAAGCCACAGTATACATAACAACACATTGTTGTTTGTGTTGTCATCTTCCATACAATGTTGAGGAAAGTCTCTTGGAGAAATACTTGTCATACAATGTAAGTGGAGAGTTGGGAGTGAAGAGTGGGAGTTGAAGTGGGACATGGAATTTAACCCCTCCAAATGTCAAGTTAGCCACGTCACCAGAAGGAAACATCCTATTCCCAGTAAATATAAACTCCATGGAGTCCTACTTGAGTCGGTCACCTCAGCCAAATACCTTGGCGTGGATATCTCAAATAACCTGTCGTGGGACACTCACATAAAAAGGTCAACAAAGAAAGCAAACCAAACATTAGGATTTCTACGTAGAAACCTCCAGGTCATGGCTTACCAGACACTAGTGAGACCCCAGCTTGAATATGGCTCCGAGATCTAGTCGCCCCATACCCATACATTGATAGACCAAATTGAAGGTGTCCAGCGAAGAGCAGCCCGTTGGATAAAGGCTGACTTCTATCGTACCTCTAGTGTTACAGACATGCTACATTCCCTAAATCTACGCAGACTAGATCAACGGCGTATTGACAATAGGTTATCCCTTATGTATAAAATTCATAATGATCTTGTCGCTATTCCCATTCAAAATTACCTAGTTCCCCTCTCCCGTCCTGCTCGCCATTGCCATTCCTTAATCTATAGGGTTAATCACAGCAACTACAGACTACTACAAGTTTTCCTTTTTTCCAAGAACCATCTACCATTGGAACCATCTCCCTCCTGACATTGTCCATCTCCCTACCATAGAGCAATTCAATACGGCAGTTTGCCATATTGATCATGCCAGTCCCTAGTTGTTCTGCGCAGCTGCTTTTAAACTTTTACCACAACTTATTTTCATTACTTTCTTAGATTATACTTTTAACTACTCGTACTTTTAACTTCTTTGCGGTTTTTGACGCGCAACATGTCTACGTCCCCACGAGGGGTTCGACATTAGCGGAAGATAGATAGATAGAATCCTGCAGTTTCATGTAGTAGTCAATTAGTACATGTATCCTAAGATTGTTTTGTTTTTGAGTTGCCATGGAGCAACCCGTTTATTTGGTTTTTCCTATTTCCATACACAGAAACATAAATACAATTTCACCGTATTACAGTTTAACATTTGATATACTCTTGAAGCACAGCTACAGAGTTCTAACATTATAGAGATATATCTGTTTATGTAAACATAGGATGAGAAACAGAGTAGAATATAGAAGATAATATAAGTAAAAGATATATAAATTTAGATCACAGTTTATATACAGCAGAATAGAGGAGGATAAGTAGAGAGAAGTGAAAATAGAAGACAATTCCAGCCACTCTATGCAAAAACATTGTCATAATTATGCAAATATTTACTGCCGTCAACGTATCGTAAGATGATACAGCGTCGGACCCATTTCCATCTCGGAGATAAAAACATTCAATGTAAAATTGTCTTCAAATTGTCCTGTTATGTAATATATACAGTCAATAGTGGTCACCTCCATTAAGAAGCCAACCTGCATTAAGCAGCCAGTTTTCAGATTCCTAATATGTTGTTTTATTATACATTTGACCTCTGTGACCAGCTATCTGTGCTAAGCAGCCACTTTCTGTGATTCCCATGGCTGGCTGCTTAAGACATGTTTGACTGAGGCTGTGCACACAAATTATGAAATAAGCATTGTGCAATACCGATGAAATAATGAAACCGTATCAATACAATGCAAATCTATTTGTCCATTTTTTCTTGGGGGACATACTGTCCAGTTGACTTTCAGCGTCATATTTATATTTCCTCTCCCGTTCTAGTGCAGTGTTCAATCTGGCTAACTTCTTCTCCAGAATGCTCAGTTTCACCCATTCTGACAGGGTGTTTGTATTCACCAGAGACTTGGTCATGTCCTGGAACGGACTAAGAATAAATTCGTCTATACACAATTGCAGCAGGCCGTCAAACTTGTACCGATCAGATAGAATCAGGTATTCCTCATTAATCTCGGCTGCAAATGTGTGAAAGAATATACAGTCTACATCCACTATGTCAAAGTCGGTTATGTCGAATTTTCCGGTTATCTCGAAGTCGGATCAAAGTCGCGTATCATACACTATTATTTTACATATAACTGGCTCTGTTTATATCGAATTTCGGTTATGTCGAAGTATTTTGTTCTGTCCGACGGATTTCGACATAACGGATGTAGATTGTACATGCACGTTTGGTTATTTTTCAGTGATTTTAGTTTAAACAATATTTATATCTTTGAATAAATACAGTCAAGTATATATAATATGTACATACATGTAGGATTGAGGAGAAAGCAACCTACTTGTATGGTTACCTCTTTCCTATGTACATACATGTAGGATTGAGGAGAAAGCAACCTGCTTGTATGGTTACCTCTTTCCTATGTACATACATGTAGGATTGAGGAGAAAGCAACCTGCTTGTATGGTTACCTCTTTCCTATGTACATACATGTAGGATTGAGGAGAAAGCAACCTGCTTATATGGTTACCTCTTTCCTATGTACACACATGTAGGATTGAGGAGAAAGCAACCTGCTTATATGGTTACCTCTTTCCTATGTACACACATGTAGGATTGAGGAGAAAGCAACCTGCTTATATGGTTACCTCTTTCCTATGTACATACATGTAGGATTGAGGAGAAAGCAACCTGCTTATATGGTTACCTCTTTCCTATGTACATACATGTAGGATTGAGGAGAAAGCAACCTGCTTGTATGGTTACCTCTTTCCTATGTACATACATGTAGGATTGAGGAGAAAGCAACCTGCTTGTATGGTTACCTCTTTCCTATGTACATACATGTAGGATTGAGGAGAAAGCAACCTGCTTGTATGGTTACCTCTTTCGGCGATTTTACATGCATATCTAACAGCTACATGTATGCATATATGTGTTATGTCCAAAAATAGCAGGGTTCATTCTAGGTCGGAATCTTTGGGAGAAGTGAGAAAGCGCGCGATCAACTGGCGTTATTTAATAAATTCTAACAAAATATGGTTAAAATGCACAGTATGACCATTAAATATAACATTTGAATATAAGTTTATAATGGGCTAGTGTAGCTTACTGGCTAAAATTTTGTATGGAAATTGTAAAAAAAAAAAGAAGAAATTTAAGGGAGAAGTGACCCCCAAAGAGGGCGAAGTCAGGGTCCATAGGGCGATTATTTCGCCCACATCGCCCTCTAAAATGATCCCGGAAATAGCAACAAAAAAAAAAAATTGAGTTGCGTTACGCTACCCCCACTTCCTGTGTCAATAGGGTTCAGCAAGCACTCCCTGTTCATAGCTGAGTTCACTCCTTTAATGACAGTTACATTATTTAATACTGTTTATGGAAAGTGCTAATCTGGCGTGAAAAGGACAAGATGAGTAACATCAAAGGTAGTTTATGATACCACATTATACAACCATAAAATAGTTTATAATACCACCCTATGCCATAAAATAGTTATGATACCAGCCTATGCAACCATAAAATAGTTTATGATACCACACTATGCAACCCAAACATAGTTTATGATACCAGCCTATGCAACCCAAAAATAGTTTATGATACCAGCCTATGCAACCATAAAATAGTGTATAATACCACACTATGCAACCATAAAATAGTTTAAAATACCACACTATGCAACCCAAACATAGTTTATGATACCAGCCTATGCAACCAAAAAATAGTTTATGATACCAGCCTATGCAACCCAAAAATAGTTTATGATACCACACTATGCAACCATAAAATAGTTTATGATACCACCCTATGCAACCATAAAATAGTTTATGATACCACACTATGCAACCATAAAATAGTTTATGATACCACCCTATGCAACCATAAAATAGTTTATAATACCACACTATGCAACCCAAACATAGTTTATGATACCAGCCTATGCAACCATAAAATAGTTTATGATACCACACTATGCAACCATAAAATAGTTTATGATACCACACTGCAACCCAAAAGTCGTTCATGATACCAGCCTATGCAACCCAATAGTAGTTTATGATACCACACTATGCAACCATAAAATAGTTTATGATACCACACTATGCAACCATAAAATAGTTTATGATACCACCCTATGCAACCATAACATAGTTTATGATACCACCCTATGCAACCATAAAATAGTTTATGATACCACCCTATGCAACCATAAAATAGTTTATGATACCACCCTATGCAACCATAAAATAGTTTATGATACCACCCTATGCAACCCAAAAATAGTTTATGATACCACACTATGCAACCCAAAAGTAGTTTATGATACCACACTATGCAACCATAAAATAGTTTATGATACCACCCTATGCAACCATAAAATAGTTTATGATACCACCCTATGCAACCATAAAATAGTTTATGATACCACCCTATGCAACCCAAAAATAGTTTATGATACCACCCTATGCAACCCAAAAGTAGTTTATGATACCACCCTATGCAACCCTAAATAGTTTATGATACCACCCTATGCAACCATAAAATAGTTTATGATACCACCCTATGCAACCCAAAAGTAGTTTATGATACCACCCTATGCAACCCTAAATAGTTTATGATACCACCCTATGCAACCCAAAAGTAGTTTATGATACCACCCTATGCAACCATAAAATAGTTTATGATACCACCCTATGCAACCATAAAATAGTTTATGATACCACACTATGCAACCCAAAAGTAGTTTATGATACCACCCTATGCAACCATAAAATAGTTTATGATACCACCCTATGCAACCCAAAAGTAGTTTATGATACCACCCTATGCAACCATAAAATAGTTTATGATACTACACTATGCAACCATAAAATAGTTTATGATACCACCCTATGCAACCATAAAATAGTTTATGATACCACCCTATGCAACTATAAAATAGTTTATGATACCACCCTATGCAACCCAAAAGTAGTTTATGATACCACACTATGCAACCATAAAATAGTTTATGATACCACACTATGCAACCATAAAATAGTTTATGATACCACCCTATGCAACCATAAAATAATTTATGATACCACCCTATGCAACCATAAAATAGTTTATGATACCACACTATGCAACCCAAAAGTAGTTTATGATACCACCCTATGCAACCATAAAATAGTTTATGATACCACCCTATGCAACCAAAAGTAGTTTATGATACCACCCTATGCAACCCTAAATAGTTTATGATACCACCCTATGCAACCCAAAAGTAGTTTATGATACCACACTATGCAACCAAAAATAGTTTATGATACCACACTATGCAACCATAAAATAGTTTATGATACCACACTATGCAACCATAAAATAGTTTATGATACCACCCTATGCAACCCAAAAGTAGTTTATGATACCACCCTATGCAACCATAAAATAGTTTATGATACCACCCTATGCAACCATAAAATAGTTTATGATACCACCCTATGCAACCCAAAAGTAGTTTATGATACCACCCTATGCAACCCTAAATAGTTTATGATACCACCCAATGCAACCCAAAAGTAGTTTATGATACCAGCCTATGCAACCATAAAATAGTTTATGATACTACCCTATGCAACCCAAAAGTAGTTTATGATACCACCCTATGCAACCATAAAATAGTTTATGATACCACCCTATGCAACCATAAAATAGTTTATCATACCACCCTATGCAACCCAAAAGTAGTTTATGATACCACCCTATGCAACCCTAAATAGTTTATGATACCACCCTATGCAACCATAAAATAGTTTATGATACCACCCTATGCAACCCAAAAGTAGTTTATGATACCACCCTATGCAACCCTAAATAGTTTATGATACCAGCCTATGCAACCATAAAATAGTTTATGATACCACACTATGCAACCATAAAATAGTTTATGATACCACCCTATGCAACCATAAAATAGTTTATAATACCACACTATGCAACCCAAACATAGTTTATGATACCAGCCTATGCAACCATAAAATAGTTTATGATACCACACTATGCAACCATAAAATAGTTTATGATACCAGCCTATGCAACCAAAAAATAGTTTATGATACCAGCCTATGCAACCCAAAAATAGTTTATGATACCACACTATGCAACCATAAAATAGTTTATGATACCACACTGCAACCCAAAAGTCGTTCATGATACCAGCCTATGCAACCCAAAAGTAGTTTATGATACCACACTATGCAACCATAAAATAGTTTATGATACCACCCTATGCAACCATAAAATAGTTTATGATACCACCCTATGCAACCATAACATAGTTTATGATACCACCCTATGCAACCATAAAATAGTTTATGATACCACCCTATGCAACCATAAAATAGTTTATGATACCACCCTATGCAACCATAAAATAGTTTATGATACCACCCTATGCAACCCAAAAATAGTTTATGATACCACCCTATGCAGCCATAAAATAGTTTATGATACCACACTATGCAACCATAAAATAGTTTATGATACCACACTATGCAACCATAAAATAGTTTATGATACCACCCTATGCAACCATAAAATAGTTTATGATACCACCCTATGCAACCATAACATAGTTTATGATACCAACATAGTTTATGATACCACCCTATGCAACCATAAACTAGTTTATGATACCACCCTATGCAACCATAAAATAGTTTATGATACCACCCTATGCAACCATAAAATAGTTTATGATACCACCCTATGCAACCCAAAAATAGTTTATGATACCACCCTATGCAACCATAAAATAGTTTATGATACCACCCTATGCAACCCAAAAATAGTTTATGATACCACCCTATGCAGCCATAAAATAGTTTATGATACCACACTATGCAACCATAAAATAGTTTATGATACCACACTATGCAACCATAAAATAGTTTATGATACCACACTATGCAACCCAAAAGTAGTTTATGATACCAAACTATGCAACCATAAAATAGTTTATGATACCACCCTATGCAACCATAAAATAGTTTATGATACCACCCTATGCAACCATAAAATAGTTTATGATACCACCCTATGCAACCCAAAAATAGTTTATGATACCACCCTATGCAACCCAAAAGTAGTTTATGATACCACACTATGCAACCATAAAATAGTTTATGATACCACCCTATGCAACCATAAAATAGTTTATGATACCACACTATGCAACCATAAAATAGTTTATGATACCACCCTATGCAACCCAAACGTAATTTATGATACCACCCTGTGCAACCCTAAATAGTTTATGATACCACCCTATGCAACCCAAAAGTAGTTTATGATACCACCCTATGCAACCATAAAATAATTTATGATACCACCCTATGCAACCATAACATAGTTTATGATACCACACTATGCAACCCAAAAGTAGTTTATGATACCACCCTATGCAACCATAAAATAGTTTATGATACCACCCTATGCAACCCAAAAGTAGTTTATGATACCACCCTATGCAACCATAAAATAGTTTATAATACCACCCTATGCAACCCAAAAGTAGTTTATGATACCAGCCTATGCAACCATAAAATTGTTTATGATACCACCCTATGCAACCCAAAAGTAGTTTATGATACCACCCTATGCAACCATAAAATAGTTTATGATACCACCCTATGCAACCATAAAATAGTTTATGATACCACACTATGCAACCATAAAATAGTTTATGATACCACACTATGCAACCATAAAATAGTTTATGATACCACACTGCAACCCAAAAGTCGTTCATGATACCAGCCTATGCAACCCAAAAGTAGTTTATGATACCACACTATGCAACCATAAAATAGTTTATGATACCACCCTATGCAACCATAAAATAGTTTATGATACCACCCTATGCAACCATAACATAGTTTATGATACCACCCTATGCAACCATAAAATAGTTTATGATACCACCCTATGCAACCATAAAATAGTTTATGATACCACCCTATGCAACCATAAAATAGTTTATGATACCACCCTATGCAACCCAAAATTAGTTTATGATACCACCCTATGCAACCCTAAATAGTTTATGATACCACCCTATGCAACCCAAAAGTAGTTTATGATACCACCCTATGCAACCATAAAATAATTTATGATACCACCCTATGCAACCATAAAATAGTTTATGATACCACCCTATGCAACCCAAAAGTAGTTTATGATACCACCCTATGCAACCATAAAATAGTTTATGATACTACACTATGCAACCATAAAATAGGTTATGATACCACCCTATGCAACCATAAAATAGTTTATGATACCACCCTATGCAACCATAAAATAGTTTATGATACCACCCTATGCAACCCAAAAGTAGTTTATGATACCACACTATGCAACCATAAAATAGTTTATGATACCACACTATGCAACCATAAAATAGTTTATGATACCACACTATGCAACCATAAAATAGTTTATGATACCACACTATGCAACCATAAAATAGTTTATGATACCACCCTATGCAACCCAAAAGTAGTTTATGATACCACCCTATGCAACCCTAAATAGTTTATGATACCACCCTATGCAACCATAAAATAGTTTATCATACCACCCTATGCAACCCAAAAGTAGTTTATGATACCACCCTATGCAACCCTAAATAGTTTATGATACCACCCTATGCAACCCAAAAGTAGTTTATGATACCAGCCTATGCAACCATAAAATAGTTTATGATACCACACTATGCAACCATAAAATAGTTTATGATACCACCCTATGCAACCATAAAATAGTTTATAATACCACACTATGCAACCCAAACATAGTTTATGATACCACACTATGCAACCCAAAAGTAGTTTATGATACCACCCTATGCAACCATAAAATAGTTTATGATACCACCCTATGCAACCCAAAAGTAGTTTATGATACCACCCTATGCAACCATAAAATAGTTTATAATACCACCCTATGCAACCCAAAAGTAGTTTATGATACCAGCCTATGCAACCATAAAATTGTTTATGATACCACCCTATGCAACCCAAAAGTAGTTTATGATACCACCCTATGCAACCATAAAATAGTTTATGATACCACCCTATGGAACCATAAAATAGTTTATGATACCACACTATGCAACCATAAAATAGTTTATGATACCACACTATGCAACCATAAAATAGTTTATGATACCACACTGCAACCCAAAAGTCGTTCATGATACCAGCCTATGCAACCCAAAAGTAGTTTATGATACCACACTATGCAACCCTAAAATAGTTCATGATACCAGCCTATGCAACCCAAAAGTAGTTTATGATACCACCCTATGCAACCATAAAATAGTTTATGATACCACCCTATGCAACCATAAAATAGTTTATGATACCACCCTATGCAACCCAAAAGTAGTTTATGATACCACCCTATGCAACCATAAAATAGTTTATGATACCACCCTATGCAACCCAAAAGTAGTTTATGATACCACCCTATGCAACCATAAAATAGTTTATGATACCACCCTATGCAACCATAAAATAGTTTATGATACCACCCTATGCAACCCAAAAGTAGTTTATGATACCACACTATGCAACCATAAAATAGTTTATGATACCACACTATGCAACCATAAAATAGTTTATGATACCACACTATGCAACCATAAAATAGTTTATGATACCACCCTATGCAACCATAAAATAGTTTATGATACCACCCTATGCAACCCAAAAGTAGTTTATGATACCACCCTATGCAACCATAAATAGTTTATGATACCACCCTATGCAACCATAAAATAGTTTATGATACCACCCTATGCAACCATAAAATAGTTTATGATACCACACTATGCAACCCAAATAGTTTATGATACCACCCTATGCAACCATAAAGTAGTTTATGATACCACACTATGCAACCATAAAATAGTTTATGATACCACACTATGCAACCATAAAATAGTTTATGATACCACCCTATGCAACCCAAAAATAGTTTATGATACCACACTATGCAACCCTAAATAGTTTATGATACCACCCTATGCAACCATAAAATAGTTTATCATACCACCCTATGCAACCCAAAAGTAGTTTATGATACCACCCTATGCAACCCTAAATAGTTTATGATACCACCCTATGCAACCCAAAAGTAGTTTATGATACCAGCCTATGCAACCATAAAATAGTTTATGATACCACACTATGCAACCATAAAATAGTTTATGATACCACCCTATGCAACCATAAAATAGTTTATAATACCACACTATGCAACCCAAACATAGTTTATGATACCAGCCTATGCAACCATAAAATAGTTTATATACCACACTATGCAACCTGTTTTGATACCACACTATGCAACCATAAAATAGTTTATGATACCACACTGCAACCCAAAAGTCGTTCATGATACCAGCCTATGCAACCCAAAAGTAGTTTATGATACCACACTATGCAACCATAAAATAGTTTATGATACCACCCTATGCAACCATAAAATAGTTTATGATAGCACCCTATGCAACCATAACATAGTTTATGATACCAACCTATGCAACCATAAAATAGTTTATGATACCACCCTATGCAACCATAAAATAGTTTATGATACCACCCTATGCAACCCAAAAATAGTTTATGATACCACCCTATGCAGCCATAAAATAGTTTATGATACCACACTATGCAACCATAAAATAGTTTATGATACCACACTATGCAACCATAAAATAGTTTATGATACCACACTATGCAACCCAAAAGTAGTTTATGATACCAAACTATGCAACCATAACATAGTTTATGATACCACCCTATGCAACCATAAAATAGTTTATGATACCACCCTATGCAACCATAAAATAGTTTATGATACCACCCTATGCAACCCAAAAGTAGTTTATGATACCACACTATGCAACCATAAAATAGTTTATGATACCACCCTATGCAACCCAAAAGTAGTTTATGATAACACACTATGCAACCATAAAATAGTTTATGATACCACCCTATGCAACCCAAACGTAGTTTATGATACCACCCTGTGCAACCCTAAATAGTTTATGATACCACCCTATGCAACCCAAAAGTAGTTTATGATACCACCCTATGCAACCATAAAATAATTGATGATACCACCCTATGCAACCATAAAATAGTTTATGATACCACACTATGCAACCCAAAAGTAGTTTATGATACAACCCTATGCAACCATAAAATAGTTTATGATACCACCCTATGCAACCCAAAAGTAGTTTATGAACCACCCTATGCAACCATAAAATAGTTTATGATACCACCCTATGCAACCATAAAATAGTTTATGATACCACCCTATGCAACCATAAAATAGTTTATGATACCACCCTATGCAACCCAAAAGTAGTTTATGATACCACACTATGCAACCATAAAATAGTTTATGATACCACCCTATGCAACCCAAAAGTAGTTTATGATAACACACTATGCAACCATAAAATAGTTTATGATACCACCCTATGCAACCCAAACGTAGTTTATGATACCACCCTGTGCAACCCTAAATAGTTTATGATACCACCCTATGCAACCCAAAAGTAGTTTATGATACCACCCTATGCAACCATAAAATAATTGATGATACCACCCTATGCAACCATAAAATAGTTTATGATACCACACTATGCAACCCAAAAGTAGTTTATGATACAACCCTATGCAACCATAAAATAGTTTATGATACCACCCTATGCAACCCAAAAGTAGTTTATGAACCACCCTATGCAACCATAAAATAGTTTATGATACTACACTATGCAACCATAAAATAGTTTATGATACCACCCTATGCAACCATAAAATAGTTTATAATACCACCCTATGCAACCCAAAAGTAGTTTATGATACCACCCTATGCAACCATAAAATAGTTTATGATACCACCCTATGCAACCATAAAATAGTTTATGATACCACCCTATGCAACCCAAAAGTAGTTTATGATACCACCCTATGCAACCCTAAATAGTTTATGATACCACCCTATGCAACCCAAAAGTAGTTTATGATACCACCCTATGCAACCATAAAATAGTTTATGATACCACCCTATGCAACCATAAAATAGTTTATGATACCACACTATGCAACCCAAAAGTAGTTTATGATACCACCCTATGCAACCATAAAATAGTTTATGATACCACCCTATGCAACCCAAAAGTAGTTTATGATACCACCCTATGCAACCATAAAATCGTTTATGATACTACACTATGCAACCATAAAATAGTTTATGATACTACACTATGCAACCATAAAATAGTTTATGATACCACCCTATGCAACCATAAAATAGTTTATGATACCACCCTATGCAACCCAAAAGTAGTTTATGATACCACACTGCAACCCAAAAATAGTTCATGATACCAGCATATGCAACCCAAAAGTAGTTTATGATACCAGCATATGCAACCCAAAAGTAGTTCATGATACCAGCATATGCAACCCAAAAGTAGTTCATGATACCAGCATATGCAACCCAAAAGTAGTTTATGATACCACACTGCAACCCAAAAGTAGTTCATGATACCAGCATATGCACCGTTATTCGGAAGTGTGTGCTCTTTATAGACATGTTGCATTATATATCAAAAGCGCAACGTGGGTTTCAGTCGCACTAGATGCCATCGGGAACATAGACCATCAACTAGAACCTGATGCTATCTAACATCATGCATGATATGTGTCTGTCTATTTATACATCCATCAGAACAAACAATTGTACCTGGTATATGTCCCAGTCTGTATTCTTTCCTCAAGGATTCGAACGCTGAATGCAAGACATTTTCACAGTTACGTCTCAACTTGAACATTTCATATTCTTCCGCCAGAGGGAGCAGCTGTTTGGCTGTCTGTGCTGGAAAGAAGAAGATGATTGTGTTATAAGTCCGTGCTAATACTAACAGTACAGCAATATAACCACACAGACATAAAGCGGGCTTCCAACACCATTTGCTATATTAAGGGAAATTGCCTCTATTTAAAGTAGCATCGTTAAGTAAAGTGGCATCGTTGCCATGTATATAAACTAGCATCGTTGCTATGCATTTAAAGTAGCATCATTGTTATGTATACAAAGTAGAGTCGTTGCTATGCATGTAAAGTAAAATCGTTGCTATATATACAAAGTAGAATCGTTGCTTTGCATGTAAAGTAAAATCGTTGCTATGCATTTAAAGTAACATCGTTGATATGTATACAAAGTAGAATCGTTGCTATGCATTTAGAGTAACATCGTTGCTATTTAAGTAAATCCACATTGTTTCAATTCATGTGTTTTTCTAAATTGATAGAATAAATTGGACGGAATGTACAAACAACATAGATCCAGATCAGCCACTCCACTACTCGAATAGCAAACAGCATAGAGCCTGACATAACATGCTGACCTGGCCCTATGTTGTTTGCAAACGCGACTTTAGTTCTGATCGGCAGGTTAAGGGTTAATAACTAAAACAGTAAATGCTAACAACAAAGTAAGCTTGAATAAATGTAGTAGAACACGTTTATGTATTCATCATTTAATCATGATCAGCAGGCGATATTATTATACGTGGAATATAAACTGGTGAAGATATTTAAATAAATCATGTTAAATATTTACCTGTCAGACAATTGATGCAATACTTCTTGTCTAAAATCGCGCGACTTGTTTTAGAACCGGTAAATTCACCAAAGCGAAAAATAGTATAATATCGGGATATATCTGGAGGTGTATAAAACGTGTGATTGGTTGTGTTTTGATTGACATTACTATATCTTCACCAGCTTACATCAAAGCAGATTGTAGATTTATTCTTTATTTCAGTCTCATCGTTGTGCAATACATAAAATATACACAACAAGTTATCGTGGCAAAGTACAACACCATTCATTATAAAATAATTATAAGAGACTAATGTAATCACAGATAATCAAACTATCACAGTCTATCGACATATTATTATATTTACATATTAAAACCGAGGAACAGTCGCTAATTGAAAATTAAATACTTATTAAAACCAGAAATTTTGAAATACTGAAATGGAAAAAAAGCACTAATGCGCAATTAAGAAATGTTTTAAAAAATCAGTTATCAACCTCGATCAGATCGCGGTTGAACTAATTAGCAGCTGTTTCTCGGAATGGATAAGAGACACACACTCAATAAATCAAATGGATACATTATTTACATAAATAAAAGGATAGCAGGGTTAATACACTGACTATACAGACACGTGTTGTACTGTACTCCATCTGCAGTTCTACGAACAAATATCACTCGTTCAAATATTTGAAGCAGATTTATTTCAATACAGTCAAACCTGTCTTAAGCAGCCAGCCAAGGGAATCACAGAAAGTGGCTGAGTAGCACAGGTGGCTGCTTAATAGAGGTTAATTGTATAATAAAACAGCATATTGGGACACTGGCTGCTTAATACGGGTTGACTGTTTAATACGGGTTGGCTGCTTAATGGAGGTAACCACTAACACAGGGTTGACTGTAAATATATATATATGAAATACATACATGGACGGTAACAGTTTTTGAACTACACGTTTTGCAGGTGTTCTACTCTCCAATCGCGTAAGTCTAGTCACTATAGTAACAGTTTTTGAACTACACGTTTTGCAGGTGTTCTACTCTCCAATCGCGTAAGTCTAGTCACTATAGTAACAGTTTTTGAACTACACGTTTTGCAGGTGTTCTACTCTCCAATCGCGTAAGTCTAGTCACTATAGTAACAGTTTTTGAACTACACGTTTTGCAGGTGTTCTACTCTCCAATCGCGTAAGTCTAGTCACTATAGTAACAGTTTTTGAACTACACGTTTTGCAGGTGTTCTACTCTCCAATCGCGTAAGTCTAGTCACTATAGTAACAGTTTTTGAACTACACGTTTTGCAGGTGTTCTACTCTCCAATCGCGTAAGTCTAGTCACTATAGTAACAGTTTTTGAACTACACGTTTTGCAGGTGTTCTACTCTCCAATCGCGTAAGTCTAGTCACTATAGTAACAGTTTTTGAACTACACGTTTTGCAGGTGTTCTACTCTCCAATCGCGTAAGTCTAGTCACTATAGTAACAGTTTTTGAACTACACGTTTTGCAGGTGTTCTACTCTCCAATCGCGTAAGTCTAGTCACTATAGTAACAGTTTTTGAACTACACGTTTTGCAGGTGTTCTACTCTCCAATCGCGTAAGTCTAGTCACTATAGTAACAGTTTTTGAACTACACGTTTTGCAGGTGTTCTACTCTCCAATCGCGTAAGTCTAGTCACTATAATAACAGTTTTTGAACTACACGTTTTTCGTTAATAAAAATTCTGTAATGTATACACTTCCAACATATCAAGTCTGCGTATAGCAAGTACAAATACACATCAAATAATATAACATCTAAAGGGAGTCAAAATATTCAGAAATTCAACGAATCCACACACAGAAATAACGTCAATACAATCAAATTAACGTCCCGTTGTATGCAAAGTTACGGTAGTCCCAGAAGTCCACGTTGTTTTCCTAAGTCTAGATTTAAAGTGGGACTTGCAATGTTCTGAAACCTTTTCAAAGATTGGCAACACACGGGTCGGAGGTTGTTCTCAAATCTCATGCTCAATTGATTTGATTGGTTGATCTGAGTTTTACCCTAGGCCAGAATCAACCAATCAAATTGGAAGTGTGTACATTACAGAATTTTTAAGCATTCTGATTAAGCTTAAGACTGACTTTGAGATTGGAGAAAACTTTTATAACTTCCAGGCCTGGACATAATTGAAAAACAGTACGAACTTCGGGCAATGCATATACATTGCTACGGATATTTTAATATTCTTCTCTTTGGATGAGTTTCAGAATATTGTAGATTCACGTAGATAAGAATCCACATTCCATAATTCATCCTCCAGGTTTATATTTAACTTCCGATCCTAGCTGCCAGTATTTATGCCAGTCTGTTTTCGGCTTCAATCGGTTTGCTTTTAACTCCGCTTCCGTTCTATATCTCCGTTCCTTCTCCAAGTGAAGGTTTAACTTTGCTAACTTCTTCCGCAATATCATCAGTTTTACTTGCTCCGACAACATGTCCGAGTTAACAGCTAATTTTGCGGTCTCGACGTTCGAGTTTGAGACATATTCTTCCACACACATGTGTAGCAAGTCTTTCATGCCGTAGCGATCGGCGAGTGACAAATATTCCTGGTTAGTTTCCGGTGGGATCATGCCGACTCTGTACTCTCTGCGTAAGTTCTGATATGTCGCATACAGACTGTCTTCGCATTGTTTTCTGAGCTTACGCATCTCGAATTCCTCCGACAGTGGCAGTAACTGCTTCGCTGTCTGAGCTAAATTATACAGGATATATATTGAAGTCATAATATGAAGATGTAGATAGTAATTAAGAAGTAAGAAAAGGAGGTAATGAATTTAGAAATAATATTTGTTTTTCAGTTATTTATTGGCGAATAAAACATGGTTTGTGGAGTTCTGACGCGTAGGAATTAACCGCGCACGCCGTGGGCCTAAGTGGTTAATTCCGGCGCCTAGAAGGACAAAGCATGTTTTATTCGACTATAGCAAACGCAAATACAAATATTATTTCGATTCTAACATGACAAAAATATCTAAAAAGAGCAAACATAGTTGGCGTTATATTTTAGAAAGCGTAATGGATGTCACAATACATGTACTAGTAAAATGACATCACGCTTGACATCACACGCTGTTTTACACCATGTTTTATTGGAGATATAAACACGGTAAATACTAGTCCAACACGTGAACGACAACATGCCGGGTAATGTTAGAATCTTGAATAGACTTTCAAATGTTAATGAGCATACTGAGCGAAGGAAAATAACGGACAGATCTGCAGTCCAGTGGTAACACGCTGGACTGGTAATCCAGGGATCGCAGGTTCGATCCCTCGTCTGACCCTAATACAATTAACAGTCTTTCAAATGGGACTTTAAACCGAGGTCTCGTGTCGGTGCTGTACATCGTGCACGTAAAAGAACCAGAGGAGACTCTGGAATGGGTATCTGTCTGTATCATTGCACTATCCTCCAACAATCTAGCCTGACTAATCTCTTCAGGAGGCGTCGCTCATATGGGCAACCGGTAGCGACGATAATTAACTGTGACTGTAAATTGTTACTCACCGTGCTCGTTAGTCTATGCATCTCTATGGTTGAGCGGTATTTGAACATACGAGTTTACCTGTGTTTCTTTCGGGGTTTTTTCTATATACATTGTATAAATGAATGACATAGGAGAGGACAATCCTAAGCTATGCAGCTTTCTGTCCAATTCCTTATATCAGTTGTTGTAAATAATCATGTATTGACAGAAAATAAATATGTTTAAACTAAATGAATGACATATAATAATCATAATACCAGTTAGAGTGTATTGCACCCTGGGGTCGAGATAGCACAGTAGTTCCACCATGTCGTCAAAGTTCTTAGTGGACATGTCCAGTTCGTGCTTCTTGGCGTTGCCGAGCCACTTCTCAAATATGGGCGAGTTGTAGGCCAGGATACAGCGAGCGGTATAGAGCTTCCTGCCGCCGGGCACCTAAACAATGATCAGTATACATGTAAGTGTACAGTAAATACCGAATGCTAAGACATTTTACCATATTGATTGCTTCAGACTCTGAAACTACTTGTAGAAATAGTAGAAACCAGATCATGTATATCCCTAGTCCTATATATATAAGGCCTCTACATACAAATATGTTTGATCTGTTATTTGAAAAATACCTTGATAGTAAGATGTCACATTTTTGAAGTCTAAATATGTGGATTATTATATCACCAATTGTGTTCAAAGCAGGTCAAATACCTGTCACTACGAACATTGTATTAAGGTCAGTGTGCCAACACAACGGGCAATGACATATATATTAACGTGTGTTTAATTATGTGATTTTTGTCAAAAAATAGGTCACTATGTTAATTTAGAGTTACATCTCATCTGAATGTAATACTCTGCATTTGATCACACTTGGTAAGAATGATCCTGTCAATGACCACAGGGATTCGGCACGTTTGGGGGTACTAGTATATATATTTAAGTACTTAATATACTTAAATATATATACTAGTACCCCCAAACGTGCCGAATCCCTGTGTCAATGACAGGGTAGGTCATTTACTGAGATCTCTACCAAACTCTGTTTTCAAAACAGATTTTTAGTAGAAAAATGAAGTCAATATGTCAAATTGTAGAAAATCTGTAAATATCGTAATGTTTACATTGGCCTCCAACAAAGGGTCCATAATGTATAGTCATTCAGCTGATGGAAATGGTCTCCGAATTGACTCTCAATTTAGAACTGTTCACATATGTTCCACACATTTCAATGAAGTTTCTCTAAAACAAAATGCTATTAGAATTGTGCAGTATTTATAACAATTACCGCATTTTTAGTTTTTCGTGTTCCTTGGTGATCCGTTGGTTCATCGGTACTTACAATAAGCGCCACATCGGAGAAAAAATCCTGCTTAAAGAACGGTAACTCCCCATCATCTTCATTAATAATGGGGGGTAACTGCGTTCTTGCCGGTTGCATATTGCTCCGTTTCTTGTTCGACATGTTTGTAGAGGATTCAGAGTTCCTTTTTTCTCTACCAACAGTCACTAAATTACTGTATCCGTCAAACTTTCATGAAGTGTGTTTTCATAATTTCCCAGTATTTGGTGTGTTCATAACATAGTAAAAACGTGTTTTGATGAACTCAAGAACCATCTACATTTATTTAATATCAATAGCTTCACTTTGTTTCTTGTTTTGTGATTTCAATATATAAATCTTACTCAATTTCACAAAACGAAATTAAGGCTTTTCCTGTTTCAAAGTCAGAAACCGAAACGAACCAATTCAGTAATTATGAAAAGACAAGTGAAGTCAAAGGACACAATTTAATACTTAATCAATAACAACCAAAACATAAGAGCAATAAGACTACCCCCTTACTGTATAATTAGCTTTATTGAATTATTGTCAAATTTTATGTCTTAACAGATTTTGTGTACTTATATAAATTCTGATTTTAGATTTTATTTGATATCATAATTATTCTAAAGGTTATCATTTACTATTTACCACTTGAATGAAATAGCTATGTTATATGATTTAATAACCACTGTCGCACACACGTCATTTTGACTGTTTGTATACATCTGTTTTATATAGTTACCGTTGTATCGCATACATGTCTGTATGTCTGTCTATATTTTCAGCCGCCTTTAACCCACACTGTTCTGGAAACGAGTATTTCGTTTTTGCAAACAGCTTAGCGCCAAATCAAATGACACAGCACGTACAGAACGTTCTGTCTGATCAGGCTCTATGCTGTTATTCGGGTAGTGGTGCTAAACACTTGGCTGCATAGCAAGCAACATAGATCCTGATTAGACGCTGGCGTTACGAAGTTGTACTTAATACTGATTTCTAAGGATTAAAATAATATTAATACTAAAGGAATTGGAAATTGACTTAAAAATTACTATTAGAATAAAACTAAATCCTAAGCCGAAAAGCATATAATATAAATTAAAAATTATGACAAAGTTTCCAGCAAATAATTTTTGACAGTTGTTTTATAAGTAGATAATTTATCACTCTCCGTATAATGTGTTGTATGTGATGTATGTGATGTATGTATGTGATGTATGTGATGTATGTGATGTATGTGTATGTGATGTATGTGTTGTATGTGATGTATGTGATGTATGATGTATGTGATGTATGTGTTGTATGTGATGTATGTGATGTATGTGATGTATGTGATGTATGTGATGTATGTGATGTGATGTATGTGATGTATGTAATGTATGATGTCTGTGATGTATGTGTTGTATGTGATGTATGTGATGTATGTGATGTATGTGTATGTGATGTATGTGTTGTATGTGATGTATGTGATGTATGTGATGTATGTGATGTATGTGATGTATGTGATGTATGTGATGTATGTGGTGTATGTGTATGTGATGTATGTGATGTATGTGTATGTATGTGATGTATGTGATGTATGTGATGTATGTGATGTATGTGTATGTGATGTATGTTATGTATGTGATGTATGTGATGTATGTGATGTATGTGTATGTGATGTATGTGATGTATGTGATGTATGTGATGTATGTGATGTATGTGATGTATATGGTGTATGTGATGTATGTGATATTGATGTATGTGATGTATGTGATGTATGTGATGTATGTGATGTATGTGTATGTGATGTATGTGTGTATGTGATGTATGTGATGTATGTGTATGTGATGTATGTGAATTGTGATGTATGTGATGTGTATGTGATGTATGTGATGTATGTGTATGTGATGTATGTGATGTATGTGATGTATGTGATGTATATGGTGTATGTGATGTATGTGATATATGTGATGTATGTGATGTATGTGATGTATGTGATGTATGTGGTGTATGTTTATGTGATGTATGTGATGTATGTGATGTATGTGGTGTATGTTTATGTGGTGTATGTTTATGTGATGTATGTGATGTATGTGTATGTATGTGATGTATGTGATGTATGTGATGTATGTGATGCATGTGTATGTGATGTATGTGGTGTATGTGATGTATGTGATGTATGTGATGTATGTGTATGTGATGTATGTGGTGTATGTGATGTATGTGATGTATGTGATGTATGTGATGTATGTGATGTATGTGATGCATGTGTATGTGATATATGTGGTGTATGTGATGTATGTGATGTATGTGATATATGTGATGTATGTGATGTATGTGATGTATGTGAGGTATGTGAGGTATGTATGTGATGTATGTGTATGTGGTACATGTGATGTATGTGATGTATGTGTATGTGGTACATGTGATGTATGTGTATGTGGTGTATGTGATGTATGTGATGTATGTGATGTGATATCTGTGATGTATGTGATGTATGTGATATATGTGTATGTGATGTATGTGTATGTGATGTATGTGTATGTGATGTATGTGATGTATGTGATGTATGTGATGTATGTGATGTATGTGGTGTATGTGGTGTATGTGGTGTATGTGATGTATGTGGTGTATGTATGTGATGTATGTGATGTATGTGATGTATGTGATGTATGTGTATGTGATGTATGTGGTGTATGTGATGTGTGTGATGTGATGTATGTGATGTATGTGATGTATGTGATGTATGTGATGTATGTGATGTATGTGATATATGTGATGTATGTGATGTATGTGTATGTGATGTATGTGATGTATGTGGTGTATGTTTATGTGATGTATGTGATGTATGTGATGTATGTGATGTATGTGGTGTATGTTTATGTGATGTGTGTGATGTATGTGATGTATGTGATGTATGTGATGTATGTGATGTATGTGTATGTGATGTATGTGGTGTATGTGATGTATGTGATGAATGTGATGTATGTGTATGTGATGTATGTGATGTGATGTTATGTGATGTATGTGTTGTATGTGATGTATGTGTATGTGATGTATGTGGTGTATGTGATGTATGTGATGAATGTGATGTATGTGATGTGATGTTATGTGATGTATGTGTTGTATGTGATGTATGTGTATGTGATGTATGTGATGTATGTGATGTATGTGATGTATGTGGTGTATGTTTATGTGATGTGTGTGATGTATGTGTATGTGATGTATGTGGTGTATGTTTATGTGATGTATGTGGTGTATGTTTATGTGATGTATGTGATGTATGTGATGTATGTGATGTATGTGATGTAGGTGATGTATGTGGTGTATGTGGGGTATGTGATGTATGTGATGTATGTGATGTATGTGATGTATCTGGTGTATGTGGTGTATGTGGGGTATGTGATGTATGTGATGTATGTGAGGTATGTGGTGTATGTGATGTATGTGGTGTATGTGGTGTATGTGGTGTATGTGGTGTATGTATGTGATGTATGTGATGTATGTGATGTATGTGATGTATGTGATGTATGTGATGTATGTGGTTTATGTGATGTATGTGATGTATGTGATGTATGTGATGTATGTATGTGATGTATGTGATGTATGTGATGTATGTGATGTATGTATGTGATGTATGTGTATGATGTGTGTGATGTATGTGATGTGTGTGGTGTATGTATGTGATGTATGTGATGTATGTGATGTATGTGATGTATGTGATGTATGTGATGTATGTGATGTATGTGATGTATGTGGTGTATGTGATGTATGTGGTGTATGTGGTATATGTGATGTATGTGGTGTATGTATGTGATGTATGTGATGTATGTGATGTATGTGATGTATGTGATGTATGTGATGTATGTGTATGTGATGTATGTGGTGTATGTGATGTATGTGATGTGTGTGATGTGATGTATGTGATGTATGTGATGTATGTGATGTATGTGATATATGTGATGTATGTGATGTATGTGATGTATGTGATGTATGTGATGTATGTGGTGTATGTTTATGTGATGTATGTGATGTATGTGATGTATGTGATGTATGTGATGTATGTGGTGTATGTTTATGTGATGTGTGTGATGTATGTGATGTATGTGATGTATGTGATGTATGTGATGTATGTGTATGTGATGTATGTGGTGTATGTGATGTATGTGATGAATGTGATGTATGTGATGTATGTGATGTGATGTTATGTGATGTATGTGTTGTATGTGATGTATGTGATGTATGTGATGTATGTGATGTATGTGATGTATGTGTATGTGATGTATGTGGTGTATGTTTATGTGATGTATGTGGTGTATGTTTATGTGATGTATGTGATGTATGTGATGTATGTGATGTATGTGATGTATGTGATGTATGTGATGTATGTGGTGTATGTGGGGTATGTGATGTATGTGATGTATGTGATGTATGTGATGTATGTGGTGTATGTGATGTATGTGGTGTATGTGATGTATGTGATGTATGTGAGGTATGTGGTGTATGTGATGTATGTGATGTATGTGGTGTATGTGGTGTATGTGGTGTATGTATGTGATGTATGTGATGTATGTGATGTATGTGAGGTATGTGATGTATGTGATGTATGTGGTGTATGTGATGTATGTGATGTATGTGATGTATGTGATGTATGTATGTGATGTATGTGATGTATGTGATGTATGTGATGTATGTATGTGATGTATGTGTATGATGTGTGTGATGTATGTGATGTATGTGGTGTATGTATGTGATGTATGTGATGTATGTGATGTATGTGATGTGTATGTGATGTATGTGGTGTATGTGATGTATGTGGATGTATGTGATGTATGTGATGTATGTGGTTGTGTATGTGATGTATGTGATGTATGTGATGTATGTGATGTGATGTATGTGATGTATGTGATGTATGTGATGTATGTGATGTATGTGATGTATGTGATGTATGTGATGTATGTGATGTATGTGATGTATGTGGTGTATGTGATGTATGTGATGTATGTGATGTGATGTATGTGATGTGATGTATGTGATGTATGTGATGTATGTGATGTATGTGATGTATGTGATGTATGTGTTGTATGTGATGTGATGTATGTGATGTATGTGATGTATGTGATGTATGTGATGTGATGTATGTGGTGTATGTGATGTATGTGATGTATGTGATGTATGTGATGTATGTGATGTATGTGATGTATGTGATGTATGTGGTGTATGTGTGTATGTGATGTATGTGATGTGATGTATGTGATGTATGTGATGTATGTGATGTATGTGATGTATGTGGTGTATGTGATGTGATGTATGTGATGTATGTGATGTATGTGATGTATGTGATGTATGTGATGTATGTGATGTATGTGATGTAGGTGATGTATGTGGTGTATGTGATGTATGTGATGTATGTGATGTATGTGGTGTATGTGGTTATGTATGTGATGTATGTGATGTATGTGATGTATGTGATGTATGTGATGTATGTGGTTTATGTGATGTATGTGATGTATGTGAGGTATGTATGTGATGTATGTGAGGTATGTGATGTATGTGATGTATGTGGTTTATGTGATGTATGTGATGTATGTGAGGTATGTATGTGATGTATGTGATGTATGTATGTGATGTATGTGTATGATGTGTGTGATGTATGTGATGTGTGTGGTGTATGTATGTGATGTATGTGATGTATGTGATGTATGTGATGTATGTGTATGTGATGTATGTGATGTATGTGATGTATGTGATGTATGTGATGTATGTGATGTATGTGGTGTATGTGATGTATGTGGTGTATGTGGTGTATGTGATGTATGTGTGTATGTATGTGATGTATGTGATGTATGTGATGTATGTGATGTATGTGATGTATGTGTATGTGATGTATGTGGTGTATGTGATGTATGTGATGTGTGTGATGTGATGTATGTGATGTATGTGATGTATGTGATGTATGTGATGTATGTGATGTATGTGATGTATGTGTATGTGATGTATGTGATGTATGTGGTGTATGTTTATGTGATGTATGTGATGTATGTGATGTATGTGATGTATGTGATGTATGTGGTGTATGTTTATGTGATGTGTGTGATGTATGTGATGTATGTGATGTATGTGATGTATGTGATGTATGTGTATGTGATGTAGTGGGTATGTGATGTATGTGATGATGTGATATGTGTATGTGATGTATGTGATGTATGTTATGTGATGTAATGTGATGTATGTGTATGTGATGTATGTGATGTGATGATGTGATGTATGTGATGTATGTGATGTGATGTATGTGATGTATGTGTTGTATGTGATGTGATGTATGTGATGTATGTGTTGTATGTGATGTATGTGATGTATGTGATGTATGTGATGTATGTGATGTGATGTATGTGATGTGGTGTATGTGATGTATGTGATGTATGTGATGTATGTGAGTGTATGTGTGTATGTGATGTGATGTTGTGATGTATGTGTTGTATGTGATGTATGTGATGTATGTGTGTTATGTGATGTATGTGAGTGTATGTGATGTATGTGATGTATGTGATGTATGTGATGTGTATGTGATGTATGTGATGTGATGTATGTGATGTATGTGAGGTATGTGATGTATGTGATGTATGTGATGTATGTGATGTATGTGTTGTATGTGATGTATGTGATGTATGTGATGTATGTGATGTATGTGTGTATGTGATGTTGTATGTGATGTATGTGTTGATGTATGTGATGTGTATGTGTGTGTGATGTATGTGATGTATGTGATGTATGTGTATGGTGTATGTTGTGATGTATGTGATGTGTGTGGTGGTATGTGATGTATGTGGGTATGTGTTGATGTATGGATGTATGTGAGTATGTATGTGGTATGGATGTATGTGGATGTATGTGATGTATGTGATGTATGTGATGTTGTATGTGATGTATGTGATGGTGTATGTGATGTATGTGATGTATGTGGTGTATGTGATGTATGTGAGTGATGTGGTGTATGTGATGTATGTGGTGTATGTGATGTATGTGATGTATGTGATGTATGTGGTGGTGATGTATGTGATGTATGTGATGTGATGTATGTGGTGTATGTGATGTGATGTATGTGATGTATGTGATGTATGTGATGTATGTGATGTATGTGAGGTATGTGGTGTATGTGATGTATGTGATGTATGTGATGTATGTGATGTATGTGAGGTATGTGATGTATGTGGTGTATGTGATGTATGTGATGTATGTGATGTATGTGATGTAGGTGATGTATGTGGTGTATGTGGGGTATGTGATGTATGTGATGTATGTGATGTATGTGATGTATCTGGTGTATGTGGTGTATGTGGGGTATGTGATGTATGTGATGTATGTGAGGTATGTGGTGTATGTGGTGTATGTGATGTATGTGGTGTATGTGGTGTATGTGGTGTATGTATGTGATGTATGTCATGTATGTCATGTATGTGAGGTATGTGATGTATGTGATGTATGTGGTTTATGTGATGTATGTGATGTATGTGAGGTATGTATGTGATGTATGTGATGTATGTGATGTATGTATGTGATGTATGTGTATGATGTGTGTGATGTATGTGATGTGTGTGGTGTATGTATGTGATGTATGTGATGTATGTGATGTATGTGTATGTGATGTATGTGATGTATGTGGTGTATGTGATGTGTGTGGTGCATGTAATGTATGTGATGTATGTGATGTATGTGGTGTATGTGATGTATGTGATGTATGTGATGTATGTGATGTTGTATGTAATGTATGTGATGTGATGTATGTGATGTATGTGATGTATGTGGTGTATGTATGTGATGTATGTGATGTATGTGATGTATGTGTATGTGATGTATGTGTTGTATGTGATGTATGTGATGTATGATGTATGTGATGTATGTGTTGTATGTGATGTATGTGATGTATGTGATGTATGTGATGTATGTGATGTGATGTATGTGATGTATGTAATGTATGATGTCTGTGATGTATGTGTTGTATGTGATGTGTGTGATGTATGTGATGTATGTGTATGTGATGTATGTGTTGTATGTGATGTATGTGATGTATGTGATGTATGTGATGTATGTGATGTATGTGATGTATGTGATGTATGTGGTGTATGTGTATGTGATGTATGTGATGTATGTGTATGTATGTGATGTATGTGATGTATGTGATGTATGTGTATGTGATGTATGTGATGTATGTGATGTATGTGATGTATGTGATGTATGTGATGTATATGGTTGTATGTGATGTATGGTTTGGATGTATGTGATGTATGTGATGTATGTGATGTATGTGTGTATGTGTGTGTATGTGATGTATGTGTGTGTGATGTATGTGATGTTGTGTTGGTATGTGATGTATGTGATGTATGTGATGTATGTGATGTATGTGTATGTGATGTATGTGATGTATGTGGTATGTGATGTAGTGTGATGTGTATGTGATGTATGTGGTGTATGGTGTATGTGATGTGTGTGATGTGATGTTGGTGTATGTGATGTATGTGATGTATGTGATGTATGTGATGTATGTGATGTATGTGATGTATGTGATGTATGTGGTGTATGTTTATGTGATGTATGTGATGTATGTGATGTATGTGATGTATGTGGTGTATGTTTTGTGTGGTGGATGTATGTGATGTATGTGATGTATGTGATGTATGTGATGTATGTGATGTATGTGGTGTATGTGATGTATGTGATGTATGTATGTGATGTATGTGATGTGATGTATGTGATGTATGTGGTGTATGTAATGTATGTGATGTATGTGATGTATGTATGTGATGTATGTGATGTATGTGATGTATGTGATGTATGTGATGTATGTGGTGTATGTGATGTATGTGATATATGTGATGTATGTGGTGTATGTGTGTATGTGATGTATGTGATGTGATGTATGTGATGTGATGTATGTGATGTATGTGATGTATGTGATGTGATGTATGTGATGTATGTGTTGTATGTGATGTGATGTATGTGATGTATGTGTTGTATGTGATGTATGTGATGTATGTGATGTATGTGATGTATGTGATGTATGTGATGTATGTGGTGTATGTGATGTATGTGATGTATGTGATGTATGTGATGTTGTATGTGATGTATGTGATGTGATGTTTGTGTTGTATGTGATGTATGTGATGTATGTGATGTATGTGATGTTGATGTGATGTATGTGATGTGATGTATGTGATGTATGTGATGTATGTGATGTTGTATGTGATGTATGTGATGTGATG
>CM026403.1:12743492-12832646 GCA_014843695.1 Archivesica marissinica | reverse complement strand
CAACAAACGTAACAACGATATTGGCATCATTGAATCGTGATGCCGTTCACATGTTTGTGTGTTTGTTTGTTTGTTTGTTTGTTTGTTTGTTTGTTTGTTTGTTTGTTTGTTGAACGGCTCTTGTTTACACATCGTTTACCAGCTAACTCATGTAGTCACTGCTCAATATTTCAATTTTGATCGCAGGTTCGATCCCCGTCTGACCCTAATAAAATTAACAGTATTTCAGATGGAACTTTAAACCGAGGTATCGTGTCGGTGCTGTACACCGTGCACGTAAAAGAACCAGAGGAGACTCTGGATTGGGTCTCTGTCTGTATCGTCCTCCAAAAATCTAAAATGACTAATATCTTCAGGAAGCGTCGCTCATATGGGCAACCGGTAGCGACGATAAATAAACGTAAAACACACACACGCATACACCTTCAATATTAGAACTTCAATATTAAATATCATATAATTGCCCAACCTATATTATAAATACAGTCGATTATTTTATCTTGACAATGTTGAATATAGCTGTACATAAAATATACAGTCAATATACTTACCTAGTATCCGAGCATAGACAAGTAGACATGCACTTATAAAAAAATATATATGTGTAAATATTAAATAGGTTATTAAGAAAACGTCACATTCTTACCTCAAGTTGCAGTAAAGAACGGCTATTGTACTTACCATGATGTCCCAGGAATAGCCAAGACCATCCATCAACATCTAGAATACTATATACTTGGCAATTTGGAAATTTCAAGTTTATCCTCTAAGCAATAGATAACTACAATAATTGGACTCTAAAACAACATACTGATGCTTATAATTAATTTGTTTTGTGTTACATTGATCACGTGTGAATAGTGAATAGTATGTAAAATATGTAAATTATCATGACTATGTACTTACATGTATACGTCTTAATAAACTTATGTTCTGTTCACCTTCAATGTTGTCCTATTTGATTGTTATTGTTTAATATTATTATAAAGACGTCGTGATATAAACTGCCTATAAAACCATGCCATGTGAACAATGTATGCACCATACTTACTTACAAGTTGCCTCACTTACAATGTACGCACCATACATATACTTACAAGTTGCCTCACTTACAATGTATGCACCATACATATACTTACAAGTTGCCTCACTTACAATGTACGCACCATACTTACTTACAAGTTGCCTCACTTACAATGTATGCACCATACATATACTTACAAGTTGCCTCACTTACAATGTACGCACCATACTTACTTACAAGTTGCCTCACTTACAATGTACGCACCATACATATACTTACAAGTTGCCTCACTTACAATGTATGCACCATACATATACTTACAAGTTGCCTCACTTACAATGTACGCACCATACTTACTTACAAGTTGCCTCACTTACAATGTACGCACCATACATATACTTACAAGTTGCCTCACTTACAATGTATGCACCATACATATACTTACAAGTTGCCTCACTTACAATGTACGCACCATACTTACTTACAAGTTGCCTCACTTACAATGTACGCACCATACTTACTTACAAGTTGCCTCACTTACAATGTATGCACCATATACTTACAAGTTGCCTCACTTACAATGTATGCACCATATACTTACAAGTTGCCTCACTTACAATGTATGCACCATACTTACTTACAAGTTGCCTCACTTACAATGTATGCACCATACATATACTTACAAGTTGCCTCACTTACAATGTACGCACCATACTTACTTACAAGTTGCCTCACTTACAATGTACGCACCATACTTACTTACAAGTTGCCTCACTTACAATGTATGCACCATATACTTACAAGTTGCCTCACTTACAATGTATGCACCATATACTTACAAGTTGCCTCACTTACAATGTATGCACCATATACTTACAAGTTGCCTCACTTACAATGTATGCACCATATACTTACAAGTTGCCTCACTTACAATGTATGCACCATACATATACTTACAAGTTGCCTCACTTACAATGTATGCACCATGTACTTACAAGTTGCCTCACTTACAATGTATGCACCATATACTTACAAGTTGCCTCACTTACAATGTATGCACCATATACTTACAAGTTGCCTCACTTACAATGTATGCACCATACATATACTTACAAGTTGCCTCACTTACAATGTATGCACCATACATATACTTACAAGTTGCCTCACTTACAATGTATGCACCATACATGTACTTACAAGTTGCCTCACTTACAATGTATGCACCATACATGTACTTACAAGTTGCCTCACTTACAATGTATGCACCATACATATACTTACAAGTTGCCTCACTTACAATGTATGCACCATACATATACTTACAAGTTGCCTCACTTACAATGTATGCACCATAATATACTTACAAGTTGCCTCACTTACAATGTATGCACCATACATATACTTACAAGTTGCCTCACTTACAATGTATGCACCATACATATACTTACAAGTTGCCTCACTTACAATGTATGCACCATACATATACTTACAAGTTGCCTCACTTACAATGTATGCACCATACATATACTTACAAGTTGCCTCACTTACAATGTATGCACCATACATATACTTACAAGTTGCCTCACTTACAATGTATGCACCATACATGTACTTACAAGTTGCCTCACTTACAATGTATGCACCATACATATACTTACAAGTTGCCTCACTTACAATGTATGCACCATACATATACTTACAAGTTGCCTCACTTACAATGTATGCACCATATACTTACAAGTTGCCTCACTTACAATGTATGCACCATACATATACTTACAAGTTGCCTCACTTACAATGTATGCACCATACATGTACTTACAAGTTGCCTCACTTACAATGTATGCACCATACATATACTTACAAGTTGCCTCACTTACAATGTATGCACCATACATGTACTTACAAGTTGCCTCACTTACAATGTATGCACCATACATGTACTTACAAGTTGCCTCACTTACAATGTATGCACCATACATGTACTTACAAGTTGCCTCACTTACAATGTATGCACCATACATATACTTACAAGTTGCCTCACTTACAATGTATGCACCATACATATACTTACAAGTTGCCTCACTTACAATGTATGCACCATACATGTACTTACAAGTTGCCTCACTTACAATGTATGCACCATACATATACTTACAAGTTGCCTCACTTACAATGTATGCACCATACATATACTTACAAGTTGCCTCACTTACAATGTATGCACCATACATATACTTACAAGTTGCCTCACTTACAATGTATGCACCATACAATACATACAAGTTGCCTCACTTACAATGTATGCACCATACATATACTTACATACTTACAAGTTGCCTCACTTACAATGTATGCACCATACATATACTTACAAGTTGCCTCACTTACAATGTATGCACCATACATATACTTACAAGTTGCCTCACTTACAATGTATGCACCATACATATACTTACAAGTTGCCTCACTTACAATGTATGCACCATACATATACTTACAAGTTGCCTCACTTACAATGTATGCACCATACATATACTTACAAGTTGCCTCACTTACAATGTATGCACCATATATACTTACAAGTTGCCTCACTTACAATGTATGCACCATATACTTACAAGTTGCCTCACTTACAATGTATGCACCATATACTTACAAGTTGCCTCACTTACAATGTATGCACCATATACTTACAAGTTGCCTCACTTACAATGTATGCACCATACATACACTTACAAGTTGCCTCACTTACAATGTATGCACCATACACTTACAAGTTGCCTCACTTACAATGTATGCACCATATACTTACAAGTTGCCTCACTTACAATGTATGCACCATATACTTACAAGTTGCCTCACTTACAATGTATGCACCATATACTTACAAGTTGCCTCACTTACAATGTATGCACCATGTACTTACAAGTTGCCTCACTTACAATGTATGCACCATATACTTACAAGTTGCCTCACTTACAATGTATGCACCATACATACACTTACAAGTTGCCTCACTTACAATGTATGCACCATACACTTACAAGTTGCCTCACTTACAATGTATGCACCATGTACTTACAAGTTGCCTCACTTACAATGTATGCACCATACATACACTTACAAGTTGCCTCACTTACAATGTATGCACCATACACTTACAAGTTGCCTCACTTACAATGTATGCACCATATACTTACAAGTTGCCTCACTTACAATGTATGCACCATATACTTACAAGTTGCCTCACTTACAATGTATGCACCATATACTTACAAGTTGCCTCACTTACAATGTATGCACCATGTACTTACAAGTTGCCTCACTTACAATGTATGCACCATATACTTACAAGTTGCCTCACTTACAATGTATGCACCATACATACACTTACAAGTTGCCTCACTTACAATGTATGCACCATACACTTACAAGTTGCCTCACTTACAATGTATGCACCATGTACTTACAAGTTGCCTCACTTACAATGTATGCACCATATACTTACAAGTTGCCTCACTTACAATGTATGCACCATATACTTACAAGTTGCCTCACTTACAATGTATGCACCATGTACTTACAAGTTGCCTCACTTACAATGTATGCACCATATACTTACAAGTTGCCTCACTTACAATGTATGCACCATGTACTTACAAGTTGCCTCACTTACAATGTATGCACCATAACTTACAAGTTGCCTCACTTACAATGTATGCACCATGTACTTACAAGTTGCCTCACTTACAATGTATGCACCATGTACTTACAAGTTGCCTCACTTACAATGTATGCACCATGTACTTACAAGTTGCCTCACTTACAATGTATGCACCATATACTTACAAGTTGCCTCACTTACAATGTATGCACCATACATATACTTACATACTTACAAGTTGCCTCACTTACAATGTATGCACCATACATATACTTACATACTTACAAGTTGCCTCACTTACAATGTATGCACCATACATATACTTACAAGTTGCCTCTTTTAGTTTTAGCTTAATTATAGTTTATCGCAAATCAATATGTTATTATATCCAATCAATATATAGTGATCGAATGTTTGATATATTAATGGTGTTACTTCTGTACTCATCGAGTATTGTCGAAACGTGTTGTCGGAGGCTGTCCGATTAGCGCAGTGGTTAGCGTGCACGCTTCTCACTAATGCAGCCCGGGGTCGATCCTCGGACCGGGAAGTATGTGAGATAGTACGATGGTCGCCAGATCGGACAGGTGGGTTTTCTCCTGGTACTCCAGTTTCCTCCCACACGAATGACCACATTTACGCTTTCATCCGCGCCAACGTGAGTGATTAATATAAGTGGTTAAAACTTGATTCGCAATCGTTGTAAAATAAATAAAGTTTTTAAAAAAAAGCAATTCTGGAGAATTTTCAAAAACCAGATCGAACAAATTGTTTTACCAGCTAGAACAATGTGCTCCATAACAATGTTCCAGGTATTATAAGAAACATGTTTTATATATGTTGTAACATAATCGTATCATCAAAATTCTGCCAAGTCCCATGTATGCAAGATAGGTGCCAGCAGCGAAATAAGTTGGAAGTATTTCGATCACTCGCCATAATCCTATACCAGTTTAAACATAATTTATTTCAAGCAATACAACAAATTCTAATATACATTTTACACAAACTTTAGATAGTGGCAATTAAACGTGCATCAGACATATCTATAGCTTATATGGGTCTTCTCCTATAGCAAGGTACTTATTGCAGTTACCATATGTATGTTCCATTAATGCCAAGCCCCTTGCGGGGACCTAGACATGTTATTCCTGAGCATGCTTAGCCGACCATAGCGGTTAACCAGTACTAAGCAATGTGCGTGAGGTGCCTTGCTCAATGACACTACATACGTGGCCTGACTGAGTATCGAACCCGGACCGTTCGATTCCAAATCCGACGCTCTACCATTGGACCATGGACACCATATGACAGTGTTTTCGAAACTAGCGACTTCTTCACTACACCACATTGGCAATTAAATGTGTACCAGACATATCTCGTCCAATTGCGCATGCGCATTATGATTTACATTCCTAACATCATATAACCATGACACGATGAGGTGACCGAACTCTCCCTTGATAAATTAATGACATATAACGTAATAGAATATGTAATTCTGATTATTTGGCGGGATGTTAATGGAAATAGTATACTTAACCCATTCAACACCAAGTAACTGACATGGACTGGTCCATGATATTTTTAGACCAATAAATTAATAAAAAAATTACATTTGGATCAGTTCATTTATCAAAATGGGTAATTTTTTGTCTTAAAATAGTAATAATACTGGCAAAAAGTGCAGATCCTGATGAGACGGCTCATCTGGATCTACACTTTTTGTAAGCCTATTTAGAGGTATGTGGTGTTGAAAGGGTTAAGGACAAAAGTTTCGCATGTGTATTTTTATATCGGCAACTAAAGTCAAAACAAGCAGTATCACATTAAATAATATGTAATCTAAATTGATTTTGACCAACTTTTCAGAGATTGTGTATAGTATGATACATTGCTAATTGAGATTTACATAATAGTTAATAAGGTACTGCTTGCTGTTCACTTTAATTATTAAAAACACCCGTGCACAACTTTTGTCCTTAAGTATATTATATACTTTGTTTTCTCAGAACAAGCCTGGCGATGATGTTGAACAACTTGCAATGTCTCTCTCCTCCGCTACAAGGGCCGTACTGCTTGCTGTTGACTTTAATTATTAAAACCACCCGTGCAAAACTTTTGTCCTTAAGTATATTATATAATTTATTTTCTCAGAACAAGCCTTGCCGTGATGTTGATCAACTTGCAATTTCCTCCTCCGCTACAAGGGCGGTACTGCTTGTTGTTGACTTTAATTACTGATATTAAAAACACCCATGTAAACCTTTTGTCCTGAAATATATTATATCATTTATTCTCTCAGAAAAAGATTGGCGATGATGTTGAAAAAACATGCAATTTCCCCCTCCTCCGCTGTAACGGCGGTCTTCTAAATTATTGAAAGCGCTTTCAAACGCTTCTTTCAAGTCAAATTCACATCAAAATTTCGCTTTTATATACAAAAGTCATAAAGTTCCCATAAAATGGTAAATCTTGCAATAAAAATGTACAACACTGTTTTCTTGTGATCGATGGAGCGTCGAACTAATGTCGTCAAGTTACGTGACTCATAAACGGCGGTAAAGATTAATGTTTTGTGTGTATTGTGGGATGCTGGGGACAATAGTTACCTGATCACATTTGGTTAGTGCATTCAACCCCTAACACACACACGTTCACACGTTTATTTTCATCAATTACAACGGGCTAAGAAGCATTCATACATACACACACACGGGGAATTATGTGGCCCTTTAATCCGCAATAAGTCGCGCAACACCCGCTAACAATTATATATTAACAAAGATAAATTTGATACTGGTTACAATACACTGTCGGAGCGTATATTATGTTGGATTCGGACACAATCTTCTCACAGACGGATATGTAGGTTCGATTTCCCGTCTGACCATAATAAAATTAACAGTCTTTCAGATGGGACGTTAAACCGAGGTCTCGTGTCGGTGCTTTACACCATGCACGTAAACGAACCAGAGGAGACTCTGGAATTGGTCTCTGTCTGTATCATTGCACTATCCTCCAAAAATCTAAAATGACTAATCTCTTCAGGAGGCGTCGCTCATATGGGCAACCGGTAGCGACGATAAATAAACACACACACAATCTTCTCGGTCGTACCGCTCACTCGCAAAAACAACTTTATTCTGTATATGAGTGCTTTTAGAATGAGAGACATTACTGGCTTTTCGATTACCTCCCTTGACAGATAAAGTCCGAATTAACCCGAATTAACTATGTATTTAGTTGAAAGCATTTGTTTTTATTTGTGTTCCCTAACCAATGTTGCGGTTTGATAAATGTGATTTTATCAAAAGCATGTTAATTAATTTATAATCAATTTCTACAGTAAAGTATCCATTGGATATGCTGTAGGATATCTGGCGAGATTTAGTAATTTAATAATAATAAGATAAGAAAACTAATGAAAACAGATAGCATGTGGTGCAAAGGAAACAACGATAAAAATAGAGGATAATTAAAAGGACCAATCTACTTTCATGAGTATTCCGGGGCAGTAACTGACTAATGTCTCTCATTGCCTCAAACAAAACCCGCTGAAAATGCACCAGAATACACCGAGCGCAATGTAGTCCCCGTGAGAACATGGGTCTAGGCCCCGTATGCCATCTTACCGAGCGCAATGCATTCCCCGTGAGAACATGGGTCTAGGCCCCGTATGCCATCTTACCGAGCGCAATGCATTCCCCCTAAGAACATGGGTCCAGGCCCCGTATGCCATCTCACCGAGCGCAATGTATTCCCCGTGAGAACATGGGTCCAGGCCCCGTATGCCATCTCACCGAGCGCAATGTAGTCCCCGTGAGAACATGGGTCCAGGCCCCATATGCCATCTCACCGAGCGCAATATATTCCCCGTGAGAACATGGGTCCAGGCCCCGTATGCCATCTCACCGAGCGCAATGTAGTCCCCGTGAGAACATGGGTCCAGGCCCCGTATGCCATCTCACCGAGCGCAATGCATTCCCCGTGAGAACATGGGTCTAGGCCCCGTATGCCATCTCACCGAGCGCAATGTATTCCCCGTGAGAATATGGGTCCAGGCCCCGTATGCCATCTCACCGAGCGCAATGCATTCCCCGTGAGAATATGGGTCCAGGCCCCGTATGCCATCTCACCGAGCGCAATGCATTCCCCGTGAGAACATGGGTCCAGGCCCCGTATGCCATCTTACCGAGCGCAATGTATTCCCCGTGAGAATATGGGTACAGGCCCCGTATGTCCTCTTACCGAGCGCAATGCATTCCCCGTGAGAACATGGGTCCAGGCCATCTCACCGAGCGCAATGTAGTCCCCGTGAGAACATGGGTCCAGGCCCCGTATGCCATCTTACCGAGCGCAATGCATTCCCCGTGAGAACATGGGTCCAGGCCCCGTATGCCATCTCACCGAGCGCAATGTAGTCCCCGTGAGAACATGGGTCCAGGCCGCGTATGCCATCTCACCGAGCGCAATGCATTCCGCGTGGGAACATGGGTCCAGGGCTCCAGGCCCCGTATGCCATCTCACCGAGCGCAATGTAGTCCCCGTGAGAACATGGGTCCAGGCCCCGTATGCCATCTCACCGAGCGCAATGCATTCCCCGTGAGAACATGGGTCCAGGGCTACAGGCCCCGTATGCCATCTCACCGAGCGCAATGCATTCCCCGTGAGAACATGGGTCCAGGCCGCGTATGCCATCTCACCGAGCGCAATGCATTCCCCCTAAGAACATGGGTCCAGGCCCCGTATGTCATCTCACCGAGCGCAATGTAGTCCCCGTGAGAACATGGGTCCAGGCCCCGTATGCCATCTCACCGAGCGCAATGCATTCCCCGTGAGAACATGGGTCCAGGCCCCGTATGCCATCTCACCGAGCGCAATGCATTCCCCGTGAGAACATGGGTCCAGGCCCCGTATGCCATCTCACCGAGCGCAATGTAGTCCCCGTGAGAACATGGGTCCAGGCCCATGAACAAAGCATCAATACAAAACATTACAAAGTGAAACATGTATGGTAATATGGTGACGGACACTAATCTCAACAAAGCATCAATACAAAACATTACAAAGTGAAACATGTATGGTAATATGGTGACGGACACTAATCTCAACAAAGCATCAATACAAAACATTACAAAGTGAAACATGTATGGTAATATGGTGACGGACACTAATCTCAACGAACAATTATGGGAGAGACATACATTCCTATAAACAAAAACAACGGACAAAACAAAAAACAACAAGAATTGAGATATTGACAAATGATCGACGACTTTCAAATGCTTTAAAAACGTATAAAGATAATTTCCGAATGACGTCATTGCTCTAAAAACAGATGCTTGGGTACTTATGAGTTTGACATATTACTTATCAAAAAGCAAACTGCACGTAAAGCAGATAAATATTCACATTTTATTTGAAAGTATGCAAACGCTGATGTTTTCATTAATCCCATTTATGTGTAGCCTAAAAACCCCTTAAACAGACGTAACTATAAAGAAATATGTGTTTGTTTTTGTAAAATGAGAAAATTCATAGTGTGCTCAGGAAGGTTACGTGATAGTTATGAGACAATGTCATAATGCGCATTTTACAGGTCAATTCAAATATAGTGTTCCTCTTACAGCTTTTTAACATTATTTCTTCAAAAATACTATTGTGCAAGATATTTACTAATTATGCTAATTCAGTTTCATCCATTTTTTTAAAATATCCGTCCTGGCGTCTCTATTCACCAAGTGCACTGACAAATGCATATCAGGCTGTTATGTATCAGTCCCACTGAGGCCGGCGGTACTACGGTTTATCCCGGAGCCTCCCGGGTCATCCCGGTTCATGGACTGGGGTGTACCGGGTGAAAATGACGTTTTTTTTGCCGAAAAATCTACCGTCGAGGCCCTCAAGACCCGGGAGCACCCCGGTTCATCCAGGTAGAGCCCCGGCAGGGACACGGTTCATCCCGGCGCTTACACGGTTCACCCCGGTTCTCGGCCCGGTTCGACCCCGGTTATCAACGGTTCACCCAGGTCCATGCCGGCAGAACCCCGGTGACGCTACGGTTCTTCCCGGTTCTCCACGGCGGAGCTACGGTCCTTCCCGGTTCACCACGGTTCATCCCGGCGAGGTGAAAATGCAGTATAAATAGGACTGACTTGTAGCCTAATTTCATTCCAGCAGAAGTTTTTTGAAGGCAGCACATCGCTGAACGCTGATTATTTTTTAAGAAATATTCTATATTATAGACATCATGCCGCCCAAGAATTTCCCTCTATTTATATCAGTTTTTCATCACCACCGGGGGCAAACGGGACAAACCGTACAGAACCGTGTGGAACCGTAGCTCAACCGTGTTCCCACCGGGGTAAACCGTGATGAACCGTACCTGCACCGTGCTACAACAGGGGCTAACCGTGGGGGACCGGGAGGACCGGGGTGAACCGTTGGCCACCGGGCGTCGATAGCTCGTTTTTTTCCATCCCGGTCCTCCCAGGTCCACGCCGGCAGCGCCACGATCCTTCACGGTCCTTCCCGGTGGACCTACGGTGTCAACACGGTTCAACAGTGTTCACCCAGGTCGGGCTCCCCTTCCCGGTCCTCCAAGGTTCACCACGGTGGTTTTTGACATGTCAAAAACCACCGGGAAGACCCCCGGTTCATCCAGGTCCATCAGGCATCATCCCGGTCCATCACGGTGGCACTACGGTTCAACCCCCGGTACTCCCGGGTGCACCCCGGTCCATGGACCGGGGTGAACCGGGGAGTACCGGGAGCCCAGTGGGACTGATGCATTAGAGACATGGGTTTGCCAGTAAAATCGGCAGCAAGACAGTATGGTGTGCCCTCTCAATGTCACAACTTACCTCATATTGAAGAGTACTCATAATTTGTTGGGTGTTAAATTCCTCCGTTTCGAGGAACAATTATTAATATGCCCAATGTTAATTAGCTTTTTGGAACTTAACTGTAATTAACATTTTTGTTACATGAATTTTCAAGGTCGGCCGAAAATAGGTACGTTTTGCGACGCAATGTTGAAATCACAAGCGAGTGAGTGTATTTTATGTTGAACATTTGTTATGCAATCTCAGTTTAGACAATTGCATTAAATATAAAAATGACTAGTAAATGACTTTACTTAGTAATAATAATATATCACATACATTGTATTACATAATATCAATGACGACTCAGCATATTGTTATATCATCACATCATTTCCAGGAAACGACAATACCAGTTTTACAAGAGTACGTTTCTTGAAAGTATACGTATTGTGTACGGTACAAGGATCATGGAAATAACTACTCCTGATTACAACGTGCTTTTTTTTAATCTGTATTTATTTTACAACGCTTGCGAAACAAGTTTTAACAACTTATATTAATCACTCTCGTTGGCGCGGATGAAAGTGTATATGTGGTCTTTCGTGTGGGAGGAAACCGGAGTACCCCGAGAAAACCCACCTGTCCGATCTGGCGACCACCGTACCATCTCACATTTTTCCCGGTCCGAGGATCGAACCCAGGTTACATTGGTGAGAAGTGAGTGCGCTAATTGGACAGCCAACGTGCTTGGTGATTCTGTAATGAAATAGCCATGGTAGTAGGAATATTACAAATATTAATATATAACGATTATATATAAATAATATAATATATAATAATTATATATAAATAATATAATATAATTATAACGATTATATATAAATAATATAATACAGTAATCGACATATTTTAACCATTCACTCCTTAGAATATCTCAAGTAACATTCCAAGTAAACGCATACGGTGGCTTTAAAACATTCGATAAAATATTTAAAAATAGTGTATGGTTGTCACTAGTCACTACATATATTGTGTGTGTGTTTTACGTTTATTTATCGTCGCTACCGGTTGCCCAGCTCGAACCCGTGACCATCAGTGATGATAGGTTACAGTGGTATACAAGTCAGCGACCTTAACCACTCGACCACGAGGGCGGACCAGCAAAAATATTAGAATGAAGAACATAATATATAATTCCTCTCCTCGGTTCAACAAATCTGATAGAAGTGTTAATCACGAATACACTTCACGTGTCCTGATAGAAGTGTTAATAACGAATACACTTCACGTGTCCTGATAGAAGTGTTAATCACGAATACACTTCACGTGTCCTGTACCATGGGATTCAAGAATATAAAATAATATGAACATTTCACGCAAAATTTAATTGTGATGTACTGGGGAAATACTATCTGAAAATTGTAGGTCTTCCTCGAATAACAGCGTACCTTGCACAAAACAGTACAACATGCACCAATTTGCAAAGATGTTGTAGATATTATTATTATTTATTTACAAAATATTACAATTTTTTTGTCATTTAACGAGGAAACTGGCGAACACTTATATATATAATTTTATATTGATTACAATGTCTGAATCGGATACGAAACATAGTTCATATATATACACAGAAGTAATTGGCAATTATACAGTAAACCAGTTCAGATTTATTTTTTTACTTTAATGTACCTCGTAAATGGAAAATTACAATTTATGAATGAATTATTAAGTAAAGTTCGTGAGATGACAAATGTTTCACTATAATGATTTCATCGATTCTCAGGGCTGAGTGGCCACAAAACGAAACAGCTGTTAATAGCTAGTGCAGACAGACTGTATCGTCTTACTCATTTAGAAAAAACCCATATCACAAATGTTCAGCTCGATACCATAGCGGATATGCATAATTTATTATCAAATACAGTGTAATATAGCCATTTAGTGGTAAAGTATTTGAAAAATAGCGTTTTAAACGACCTTTAATTTGATTATAGTTAACCGCACATTTTACAATTTGTATAGTTATGTTTATTTTATAAACCGAAACACAACCAGCAACGTATCTAACACCGATACGTTTCTTGCAACATACAGTCAGCGGCGCAGCTAACGTATAGACGCTCGTGCAACATACAGTCAGCGGCGCATCTAACGTATAGACGCTCGTGCAACATACATTCAGCGGCGCATCTAACGTATAGACGCTCGTGCAACATACAGTCAGCGGCGCAGCTAACGTATAGACGCTCGTGCAATATACATCCAGCGGCGCATCTAACGTATAGACGCTCGTGCAACATATATTCAGTGGCGCAGCTAAGGTATAGACGCTCATGCAACATACAGTCAGCGGCGCATCTAACGTATAGACGCTCGTGCAACATATATTCAGTGGCGCAGCTAACGTGTATACGCTCATGCAACATACAGTCAGCGGCGCATCTAACGTATAGACGCTCGTGCAACATATATTCAGTGGCGCAGCTAACGTGTATACGCTCATGCTACATACAGTCAGCGGCGCATCTAACGTATAGACGCTCGTGCAACATATATTCAGTGGCGCAGCTAACGTATAGACGCTCATGCAACATACAGTCAGCGGCGCATCTAACGTATAGACGCTCGTGCAACATATATTCAGTGGCGCAGCTAACGTGTATACGCTCATGCAACATACAGTCAGCGGCGCATATAACGTATAGACGCTCATGCAATATACATTCAGCGGCGCATCTAACGTATAGACGCTCGTGCAACATATATTCAGTGGCGCAGCTAACGTGCATACGCTCATGCAACATACAGTCAGCGGCGCATCTAACGCATAGACGCTCATGCAACATACAGTCAGCGGCGCAGCTAACGTATAGACGCTCATGCAACATACATTCAGCGGCGCAGCTAACGTATAGATGCTCATGCAACATACATTCAGTGGCGCATCTAACGCATAGACGCTCATGCAACATACAGTCAGCGGCGCAGCTAACGTATAGACGCTCATGCAACATACAGTCAGCGGCGCATCTAACGCATAGACGCTCATGCAACATACAGTCAGCGGCGCAGCTAACGTATAGACGCTCGTGCAACATACAGTCAGCGGCGCATCTAACGCATAGACGCTCATGCAACATACATTCAGCGGCGCATCTAACGCATAGACGCTCATGCAACATATATTCAGTGGCGCAGCTAACGTGTATACGCTCATGCAACATACAGTCAGCGGCGCATCTAACGCATAGACGCTCATGCAACATACAGTCAGCGGCGCAGCTAACGTATAGACGCTCATGCAACATACAGTCAGCGGCGCATCTAACGCATAGACGCTCATGCAACATACAGTCAGCGGCGCAGCTAACGTATAGACGCTCATGCAACATACATTCAGCGGCGCAGCTAACGTATAGACGCTCATGCAACATACATTCAGCGGCGCATCTAACGCATAGACGCTCATGCAACATACAGTCAGCGGCGCAGCTAACGTATAGACGCTCGTGCAATATACATTCAGCGGCGCAGCTAACGTATAGACGCTCGTGCAACATATATTCAGCGGCGCAGCTAACGTATAAACGCTCGTGCAACATATATTCAGCGGCGCATCTAACGTATAGACGCTCGTGCAACATGCATTCAGCGGCGCAGCTAACGTATAAACGCTCATACAACATAGTCAGCGGCGCATCTAACGTATAGACGCTCATGCAACATACAGTCAGCGGCGCATCTAACGTATAGACGCTCATGCAACATACAGTCAGCGGCGCATATAGATGCTCGTGCAACATACTGTCAGCGGCGCATATAGACGCTCGTGCAACATATATTCAGCGGCGCATCTAACGTATAGACAGACGCTCATGCAACATAAATTCAGCGGCGCATCTAACGCATAGACGCTCGTGCAACATACATTCAGCGGCGCATCTAACGTATAAACGCTCGTGCAACATATATTCAGCGGCGCATCTAACGTATAGACGCTCGTGCAACATACATTCAGCGGCGCAGCTAACGTATAAACGCTCATACAACATACAGTCAGCGGCGCATCTAACGTATAGACGCTCATGCAACATACAGTCAGCGGCGCATATAGACGCTCGTGCAACATATATTCAGCGGCGCATCTAACGTATAGACAGACGCTCATGCAACATACATTCAGCGGCGCATCTAACGCATAGACGCTCGTGCAACATACATTCAGCGGCGCATCTAACGTATAGACGCGCATGCAACACAGTCAGCGGCGCATATAACTAATATACACGTCAGCGGCGCATCTAACGCATAGACGCTCGATTGCGAAACAAGTTTTACAACTTATATTAATCACTATCGAGACCTCATTCCTGATGGAATACATTGCCACGATGGAGAGAGAAGAGGCAAAGTGGAATTTAAATGCCTTGCCTAAGGACACAATCGTAACGGCTCCAGCGGGGCTCGAACTCCGGGCCTTTCGCACCTGAAGCGAACGCGCTACCACTGAGCTATCTCAAACGCCCGCCCATATGGTTCGCCGGCGGCGAGGGTAAATAAGCTCAATCAAAATCTCAATCATAATCGATACCCCTGGGAGGTAGTGTTGTGCAAGTCTTGCGAGACTGGTCTCGTTGTGGAGCTAAATGAGCACATGCCCAGTGCTGATAGTGCATGCATATAAATCTACACATTGTGGTGCTGCTTTAGAATATTAGATAAACTCACGGGAAGGGCTGTAAATAATGTTTTCATCACTTGTAGCCCAACCATAGCCTGGGTGCCAATCTGTCGATTTTTCTCAATTTTAACTTCTGGCAAAATGACGTTGATATGATCAGAAACTCAATACGGCCCAATTAATAGTCTCGGTGTTAAAATATATTTATTTGACTTACCAGGCAAAATATATCGACGCCTGTTCCCAGACTAGCCCAACCCATTTGCTTTTTGTCCTAGATTAAATGGTATACAGCAATAATAATTAATCCTATTACAATATCATATTATTTTCTACGTATTTCATTTTGTAAATAATTGTAATGTAATGTATGAAAATATGTGCAATAAAATATTATTAACAAAAAAACTATTACATATAAATATGTAATAGAAAGACGATTGAAAATTTACTTTGCATAATACACACTCGGATAGTGTATCGAGTGATGTACATTGTATATAAATTATAAAGTAAATAATTTAGTAATTATATGCAAGCATGTTGACAAAACATGAAACCCTATCCAACATATACCACATCCCTGCTGGAACATCCGCGAATGATATTGGAACCAAATATTGTTGCAGAATTTCAGCTCAAGTCTGTATTTTTATGCGTACACCAGTGAAAGCTTGGAACTAGTTCCCTGAAAACAAGTGGACAATTTAATACATTGTGTACCTATAATACGAATACATAGCAGGAATTCTAATCACATAAATTCCAATTCGTCCAGAAAAAAAACAATTAAATAAACCACATTTCTGCTACGTATCACTATCCATGCATGGGTCTTACTTGTACATCTATTTTCGGCGCCCTTTGATGCATTAATATATTCCTTACCCCTCACTGGAATAATGTGTCTACCACTATTGAGGATGTTACCTCTGAAATATTAACCGATCCATTGATATTGAACTTGGAAACTTGAGAAATCAATTAAAAACCAATTACATTCAATAACTGTCACCTGAATTCGATTCGTTTTTCATATTCTGTAATTTATAACAAAGTACTTGTTTAAAAAACATGAAATACATAATTTAGTGGTTCGTGTGAAATGATTATAAATGTAGTTTATTGTATCATTAGCATCACCTATAAGCCTGTTAGATTTACTAGTGTACAATTTCCATAAATGGCTCAATTACAACCATGCAATCAAATACATTGCTAAAATAAATTATAATTTGTTGTCAAGTTCAAATAGGAAATATGTTGTGAATGCCTTAACAACAAAAAAAAACACGTTATAATGACTGTAACTTGAAGTCATATTGCAGGTCAGAAACCTGTGTACGTGTATGTGTGTGTGTGTGTGTTTTACGTTTATTTATCGCCGCTACCGGTTGCCCATATGAGCTACGCCTCCTTAGTCATTTTCGATTTTGGAGGATAGTGCAATGATACAGACAGAGACCAATTCCAGAGTCTCATCTGGGTTTTTTACGTGCACGGTGTACAGCACCGACACGAGACCTCGGTTTAAAGTCCCATCTGAACGACTGTTAATTTTATTAGGGTCAGACGGGGGATGGAACCTGCGATCCCTGGATTACCAGTCCAGCGTGGAACACATACATTTTTTTCTTCAAATCACATAACTAAACTTCTTAGTACGCTCGCCCATATGGTTCGCCGGCGGCGAGGGTAAATAAGCTCACCCAAAAAAAAAAAAAAAACGAATGACCACATTTACGCTTTCATCCGCGCCAACTAGAGTGATTAATATAAGTTGTTAAAAACTTGCTTTGCAATCGTTGTAAAATAAATAAAGTATAAACTTTAAATAAATATCGTAAAGTGTGAATTCGATGAAGGTTCGTACATTCACAAATTTTCAAAACAGACAGTCGGCCGTTCCTACGAAGGGGCTTAATGATCTCGCGGCGCATGAAATGGCTGGCTGGAATATGTATAATATGCTGTCATGTGGAATATACAGATTTATACAGAGAGAACAATAACCGCAGTCGTCTGCTGCAACAGCTGCTGGCTTCATGTATTATTCATTACATTAGTAATCCGCCTTCGATCACACATTACTAATCAAAGTCGCATGTAAATACACCAAGCATCACTTGACTGTGAAATGGCATTGATTGCCACAAATTGAACAACATGCCTAATATATTCCCCGTATTGTATTTGGCTCACTATACGAGCGAACGGCAGGCATACTGTCCATGTCCAACAGACAGACGGATCTGTAGTCCAGTGGTAACACGCTGGACTGGTAATCCAGGGATCGCAGGCTCGATCCCCCGTCTGACCCTAATAAAATTAACAGTCGTTCAGATGGGACTTTAAACCGAGGTCTCCTGTCGGTGCTGTACACTGTGCATGTAAAAGAACCAGAGGAGACTCTGGATTTGGTCTCTGTCTGTATCGTTGCAATATCCTCCAACAATCTAAAATGACTAATCTCTTCAGGAAGCGTCGCTCCACATGGGCAACCGGTAGAGATGTTAAATAAACGTAAGACACACACACTGTCCAACAATGCAAGGAAGTTATCACAAAGTCACACTCAACCGCTTTCATGACTGAGTAGTTACGGTCGTTGGCTATGAATCATTAGCCCCTTTCCACTGTAGATTTGAATCCATCCCACTGCGGATGTTGAATTAATTCATATGAGGAAGCTATCCAGCTGGCCTACGGAATGTCGGTTCTACTTGGTTGCCCACCCTTGCCTGAGAAACTGCTGGGGGGGGGGTCTTCCTCACCCAATAACAACTGAGGAGATATATAAGACTTGCACAATCTCACTGGTTGTATTAACCTACAAGGTTTCTATTGTCATTTGAAATCGAAATTCATCAAATTTAAACATTAAGCACACACATAACTGCTTTCATATTTTTTTTACCCCAATACAACTTAGGCAAATCCAAAAGACGGGGTCACTCGTCAAATGATGAGTGGCGACCTTTGGTCCCTCATTTACTGTTCTTTCGGTCGAGCAGACATATATAAACTAACACGTATCTGTCCAGCCCAACCAGAAAGCATTGTTTAGTTGTAAGTTGCTTCGTTTCGGCGTGCTGGGACATCACAAAATGTAATATGATGCAACAAAGTATATGTACTGTGAAATGTTGATACAACGAAACACGAAATTCATCAGAACAATAAACTCGATTGAAACAACTTCCACGATACAACAGAACAATAAACTCGATTGAAACAGCTTCCACGATACAACGGAACAATACACTCGATTGAAACAGCTTCCACGATACAACGGAACAATAAACTCGATTGAAGCAACTTCCACGATACAACGGAACAATACACTCGATTGAAACAGCTTCCACGATACAACGGAACAATACACTAGATTGAAACAACTTCCACGATACAACGGAACAATACACTCGATTGAAACAACTGCCACGATACAACGGAACAATAAACTCGATTGAAGCAACTTCCACGATACAACGGAACAATAAATTCGATTGAAACAGCTTCCACGATATAACGGAACAATACACTCGATTGAAACAGCTTCCACGATACAACAGAACAATAAACTCGATTGAAACAGCTTCCACGATACAACGGAACAATACACTCGATTGAAACAGCTTCCACGATACAACGGAACAATAAACTCGATTGAAGCAACTTCCACGATACAACGGAACAATACACTCGATTGAAACAGCTTCCACGATACAACGGAACAATACACTAGATTGAAACAACTTCCACGATACAACGGAACAATACACTCGATTGAAACAACTGCCACGATACAACGGAACAATAAACTCGATTGAAGCAACTTCCACGATACAACGGAACAATAAATTCGATTGAAACAGCTTCCACGATATAACGGAATAATAAAATCGATTGAAACAACTTCCACAATGAAGCAACTTCCACGATACAACAGAACAATAAACTCGAATGAAGCAACTTCCACGATACAACAGAACAATACACTTGATTGAAACAACTTCCACGATACAACGGAACAATAAATTCGATTGAAGCAACTTCCACGATACAACGGAACAATACACTCGATTGAAACAACTTTCACGATACAACGGAACTATACACTCGATTGAGCAACTTCCACGATACAACGGAACTACACTCGATTGAAACAACTTCCACGATACAACGGAACAATAAACTCGATTGAAACAGCTTCCACGATACAATAGAACAATACACTCGATTGAAACAACTTCCACGATACAACAGAACAATACTCGATTGAAACAGCTTCCACGATACAATGGAACAATAAACTCGAATGAAGCAACTTCCACGATACAACAGAACAATAAACTCGAATGAGGCAACTTCCACGATACAACAGAACAATAAACTCGATTGAAACAGCTTCCACGATACAACGGAACAATAAACTCGATTGAAGCAACTTCCACGATACAACGGAACAATGTACTCGATTGAAGCAACTCCCACGATACAACGGAACATTAAACTCGATTGAAACAGCTTCCACGATACAACGGAACAAGACACTCGATTGAAACAACTTCCACGATACAACGGAACAATACACTCGATTGAAGCAACTTCCACGATACAACGGAACAATGCACTCGATTGAAGCAACTTCCACGATACAACGGAACAATAAATTCGATTGAAACAGCTTCCACGATATAACGGAATAATAAAATCGATTGAAACAACTTCCACAATGAAGCAACTTCCACGATACAACAGAACAATAAACTCGAATGAAGCAACTTCCACGATACAACAGAACAATACACTTGATTGAAACAACTTCCACGATACAACGGAACAATAAATTCGATTGAAGCAACTTCCACGATACAACGGAACAATACACTCGATTGAAACAACTTTCACGATACAACGGAACTATACACTCGATTGAAGCAACTTCCACGATACAACGGAACAATAAACTCGATTGAAACAGCTTCCACGATACAATAGAACAATACACTCGATTGAAACAACTTCCACGATACAACAGAACAATAAACTCGATTGAAACAGCTTCCACGATACAATGGAAAAATAAACTCGAATGAAGCAACTTCCACGATACAACAGAACAATAAACTCGAATGAGGCAACTTCCACGATACAACAGAACAATAAACTCGATTGAAACAGCTTCCACGATACAACGGAACAATAAACTCGATTGAAGCAACTTCCACGATACAACGGAACAATGTACTCGATTGAAGCAACTCCCACGATACAACGGAACATTAAACTCGATTGAAACAGCTTCCACGATACAACGGAACAAGACACTCGATTGAAACAACTTCCACGATACAACGGAACAATACACTCGATTGAAGCAACTTCCACGATACAACGGAACAATGCACTCGATTGAAGCAACTCCCACGATACAACGGAACATTAAACTCGATTGAAACAGCTTCCACGATACAACGGAACAATACACTCGATTGAAACAACTTCCACGATACAACGGAACAATACACTCGATTGAAGCAACTTCCACGATACAACGGAACAATGCACTCGATTGAAGCAATTCCCACGATACACCGGAACATTAAACTCGATTGAAACAACGGACATTCACCTTTAGTTATTGCAATCGACTTATTATTCACGTCAGTATCAATGTTCACAGTAAAATGACGTTGATGTATTTGGTTGATGTATTTGGCTACATGTGGTGAATATGTATAGTGTAGATGTGTTCGTTACTTCGTATACAGGTGTCGCAAGTGAATCATCAGAAAATGACTGTTCTTGTAACTTACATAATTATAGTTTACATAATAACATGTCGTCTTTTATTAAAATGTTTCAGTCTTTTCATTTCTGATATGAATTACAGGCTGACATATTTAAGACTTATTTTAAATCGAGTATTATATATTTGCAGAGAAGATAACATATATATATTTATTATTACAGTCTACATCCGTTATGCCAAAGTCGGTTATGTCGAATTATCCGGTTATCTCGAAGTCGGATCAAATACCGTTTAGGACACTTATCATTTTACATATAACAGACTGTAATGTGGACCAGACTAAGTTCTGGAAGTCGATTGGGAAAATTGGCGTAGGTAATTGTAAGAGTAAGCAAATACCGATGAAAGTTACATTAGAAGATGGGTCTACTTCTACTTGTGTCGATGATGTTCTATTTAAGTGGAAGAATGATTTCAGTTCTTTATTTAACAAAGACAGTGTAAGTGAGCCCGTGGCTACTGAAAATAGTAATAATATTGATGGTGTACCATTTAATGAACATATTTCTTTGTTAGAGGTCAAGAAGGCCGTAGATAAGGTCAAACGTGGTAAAGCTTGTGGAGTAGACGAACTTCCATCGGAAGTATTAAAAAATGATACCACTATATTGTTTATGCATGCCTTATATAATATATGCTTTGAGAATGGTATTACTCCATCATTATGGAATAGATGTATTATTAATCCAATTCCAAAGTCTACAACAGCTGATCCTACAGACCCCATGTCTTATAGAGGCATTTCTCTAGCTTGTACAACATACAATATATACTGTAATATATTGAATGATAGATTGAGTTCTTGGGTTGAAGACAATGGCATTTTGGCAGATGAACAGAATGGTTTCCGTAAGAAGAGAAGCACTTCCGATCAAATTTCGTCTTTAGTTAATTTAGTTGAAACACGAAAGAAACTTAAGCAATGTACTTATGCAGCTTTCATAGACTTCCGTAAAGCTTACGATTTCATTAATCGTTCTAAATTATGGACACGATTAAATGATATAGGTATTTCTGGTAAAATGGTTCTAGCCATAAAGTCACTCTATTCATCTGTCGCCTCTTGTGTTAGAATTAACTCATTTAAAACAGACTGGTTTAATGTTCATTGTGGATTGAGACAAGGCTGTGTGTTATCACCTTTGTTGTTTAGTTTATATATCAATGACCTAGCTGTATATCTTAAGTCCTTTGATATTGGTATTAATATAGATAATGAAAAGGTTTGCATACTCCTATATGCTGATGACATTGTTTTACTAGCTAAAGATGAATATGACTTACAAATTTTGCTAAATGCTCTGAACGATTGGTGTTGTCTTAAGGACATGTCAATTAATGCCGATAAGAGTAAGATAGTGCATTTCCGTCCAGATAGCCGGGCGAGGTGTGAGCATATATTTAAATGTGGAAATGAACAGTTATCCGTTGTTGACAGATATACATACCTCGGTGTTGTTCTTCAGGAACACCTAGATTTTAATGTTACAGCTAAGATGGTTGCTCAGAGTGCAAGTCGTGCGTTAGGATTATTGATAGCTAAATGTAAAATTTCGGGAGGGGTACCGTATAGTGTATTCACCAAGCTATACGACACTGTTGTTTGGCCTGTAATTGCTTATGGTGCCTCAATATGGGGGTATAAATCCTTTCCTTGTATAAATGCTGTCCAAAACCGTGCTATGCGGTTTTATCTTGGTGTCGGCAAGTATACACCCAATGCAGCCGTTTCCGGTGAAATGGGTTGGCAACCTCCCATTGTCCGTCAATGGAAAACAGTTTCTACCTTTTGGGTACGAATTTCCAATACAAATAACTCGAGATTGAACAAACGAATTGCACTTTGGGCAAACGAGAAATCTGCTTCCTGTAAAAACTGGTTCTATTTTGTTAAGAAACATTTTACGGATATTGATTTTGCAGAATTTTGTAACTTATATGCTCCAATTTCTAAGCCTCATTGTGTCGAATGTGTGGGAAAATTTGGTATGAACAAATATATAACAGATTGGTATGCCTCTATAAGCATTCATGGTACTACTGGACGAGGTCGTAACAAATTAAGAACGTATTGTAAGTTTAAGCATGTATTTGAACCTGAGGAATATTGTAAAATGATTTTACCTACACGACACAGGTCGGCATTTAGTAAATTTAGATGCGGTGTTGCACCAATCCGTATAGAAACCGGAAGGTATGAGAATTTAAGATTAGACGATCGTAAATGTCCCTTTTGTAATGTGATAGATGATGAACATCACGTTTTATTGGAATGTGCCATATATAATGATCTAAGAACTTTACTATTGCAGAAGGCAATATTAGCTGACCATAATTTCTGTAATATGACAAAACGTGATCAATTTCTATTTCTATTCAGTAATCAATCAGTGATAAGACTTTGTGTGCCAAAACCTGTTTTAATATACTACAGCGTCGTTACTTTTACCTTTGTAAATAATGCCCTTTTTTGTGTTAATTACTATATATCTATGATTTTTACAGACTACAAGAAGCAACTGCTAATTAGGTCATTCTCGATCTGATCCTGGGTGATAACTGATTTTGTAAAATATTTCTTAAAAGCGCACTAGTGCTTGTTTTTCGATTTAGTGTTTTATACCATTTTGTTTTATTTCATATTTAAATATAAATTAGCAACTGTTTCTTGGCTTTAGAATGTAAATAAGCATTAACTAATAGTAGTGTGGGATTTTATAATGTGATATGTTTTGTTGCAATATGTCTCTTATAATTCTATTCAGAATGGCTATGTACTTTTAATCTGATTATTTATATTTGTGTTTGTATTACATGTATGTACATAGATGAGACTTTAATAAAGATTAAAACCTATAACTGGCTCCGTTTATATCAAATTTCGTTAAGTAAAACTTCGGTTATGTCGAAGTATTTTGTTCGCTCCGACGGATTTCGACATAACGGATGCAGACTGTATTATTATTATATCAATTATTTTAGCTCGATTGCGAAACAAGTCTTTACAACGTTAGATTAATCACTCTGGAGACCTCATTACTGGTGGAATCCATCGCCATGAGGGAGAGAGAAGAGGCCATGTGGAATCGAAGTGCCTGGCCTAATGGCACATTCGTAACGGCTACAGCGGGATGCGAACTCACACCTACAGAGAACGCGCTACACATACGCTATCCCGACTTTATATATACCGGTACAATACAATCTAGGGAAATATTGAAGCTAATAGTTGTATGCACATAATAATAATTAGTATATGCAGGTGATGCGAGTGTTGCCAAGCAATTCCACAACTGACAATAAATCTCAATAATTGGAAATGCCTATTAATGTATATAATATTATACATGTATATACAGTTATTGTACGCATATATTTGCATATATATATTATATTCTGTGCACATTATATAATTATTAACTTGTGTAACGTTCTGTGCAGGCACGATATTCAGTCTAGAAGTTCACGTGTCGGGCATGCTCAGTTAGTCACAAGCTCCATAGGTAACGATTGTTGTCGCCAGATCGGACAGGTGGATTTTCTCCGGGTACTCCGGTTTCCTCCCACATGAATGACCACATATACGTTTTAATCCGCGCCAACGAAAGTGATAAATATAAGTTGTTAGAACTTGCTTCACAATCGTTGTAAAATAAATAAAGTTTAAACTTTAACGATAACACACGAGTTAAACGTAAATACATTACACATGTTACCAAATACATAATGTTATAATTATATTTAATTCACAAACTCCGTATGGAATTAGAAAACTCAGACACTTTCCACAAAATAATAAATGACATGCTGGCGGGATTTTATAATCTGTCGTAAAGTAATACTGAATACGTTTCCAGTGGCGATTTTTATGCTTTTGTAAAATGACCGTGCTTGACAGTAAAATGACGTGCTTGGCACGAATCGCTCGACGCATTCTACATATTCAGTTTCGGCATTAGTTTGTAGTTTGCATATGAAACTTTTAAAATGGACAAACATATTTTCTAAGGCGTTTATTAGCACTTATTTTCGTATTATTTGGTATCAAGGTGAATGCCCTCTACATGACAAAACCGGAGATCTTAATCAAACACAGCGACTCATCATTAGAGTCGATAAAGACCTAATTATGAACGGAATATGTTTTTACTTACAATATAACATTGTTCTGCATACAGCAACAAGATTCACGATACAAATTCCTATTCCATTTGTTTGGTAATTGACTTCCAGGTGCGGGCTTATACTGGAGATGTAAACGCCACCCGCCCACCAATCTATAGTGACGAAGTCATAATTACGTCTAAACTCATTCCCAGTTAGCAAAATAGAGAAAACAAATTATTAATTAATGTCCGCAATATTCTAGATTGTGGAAGTCGTGATAGCGCAGTGGATACGCGTTCGCTTCAGGTGCGAAAGGTCCGGAGTTCGAGCCCCGCTGGAGCCGTTACGATTGTGTCCTTAGGCAAGGCATTTAAATTCCACAGTGCCGCTTCTCTCTCCTTCATGGCAATGGATTCCATCAGGATTGAGGTCTCGAGAGTGATTAATATAAGTTGAAAGAACTTGTTTCGCAATCGAGCTCAAATAAATTTGAATATATAAAAAAAAAATTCTAGATTCATTAAAACAATCGATCGGTTCATATTCCTGACATGCTGTTAAAAATACGAAATTGCAATGCATGCTAGTGTCCGGTTTTTTAACCATGAAAGCATGCTAAACATGATGTACGTTCATTAATTTCATCACCGCCGTAGGTTCGAGTCCACTGGGGGGTGTCGAATTATTTCAAGTTAGGAAGCTATCCCGTTGCGGAAGGTCGATGATTCGACCCGGGTACCCGTCCGTGCTCGGAATACTGCTCTGATAGGAACCCGGGGATCGTCCCCCACCATTAATAGCCGGAGAGTCGCCATATGACCTAAGCTATTGGTGCGACGTTGAACCCAAAACACAAACATTCCGGATCCGCCCCTGTATATAACCACGAAGATGGGCCCGATTTGTCTTCATTATAGACCACTCGTCTCGTTTTTATATTAACAATGATTTCAGTTCACATTGTATTCTCTGTTACCGTTTTTGCGGGTATTTTATTACAAGCTACAACAGATAATAACGTATTAACAAATGTACTATATGTACAGACGAACTATTCTATTCTAATTAGTGCGCATAAACTGTGTATATTAGCCTGTACAAATGTATAAGTTAAATGGGTATCATGCATTTTACAAAACGTATAGCAATAATAATAATAATAATAAAGACTTTATTTAACGAGAGAACTCATTTGAAGAATTAGGTCAATCTACCATGAGGCTTTCAACAAATTAAAAACATGAAAGAGTGAACACTATTACGCCCTGCCTGCCAGAGGGCCCGAGGTTATAAAACTTTTCTCAGATCTCAAACTCAAGCTCAAGTGATCTGATTGGTTGATTGTGAGTGTGACTGTCAGCTGAGCCAATCAGACGCTTGAGACTGAGTTTTGAGATTGGAGAAAAGTTTTATAACCTCCAGGCACATGTGTTGTTTATGATTGTACATGATCGTGGTAATATTTGGGATATTTGCAAACAATGTTGCTCTCCATATCACGAACGAAGGAACTACTAAATATAGAGTATATTCCATTACATAGTATATCTAGTTTCTCTACTGTTCAGCTTTAACATTACTATATCATTCCATAGTTTTCACGTATAGTCCTATCTTTTGATTGCATTTGATTTGTATATATGTTGAGGTAGTAGTATGGTGTGGTGTGGTGTGGTGTGGTATGGTGTGGTGTGGTGTGGTGTGGTGTGGTGTGGCGTGGCGTGGCGGTATGGTATGGTATTGTTTGTATGGTGTGGTGTGGTGTGGTGTGGCGTGGCGTGGCTGACGTGGCGTGTATGGTATGGTTTGTATGGCGTGGCGTGGCGTGGCGTGGCGTGGCGTGGCGTCGTGGCGTGGCGTGGTATGGTATGGTATGGTATGGTTTGTATGGTGTGGTGTGGTGTGGCGTGGCGTGGCGTGGCGTGGCGTGGCGTGGCGTGGCGTGGCGTGCGTGGCGTGCGTGGCGTGCGTGGCGTGGCGTGGTATGGTATTGTTTGTATGGTGTGGCGTGGCGTGGTATGGTATGGTATGGTATTGTTTGTATGGTATGGTGTGGTGTGGTGTGGTGTGGCGTGGCGTGGCGTGGCGTGGCGTGGCGTGGCGTGGCGTGGCGTGGCGTGGCGTGGCGTGGCGTGGCGTGGCGTGGCGTGGCGTGGCGTGGCGTGGCGTGCGTGGCGTGGTATGGTATGGTATTGTTTGTATGGTGTGGTGTGGTGTGGTGTGGTGTGGTGTGGTGTGGTGTGATGTGGTGTGTTGTGGTGTGGTGTGGTGTGGCGTGGCGTGGCGTGGCGTGGCGTGGTATGGTAGCAGCAGCAGCAGCAGCAGCAGCAGCAGCAGCAGTAGTCAATGAGTTGCTCTATGTTGCAAATCACTTACATTCCATCAGAAGTTCTAAACTTATCACATATTTAACACGTGCATTTCTAAGTTATGTGTGGGTACATGTACTAATGTTTGTTCCTATTCGTGTTCGTTTAATATTCTATCAGACCATCTAAATGTAGTACCTTGTACAAAACTTGAAACATGTTGCGCTAAAAGGAATAATGGACTGTAACCATGGTAACGTGGCCGAGTGGTTAAGGCCGTTGACTTCAAATCACAATTCCCCTAACCACCCTAGTTCGATTCTCCCTGGACGTGTCGAATTCGTTCAAGTGAGAAAGCTATCCAGCTGGTTTATGAAAGGTCGGTGGTTCTACCAGTGTGCCCGTGCCTGAAATACGTCTCGGAGGGTCATCCGGGGTCTTCTACCTTCTTCTATACCTGGATACGTGTCATATAATATCAGCTGTTGGTGCCTGTTTAAACAAAAACAACAAACAAAACATTCCGGATCCGACCCTGTATATAACCACTAGGATACATCTTCATTAGACGCAGCAATCGTTATTCAGTTTTTATATTAACACTGATTTCAGTAATTCCTCTTTTAGCGGTTTTTTTGGGGCGGGTATTTTCTTACTAGTTACAGCAGATAACGTATTCTATTCTAATTATTGTGTTTATTTATTTATTAGTTTATTATGCATTGTTGTATTTTGCAAGCAGTAAACAAATATATCGACATTTGTACGGATCCGCCCTAATGTCACTGTGAAGCTTAGTTCAAAGTCGTTCTTTTGACGTTTATCTCATGATTAAGAAATCTCTATAGCGACCACCATACGGACTAACCTGCAGGCCCGTCGCTGGGCATACGCAAGTACGCACATGCGTATCATTGGTCTCAGAAAATGAAAACTCCAAAAATGCCATAAAACCGCAAGGGGTAGTAGAGATACATATGCGCCGTGATGTGTGGAGTTGTGGAACAATTGAGCCCATTGCAAATATGGTGCATCTCGAAATTTAGTTTGTGCTATTTTACGTGCTTGTTTAATTGATAAGGGCGATAGATCATGTATATTATTACATTGTCGTAAGAACTTTAGTCCTGCAATTGTATGTTACAAAATGCATTGAAATGCAGGAAATTGCATCCTCATTTCAAAAAATCTCAAGGGGGCATGCCCCCGGACCCCCTAGCATACTAGCTCGCTATGCTCACTCGTGCGTATCATCAAAATAGCTCCAGCGACGGCCCTGACCTGTCTATAGCGACCATCATACGACCACCATACGGACTAACCTGTCTATAGCGACCACCCATACTGACTAACCTGTCTATAGCGACCACCATACGGACTAATCTGTCTATAGCGACCACCATACGGACTAACCTGTCTATAGCGACCATCATACGGACTAACCTATCTACAGCGCCAACCATACAGACTAACCTGTCTATAGCGACCATCATACGGACTAACCTGTCTATAGCGACCACCATACGGACTAACCTGTCAATAGCGACCACCATACGGACTAACCTATCTACAGCGCCAACCATACAGACTAACCTGTCTATAGCGACCATCATACGGACTAACCTGTCTATAGCGACCATCATACGGACTAACCTGTCTATAGCGACCACCATACGGACTAACCTGTCGATATCGACCATCATACGGACTAACCTGTCTATAGCGACCATCATACGGACTAACCTGTCTATAGCGACCACCATACGGACTAACCTGTCTATAGCGACCACCATACGGACTAACCTGTCTATAGCGACCACCATACGGACTAACCTGTCTATAGCGACCACCATACGGACTAACCTGTCAATAGCGACCATCATACGGACAAACCTGTCTATAGCGACCACCATACGGACTAACCTGTCTATAGCGACCACCATACGGACCAACCTGTCTATAGCGACCACCATATGGACTAACCTGTCTATAGCGACCACCATACGGACTAACCTGTCAATAGCGACCATCATACGGACTAACCTGTCTATAGCGACCATCATACGGACTAACCTGTCAATAGCGACCATCATACGGACTAACCTGTCTATAGCGACCATCATACATACCAACCTGTCTCTAGCGACCACCACACCTACTAACCTGTCTATAGCGACCATCATAATACTAACCTGTCTATAGCGACAACAATACGGGCTAACCTGTCTATAGCGACCATCATACATACAATCCTGTCTATAGCGGCCATAATACATACTACCCTATATATAGCGACCATAATACATACTAGTATTGCTATAGCGACCACCATACGGACTAACCTGTCTATAGCGACCATAATACATACTAACCTGCCTATAGCGACCATCATACATACTAGCATGGCTATAGCGACCACCATACGGACTAACCTGTCGATAGCGACCACCATACGGACTAACCTGTATATAACGACCACCATACAGACTAACCTGTCTATAGTAATCACCATACAAACTAACCTGTTTATAGAGACCATCATACACACTAGCCTGTCCATAGCGACCATCATATAGACTAACCTATCTACAGCGACCACTATATAGACTAACCTGTCTATAGCGACCACCATACAGACTAACCTATCTACAGCGCCAACCATACAGACTAACCTGTCTATAGCGACCATCATACAGACTAACCTATCTACAGCAACCATCATACAAACTGACCTATCTACAGCGCCAACCATACAGACTAACCTATCTACAGCGACCACCATACAGACTGACCTATCTACAGCGCCAACCATACGGACTAACCTGTCGATAGCGACCACCATAGAGACTAACCTATCTACAACGACCATTCTACTATTTACTGCGGTTTATCGTGATGCTTTGAGTATGCTATAACTTATTAATGATATATTCCTAGTATGAGTCTGTGATGAAGTCGTTAATTTTATTCCATTCCGCAGTCAACTCCACGAGCGTTTCCGCTTCTTTTAGTGGTTTTATCACCAAGAATTCGCCTGGTGCTACGGTTTTTGCGTCTGAAACAAAGATATTGCGTGAATCTGTAGATCTCTAGATATTCTAGACATATGATATTTACTGATTTATCAATGCAAACAAGTTACCTGTTTGACTTCTTTGGTTGTTTCTCATGTTTTGAACGCTTGACCTCAAATCCATAGATACCGTTCCTGCCTAGGGATTTGTTCAAATGTGTTGTAACAAATAAATAGGTCGCTTGTAACCAATATAGACAAGAACAAATTACTGTGCAGATTTAAAAGATGAACTCTGTTATAGTGCATGTTCAGGGCTAATAAAGTTTTGAATAATTGGTTTTAGTCTAAATGTGAGATTTCTTCAAAATGGTTCTTTGGTCTTAAATATATAATAAATTAAATCATAAGTCCTTTTACTGATGCTTACTATTATTAGAGTTTTTATGAGTTGTTGTACTTTTGAATCTATTTTAAGCTGTATATAATATAAGAATTTAGATGATTTAAAACTGATTGTAATATCTAGTCCCCTGTAACGCATTGTTTGAGTAGCAGTATACATTATGTTTTTATGTTTTATATATGTGTACATGTTTGTATTGTATATACAGTCAAACCTGTCTTAAGCAGCCAGCCAAGGGAATCACAGAACGTGGCTGCTTAGCACAGGTGTCTGCTTAATAGAGGTTAAATGTATAATAAGACAACATATTGGGAATCTGAAAACTGGCTGCTTAATACAGGTTGGCTGCTTAATAGAGGTGACCACTAACACAGGTTTGACTGTATGCTGATGAGACTGAAATAAACAAAACTGTTGTAGGCTTGTGATGACTTGTATGTACAAGACATTTGGAAACAAGCTTATTGTGTACCACATGATTTTCTATAAGACTTAATCCTATTCTATTATTAGCCTGTGCAATCAGATACAATGAAGATCACGAACAATTAAAACTGAATTAGAGCTACCCGTTCACCGCTGTCACCGAGTGTGAAGTCAATGTACATTGCATCTTTATTGCGTGGTAATACAGACCACCTGTACGCTGAACGGTGTTGGAGAGCGTGCAGTATGCACACTTCATTGCATCTTTATTGCGTGGTAATACAGACCACCTGTACGCTGAACGGTGTTGGAGAGCGTGCATTATGCACACTTCATTGTATCTTTATTGCGTGGTAATACAGACCACCTGTACGCTGAACGGTGTTGGAGAGCGTGCATTATGCACACTTCATTGCATCTTTATTGCGTGGTAATACAGACCACCTGTACGCTGAACGGTGTTGGAGAGCGTGCAGTATGCACACTTCATTGCATCTTTATTGCGTGGTAATACAGACCACCTGTACGCTGAACGGTGTTGGAGAGCGTGCATTATGCACACTTCATTGTATCTTTATTGCGTGGTAATACAGACCACCTGTACGCTGAACGGTGTTGGAGAGCGTGCATTATGCACACTTCATTGCATCTTTATTGCGTGGTAATACAGACCACCTGTACGCTGAACGGTGTTGGAGAGCGTGCAGTATGCACACTTCATTGCATCTTTATTGCGTGGTAATACAGACCACCTGTACGCTGAACGGTGTTGGAGAGCGTGCATTATGCACACTTCATTGTATCTTTATTGCGTGGTAATACAGACCACCTGTACGCTGAACGGTGTTGGAGAGCGTGCATTATGCACACTTCATTGCATCTTTATTGCGTGGTAATACAGACCACCTGTACGCTGAACGGTGTTGGAGAGCGTGCATTATGCACACTTCAAACACCAGCAGCACACATGCAATAATGATTTATTCAAATGACAATATCATCGATCTCTGCTAAGATTGTTACTTCGATTGGTAATCGCTTATTTTCAGATTCCTGGGGTGTTAATGGATAATGTCTGCGACGTCAGTGCAAAATCTATATAGTCAGGTGCTGTGGTTGTTTGCGACAGTCGGTGTAAAGTGTAAATCTATATTTTCAGGTTCCGTGGATGTTTGCGAAATTCCGAGTCAACAATGGCGAACATGATCGGTAAGATCTATTTCAACATTTTGGGCAGCAAGTGCTTCGAATTCGAAGAAACGGAAATATGCACGGAACGCTCGTGGTGGGGACGCTGTCGGAAGTATGAAAAGCAGACGACAGCCGCAGTAAAGAGCCAAGTATCGTTTATTGATGCAGACGGGAATGAGGACTATGCAGTGGTAGAAAATAAAAGTGAAAAATAAATGAATGCCATGATTGAAAGCAAATGGAGTCCATGGGAGTTTTTTCCAGTCACCTGCTACTTCGGTGGCGGTGCCGTGGGGGAATAGGAATCCAATTTGAGAGAATGCGGTCTGTCATAAACCACTATAGAACAAACTATTTGCCTTTTGGCGACGACAGAGGATGGAAAAATAATGAAATATGACAAACTTGTACGACCCAGTGAGATCATAAAGATACCACGCATTTCATATAATAATTGTTGGCAATGTATTTTACGGGGGAAATCATCAAAAACATTACAAAAAATATATACGACGTATGTAATATAATTTAGAAGGTTAATTTTCTGAAAGTTTTTATTATTTTATTAAGCGTCATTCATAGACTGCGTGAGTTATTATAATGATATAACATTGTTATCCAGTCTCTGGTGTGGACTGTGATCACGTATCAATGTTCAGCAAATTGTTGTGTTCAAAGGAGTTTTTTTATAATTGCAACTTAATATAGAGTCTCAACGGAATCGTATTTTCCAATTAGGGGGATATTTCATTGTTGCAAGCACCGACTATCTTGTTATGAACTATAATTAATTTATTCATGTATGTTTATTGAACTGTAAGCAGTGGGGTATATATATTTGTATATAGATATAATGCAATGGCCAGTACGTATCTTAAGATGCAAGGAACTATGTCCATTATGGTCTGTTATGGTCCTCGGGCCAATTCTAAGCCTTTGGGCGACGTTATAGCAACATGAAGAAAAAGAGACGCAAAACATCAGCAAATTCGTCACTTCCTGTTTATTTTTACGAAGGATCTTGGGAAGCTGCATATATGTTACCTTCCGGCTTGGGAAGTGATGAATATTGGTTAATTAGCTATATGTCCGTTACCTTCCGGCTTGGGAAGTGATGAATATTGGTTAATTAGCTATATGTCCGTTACCTTCCGGTTTGGGAAGTGATGAATATTGGTTAATTAGCTATATGTCCGTTACCTTCCGGCTTGGGAAGTGATGAATATTGGTTAATTAGCTATATGTCCATTACCTTCCGGTTTGGGAAGTGACGAATATTGGATACATGGCTTCATGTCCAGCTGCTATATGTTAGTTTATACAAATTTATTGTAGCTCGATTGCGAAACAAGTTCTTACAACTTATAGTTATCACTCTCGAGCCCTCATTCCTGATGGAATCCATCGCCACGAGGGAGAGAGAAGAGGCAATGTGGAATTTAAATGCCTTGCCTAAGGACACGATCGTAGCGGCTATATGTTAGCTTCCGGCTTGGCCAACGATTGCTGTGCAATGCGTGTGCATGTACATTATACACAACGCATACTGTTTATAACATTACTTCTCCCATTGTTTCCCAAATAAAACAAATGACACTACAAGTAATAGAGCATCTGCCGACCGTTTCAACGTGAAGCCACGGGGGAGAATGCTTCATCTGAAATGGATACATACCTATCACTAGAATTATTTTAGTGTAATCATATTGTATTGCATTCTTTATATTCAATGTACAATACAACTCAAATGTACTAATATGTTACGGCTGAATTAAATTTGATTGTATATATGTTGAGGGTCTCATGGTAGATTAACTTTTGCTAAATGAGTACTCTCGTTAAATAAAGTCTTTATTATTATTATAAATAAGACATAGATATCACTATAATAATTCGGGAGTTGTGAATGTACGCCCCGACAAAACCTCGAGTGTGGTGTCCTTGTGCGAGGAACTTATATTGCACAGCAGTGCTTCTAAATCCTCGTCTTTAATCAGGAAGTGTAGGTATTGAGAGCGATAACTCGGAAGTTGAAAGAACTTGTTTTGAAACCAACCGAAAAGTGTGTAAACTAACTAGAATTCGGTGAGTACATTTACTGCTGTAAAACATAAAAACCCCATTGTTGTACTTTTTTGTTACAATGACTATTTTTTGGTCTGTATTTATACTTTCCCCCCGCTGAATATATTTAATGGCATTTAATTGTGCTGATTGTACTTATTTGATTTTTCTGCATATTTTCATGTAAGTTTTAAGTTGTAAATCAATCAAATCTGTTCAGAAAAAAAGTGATCATTTTTGTAACTTTATAGCTTTTTTTTGTAGCTTTCGTTTATTTAAGCAGTAAATTCGTATTTTCATGACATGAAAATGCATGAGTTCACTTAACTCCGAGATTGATAGTGTCTCACTCATATTGTATGGGGGGTAAGGCCAATCAATAAGCAATGTGTGTTTTTGAACGTCTTCCTACCACCCAATCCGTGGTCCAATGGTAGAGCGTCGGATTTGGAATCGAACGGTCGCGGTTCGATACTCAAATCAGGCCACGTATGTAGTGTCATTGAGCAAGGCCCTCACACACATTGCTTAGTACTGGTTAACCGCTATGGTCGGCTAAGCATGCCCAGGAAAACATGTCTAGGTCCCCGCAAGGGGTTTGACATTAATGGAACATACATGCATACCCCACCCATCTGCTATCATCCGAATACTATAACACATTGAGGATTGAGTTGGCGTTCACGGTAGGCGAATAGCCGGATGTCGGCGTACGCCTAATATCGACCTATTAGCATCGTGTTTCTGTTCATATTATCTCTACTATTAGTTGTTGAGCTTGCTACTGACCCTCCACAATGCTATGTGGTCAGTAAAATCTATGAGGGTGAGGATTTAGCCGAATATATTTTACTGACCTCACACAACTCTGTGGAGGGTCAGTAGCAAACCCAACAACGACTTTGTTGCATCGACCACCATTTAATTAAAAACATATTGGAATTAGTGTATCGATTCAGAATTTTAAATTATTTTAATTGTTTTCTGAACGTATTTTAGTACAAAATATTGGCGTCAAAATGTAAAGTTGACTGCTGGCAAGGAGAACATATTAGTATCTTTTCGGTATTTAAACTTCCTTTGCTCCCATTTTCGTCAACCTTGACATTTATTTACTGCTGCCAGTGTGAACGGCAACTAGATTCGATTCCGTTACTGATGAACTAGAAACTAGGAGACTATCGCTTCATTCTAACTTACAACTTGGCGCCGATTTATTTGACTAACCGTAAGTTCAGAAAACAATTAAAACACTTTTAAAATGCTGAATGTTTTTGACTGACCGACCGTATATGAGATATTTACCACAGTCCTATATGTAGGATCATCACGTGACGACCTTTGACCAATGGAAAGGATATAATTTAGCGTAAGGTGCAATAAAACTTAATGGACAAGCACACTTATAATAAGGACGCATGCTTTTACATCGAATATACAGAGGGTATAAGAGAAATGTTGACTGTTCAAAGCACCAATAAACATGGCAGATAAAATACACGTACATGTCTTCCTAAAGCCGACGTCATCAAATAAAGAAGGATAAGTATGATAGAGGAATGTTAAGCTGAGTAGTATATATTTCGAGGCACTAAGACGTTATGCCTTATATGAGATGTTCTTGGATCGAAACAGACTGCGAGTAAAGCATTACTGTGGTAGAATCTGCTTTACATTGATATATTGATGGGTCGGATTATTAGAAAGGCATAATTCCACTATATCCAACGCGATCTGAAACGTATATTTTCTTGTTTTGCACGCATAGTTAGACCGGTCTGTAACGACCACACGTCGGAATGGCAAAACGTTGTCTCTGTTCACAGATGGTCTGTTATAACTGATAGTGGTGCGATAGGTGATCAAGATGGTTGTCTTTATATATATATATGCTCTTTATTTGGAGATTGTCTGTAGCACAGGTTTGACTGTATATTGTAAACTACAATGATAGACATTAGTCAGTTACTGCCTTTGAATAATCCTAAAAGTAGATTGGTCCTCGTAATTTGGTTTCCTTTGTTTTTATCGTTGTTTCCTTTGCAGCTCATGCTATCAATTTTCATCCGATTTTTCATCTTATTATTACTAAATTATTACGTCTCGACTGATATCCTATTGTATATCCATTGGGTACTTTACTGAAACAAATGTGTTATTAATTAATTAACATGGTTTTGATAAAATTACATTTATCCTACCACACCATCTTGTCAGGAAAGGTTAAAGACAACGCATTCCAACCAAACGGACCAATGTACATTTCGGGATAAATCGGACTTTATCTGTCAAGGGAGGTAATAGGAACGCCATGTATCTCGTAGTTAAATGAATGTGTACATACTATTTTCGATGTTATAACGTGTGCTGTTGTGTTATTTACGGAGCATAGAAACCACACATTTTCGTATGTATTTTCTGAGTGAAATAAATTGTTGGTTTATAACTTTATAGCCAGATGTCTGCATTTAAATAGTTTCTAATTGCTGTAGATTTTGACAAATGTACTCCTCTCATTAAACAGTGTGACTTGTTTAAAATATCGTTTGACACGTAAGGTTTCATTACTATCATACGTTTGAAGTCATCATTTTCCATTTATGATATTTATTTTTCATGTCCCTTTGCATTAAATATAATCTTTTGAATTCACTTTCAAAAGATCTACATGATTTTAATTAGAGATTGACTTCAAAGACAAGATATATCTGGAAAAAAGAAACAACATATGATAAGTATAAAGCAAATGAGATATTTCACTTTTCAAATATATTTTTTCACAGTCTCTAAAATACTTTCGATTGAAGGTTGTCTTTAGATACAGTATACCGTCTTCCTGGCATAGTGGTTAATGTGTCCACCTTCGTGGCATAGTGGTTAATGTGTCCGTCTTCGTGGCATAGTGGTTAATGCGTCCGCCTTCGTGGCATAGTGGTTAATGCGTCCGTCTTCGTGGCATAGTGGTTAATGCGTCCGCCTTCGTGGCATAGTGGTTAATGCGTCCGCCTTCGTGGCATAGTGGTTAATGTGTCCGTCTTCGTGGCATAGTGGTTAATGTGTCCGCCTTCGTGGCATAGTGGTTAATGTGTCCGTCTTCGTGGCATAGTGGTTAATGTGTCCGCCTTCGTGGCATAGTGGTTAATGTGTCCGTCTTCGTGGCATAGTGGTTAATGTGTCCGTCTTCGTGGCATAGTGGTTAATGTGTCCGTCTTCGTGGCATAGTGGTTAATGCGTCCGTCTTCGTGGCATAGTGGTTAATGTGTCCGTCTTCGTGGCATAGTGGTTAATGTGTCCGTCTTCGTGGCATAGTGGTTAATGTGTCCGTCTTCGTGGCATAGTGGTTAATGTGTCCTGTGGTAATGTGTCCGTCTTCGTGGCATAGTGGTTAATGTGTCCGTCTTCGTGGCATAGTGGTTAATGGTCCGTCTTCGTGGCATAGTGGTTAATGCGTCCGTCTTCGTGGCATAGTGGTTAATGGTCCGTCTTCGTGGCATAGTGGTTAATGTGTCCGTCTTCGTGGCATAGTGGTTAATGCGTCCGTCTTCGTGGCATAGTGGTTAATGTGTCCGCCTTCGTGGCATAGTGGTTAATGCGTCCGTCTTCGTGGCATAGTGGTTAATGCGTCCGTCTTCGTGGCATAGTGGTTAATGCGTCCGTCTTCGTGGCATAGTGGTTAATGCGTCCGCCTTCGTGGCATAGTGGTTAATGCGTCCGTCTTCGTGGCATAGTGGTTAATGCGTCCGTCTTCGTGCATAGTGGTTAATGTGTCCGTCTTCGTGGCATAGTGGTTAATGTGTCCGTCTTCGTGGCATAGTGGTTAATGCGTCCGTCTTCGTGGCATAGTGGTTAATGCGTCCGTCTTCGTGGCATAGTGGTTAATGTGTCCGTCTTCGTGGCATAGTGGTTAATGTGTCCGTCTTCGTGGCATAGTGGTTAATGTGTCCGTCTTCGTGGCATAGTGGTTAATGTGTCCGTCTTCGTGGCATAGTGGTTAATGTGTCCGTCTTCGTGGCATAGTGGTTAATGCGTCCGCCTACGGAGCGGATGGTAGAACCTAGTCGTGGGTTCATTCTGCCCGGATATGGCAGGTTGGTCGCATCGAACCCTGGTTGCATTTGAGAGCAGCGATAATGCTAGGAATTGCTCTAATCGGACAGAGAACATTTGATGATGATGATTGAGCTTAATTACCCTCGCCGCCGGCGAACCACATGGGCGAGCATACTAAGAAGTTTAGTTAGCACTCATAAATTATAAACTAAGGTGATTAAGTTGTGTGTGTTAATAATACAATGTGAATGCTCAGCCCGGCCATAGATTAGGCTACACGCACCAACATGTATAGGGTCAGTACAGGAGTCACTCTATACTGTCTCACATCTCATATTCGTGAATGTATGAATATGTTAGATGTATAATATTATTTGCATGCTCAGCCCGGCCATAGATTAGGCTACAAGCACCAAAATATATAGAGTCGGTACAGGAATCACGCTGTACACAGAGAACATTTGGGATGTTGTCAGCCATTTATAGGTTTTGACACATCAAGCATCTCATTCACACAAGGATAGGATTCGAGAAGTACTGATGTTCGTAGGTCTCATTAGTCAGAAATGGCTGGCCCTTTCGATTGGGGTGATACTATACTACACATTATTGTAAAACCACGCATGTACTAATCTGCACATTTTAAAATGGAATGAAATGGCACCAGGTGCGTGTGAGCCCCACCGGAACCACGGTGATGGTAACCATGGTAACCGCGGTATGCATTTTATTAATATTTAGTAGATAAGAATAATAAATTTCCCTAGAATTTATATTATTATACAAGTATTTTAACATGGACTAATGTCGACCCTCTTTTTTCTTGACTGACTGCAGCCATTTACAAATGGGAGGTTGTTGTTTTTTGGTCAGTCAGATAAAGTATTGGAAATATGAATCTAAATATTAAAATGATTGTTTATTGTATATAAATCTGTAAAAATATTGATATCAACGGGTAATAATTATGTAGATATATGTTCTATTTTAATAAATGTTATAAATTGTTGTAGTTGTTTTATATATTGCTCAGATACTGCATTTAACAGGTACACAGACGGATATGTAGTCCAGTGGTAACACTGTTGACTCGTAATCCAGGGATCGCATGTTCGACCCCCGTCTGACCCTAATAAAATTAACAGTCTTTCCGATGGGACTTTAAACCGAGATCTCGTGTCGGTGATTTACATCGTGGACGTAAAAGAACCAGATGAGACTCTGGAATGGGTATATGTCTGCATCATTGCACTATCCTCCAAAAATCTAAAATTACTAAACTCTTCAGGGCAACCTATAGCGACGATAAATAAATGGGCAGGGCGGTTTTCTAATGTTGGTTATAACTTTGGGCCCGACCCTTTTGTTGTATTGAATGTATTACATAACTATGCAATAAAGTATGGTTTAATCAAATCAATAAACGTAAAACACCCATTATAACAGGTACACAGTCGTCCATGCTTAATTGACACCCATCATTTATTCAATGGAGATGAGGGATGTGTTTTACTGAACATTTGCCTGCTAAAGATAAATGGAGTAGCCTTTTTCATTGTTTTCCACTATGCTAGACCACAATTCCGACTATGTAAGCAAGCATGTTAACGGCGACTAGTTCATCAGATGGCTTGTAAATACAATGTGTACCCTCGTATGTCATGGTTAATGCAGGGTTCACATACATAAATACAAAGATCTACCGATTTAGTGCGATATGGTTTTATACAAATTAATTTTAGCTCGATTGCGAAACAAGTTCTTATAACTTATATTAATTAATCACCCTCGAGATCTCATTCCTTATGGAATCCATCGCCACGAGGAAGAGAGAAGAGGCAATGTGGAATTTAAATGCCTTGCCTAAGGGCACAATCGTAACGTCTACAACTGGACACGAACTCTGGGCCTTTCGCACCTGAAGCAAGTGCTCTACCACGGCGCTATCACGACTTCCACAAATAGGCGGGTCGTCTGCTAATTGTGGGTGTTCTTCTTGGGTGCGTTTATTTATCGCCACCCACTGGATAATCTGGGCCACGCCCCCAGAACTATATTAGTCGTTTTATGTTTGGTTCTTCTAAAATGACTAAACTCTTCAGGAGGCGTCGCTCATAGGGGCAACCGGTAGCGACGATAAATAAACGTAAACACACAGGTTCTTTTACATGCCCAGTGTATAGCATCGATACACGACACCTTGATTTATAGTCCCATCTGAAAAACTGATACTATTATGAGGATTGAACCTGCGGTCCCTGGATTCACAATCCAAAGTGTTAGCCACTAGACCACCAAGTTTATATATAATTATTTACGACGTATATACATTGCCCGCCTCTGTGGTCGAGTGGTTAAGGTCGCTGACTTGTATACCACTGTAACCTATCATATCTGATGGTCACGGGTTCGACCCCTGCTCAGACCGTGCTATGAAAAAATTGGCAGTTTCTTACGGAGGTTGGTGCACCAAGTACTGGTTAACCGCTGGAGCCTGCCCAGGAAAAATGTTGTTAGGTAAACTGCCCGTCGCTCAAATGGGAAACCGGTAGCGACGATAAATAAAATCTTAAGTATATACATTGGTTGCGATATATATGCAATTATTTACGACATACATACACTCGTTATGATGCATAGGAATTAAACACTTAGGCCTACGGCCTGCGTGGTTAATTCCTACGCATTAGAACTCCAAACCGTGGTTTATTCGCCGATATACCACGTCAAGACAAATATATTTCTTAATTAGACGTTACGGGTGTGCCCTCGGGCAAGGCATTTAAATTCAGTGTGTTTTTACGTTTATTTATCGTCGCTACCGGTTGCCCATATGAGCGACGCCTCCTGAAGAGATTAGTCATTTTAGATTTTGGAGGATAGTGCATGATACAGACAGAGACCCATTGCAGAATCTCCTCTTGTTCTTTTACGTGCACGGTGTAAAGCACCGACACGAGACCTCGGTTTAACGTCCCATCTGAAAGACTGTTCATTTTATTAGGGTCAGACGGGGGATCGAACCTGCGATCCCTGGATTACCAGTCCAGCGTGTTACCACTGTTAAATTCAACATTGCCTCTTCTCTCTCCCTCGTGGCGATGGATTCCATCAGGAATGAGGTCTGGAGAGTGATTAACATAAGTCGTAAGAACTTGTATCGCAATCGAGCTCAAATAAATGTGTATAAACTAGGCATAGCAGACTGTCGGTGTATTATGGTTGTAATGTCAAACTCCTATGATAGCATACATGATATTATCACAGTCTATTAAAGATGTATGTTCACAATCCCGTGACTAACAAAACATTGATCGCGGAAAATAACACCAACGAAACTTTTAGCTAAACATGCCTTTTTAATAATATTTCATTCAGAAATTCTAATTATCCGAATAAATCAATTTTCGTCGCGACGTAAAGAAAACAAACCCCATGGTAGAAAGGTCGCGAACTTTCGTATCCCGCGTGCAAAATCAATCGTACTTCATTTTTTGAACAAGACAGCCTGGACGTTTTCCTTTCCCTCGTTATTATTATCAACAAAGAGCTCGTGGACTGTTAATCCAGTGAGAAAGAAGTCAATTACCGAGGCATAAAATGATTGACAGATGCAAAACGTGTGCCGGAATTAATGTGTACAGATACACTGTATAAACTATGATTGCTACACGAGGTATAATTGATCAGAGTTTATAGGATGAAGAGACATCTGACGTTCACTTACGGGACCTAGTCCAGTATCACCCAGGAAAAAACAAGCTTCTTTCTTGTAATACGACGAGTATGGTTGATTTCTTAATTTCCGTCCTGGGAACAAATTGATAACATTATTTCTTCTTCTCTATCAGTACTAGCCACCTACCTTTCAGTGAGGAAAACTCAAGGAAATAAGAAATAGAAGATGAAAATATGTACAGTGAAGGATAAAAACGTGAGAGAGAGGATAGGAGAGGAGAGGAGATCGAGAGGAGAGGAGATGGATAGGAGAGGAGAGGAGAGAAGAGGAGAGGAGATGGAGAGGAGAGGAGAGGAGAGGAAGGAGATGGAGAGGAGAGGAGAGGAGAAGAGAGGAGAGGAGAGGAGGAGAGGAAGGAGATGAAGGAGAGGAGATGAAGGAGAGGAATGAGAGGAAGGAGAGGAATGAGAGGAAGGAGAGGAAGGCGAGGAAGGCGAGGATAGGAGATGAAGGAGAGGAAGGAGAGGAATGAGAGGAAGAAGAAGAGAGGAGATGAAGAGGGGGTTGAGAGGAGAGGAGAGAGTTAGACATAGTGAGTGGCAAGTTGAGCTTTGAAAGCATCAAATGTGACAAGTGACACGGCGTCTGGTGGTAGCTTGTTCCATTTCATGGTGGTCATGTTGGATATACATATATCGATATTAAACGTTGAGGTGTTCTGTGATCGAACAAAATCGATATTCAATGGAAGCTCATGTAATCGAGAAAATAAAATAAAACAATGGATCCATCTACAATCGAATGCCATATACAATAAAACAGAGCATACCATGGTATCGAATATTAAAACGAATAAATACCCAGACAAAAATTCACCTGACATCGAACATGTATGTAATCGAACCTGTAGGTAATCGAACTTGTAGGTAATCGAACTTGTATGTAATCGAACGTGTAGGTAATCGAACCTGGTAGGTAATCGAACGTGTAGGTAATCGAACTTGTATGTAATCGAACGTGTAGGTAATCGAACGTGTAGGTAATCGAACTTGTATGTAATCGAACATGTATGTAATCGAACCTTGTAGGTAATTGAACATGTAGGTAATCGAACCTTGTATGTAATCGAACATGTAGGTAATCGAACCCTGTAGGTAATCGAACCCTGTAGGTAATCGAACTTGTAGGTAATCGAACCTTGTAGGTAATCGAACCTTGTATATAATCGAACATGTAGGTAATCGAACATGTAGGTAATCGAACATGTATATAATCGAACCTTGTAGGTAATCGAACATGTAGATAATCGAACCGTGTAGGTAATCGAACTTGTAGGTAATCGAACATGTAGGTAATCGAACATGTATGTAATCGAACATGTAGGTAATCGAACCATGTAGGTAATCGAACCTTGTAGGTAATCGAACATGTATGTAATCGAACATGTAGGTAATCGAACCATGTAGGTAATCGAACCTTGTAGGTAATCGAACATGTATGTAATCGAACCTTGTATGTAATCGAACATGTATGTAATCGAACATGTAGGTAATCGAACCCTGTAGGTAATCAAACATGTAGGTAATCGAACGTGTAGGTAATCGAACCCTGTAGGTAATCGAACATGTAGACAATCGAACATGTATGTAATCGAACATGTAGGTAATCGAACTTGTAGGTAATCGAACCATGTAGGTAATCGAACCATGTAGGTAATCGAACCATGTAGGTAATCGAACTTGTAGGTAATCGAACGTGTAGGTAATCGAACCTTGTATGTAATCGAACTTGTAGGTAATCGAACGTGTAGGTAATCGAACATGTAGGTAATCGAACTTGTAGGTAATCGAACATGTAGGTAATCGAACTTGTAGGTAATCGAACATGTAGGTAATCGAACTTGTAGGTAATCGAACTTGTAGGTAATCGAACATGTAGGTAATCGAACCTTGTAGGTAATCGAACTTGTAGGTAATCGAACATGTAGGTAATCGAACCTTGTAGGTAATTGAACATTGTAGGTAATCGAACTTGTAGGTAATCGAACTTGTATGTAATCGAACATGTAGGTAATCGAACCTTGTAGGTAATCGAACTTGTAAGTAATCGAACTTGTATGTAATCGAACATGTAGGTAATCGAACCTTGTAGGTAATCGAACATGTAGGTAATCGAACCTTGTAGGTAATCGAACCTTGTAGGTAATTGAACATGTAGGTAATCGAACCTTGTATGTAATCGAACATGTAGGTAATCGAACATGTAGGTAATCGAACCATGTAGGTAATCGAACATGTAGGTAATCGAACCCTGTAGGTAATCGAGCTAACAAATAAATAGAGCAATAGTGTGTTGTACGTTATTGAAATAAAATCAAACCCACAATAAACTGCGTCTAAAATCTGATTCCAGAGTGAACATATAAAATAGTCTGTGTTCAAAGTCTCGGTATAAAGTACATGACTTCCGTTAAGTTCAAGTATTTCTTCCAGTCTTCAATATTAACATCATGAATCGTGACGATACTATACATGTATATTCATTAATGAATACTCATGTATATATATATATATATATATATATATAAGGAGGTAATGGTGGAGATGTGTGTGTCGCTTGAAGTCCAGCTTGTAGATTAGGGCGAATATAAAGACAAAATCACTGACAAATAAATCACTTGGAATTTTGAAACCGATTTTCTCCGGAAGTTTATGTTAACGTTAAATATGAAAAGTTTACGTTATGAGTACTATTAAACTGGAGAATAAAATCGGCGTTGGTGAGTGCTCCCACCAATCCCATGCACGAGTTTACACTATAAAGAACAAAGTACACGCGCTCCCACTAATTATTCCGGTGTACTTAAAACAGCTATAACAGTTAACAACAAAGACGAAGATCTTAAACAGAAAATATAATTTGTCGGCCGTAAAGTTTTGGCTTAGATCTCTAATCAGCTGAAGTAAACCAGCAATACAACTGCATGTTTCCTTCTCAGAATTAAGAACATGTTGTTATCCTCCTTTGAGTATTAGAGTTTGTTATGAAATGAGTTCAAATTACTCATTAATCAGGATTGTATATACATGTATTATAATATATTATTTTATATAGAATTTTATTTCATACACTCGACAATAAACATAACTTTAATGCGCGCTACATGACCTTAGATGTCGATGCGCCGTAAAACACCATTCATTCATTCATTATAATATATTATTGTTTCACTGGCTTATTTATCTCTGCATCCCCCACCGACCCCGCAACTTCAGAATATGGTCAATGTGTGGCGTTGATAGTGACGGGCTGTCATTTTTTAACTTGATCACGTGATCGAGTTGGGGTACCGGATATCACTGCTAGCCCTGTTCGTTGGAAGTGTAGATTGGAATAATTATCTAATACTTTTAAACTTGCTTGGATACGGCCTAAAGTGTATGTATAGTGTCAAACATATAGTGTATTTTAATGGTCTTATAAAAAAATTAAAAAATGTTTTTTTGGTTTTGAACTCGAAACAATTTGTCCAGACCCCACGCACATGTGATTGAAGACGCAACAATCCAGGAATATGGCACGGTTCTCTTGCATGCCCGTAGCCTGTGTTCCAGTCTGATGAAGTTTCACTTATTAACGTCTGGCAAAATGACATTGATATTATCAGAAACTCGATACGGCCCAATTAATGGTATCGTTGTTAAAATATCTTTATTTGACTGACCAGGCAAAATATATCGACGCCTGTTCCCAGGTTAACATACCCGGTGTATGTCATCGATATATGGTGTTCTCTTGCATGCCCCGCCACAATAACGTCACGTGATCGAGTTGGGCTGTCCGATTAACGCAGTGGTTAGCGCGCTCGCTTCTCACCAATGCAACCCGGGTTCGATCCTCGGACCGGGAAGTATGGTACGGTGGTCGCCAGATCGGACAGGCGGGTTTTCTCCGGGTACGCAGGTTTCCTCCCATATGAATGACCACATATACGCTTTCATCCTCGCCAACGAGAGTGATTAATATAAGTTGTTCGAACTTGCTTCGCAATCGTTGTAAAATAAATAAAGTTTAAACTTTTTTTGATCGAGTTGAGGTGCTGGATAGCCGGAGGGGTGGATTGAAATAATTAACTTATTCTTTTATTAATTCAAAATACCTAACTTACATTTTAAAATAGAAATGGTATTCAAGCCGTCTAATATCGAAATGACGCATCTCTGCCCTCCTGGATCTATATGATATATAACGTCAGTGAAATGTTATATATTACTCATATCGAGCGTTGATGAACCAATTAAATATTATAATCCCCGAAATCACATTGGCAGGCACGTAATAGCACCAGGTATAAAAAGTCAAACGATTCATAACCCCCTGATATGAGCCCGTGCTTTTACAAATAGGAAGTTACTCACAGTTAGATACAGAAAGATTAATTCAGCACTTGAGTATGCATTTTGCACACCTGAGCAGACGGATGCAGATGTGTGCTCATATAGATGTGCTAATAAAGCTAAATATAAAGTTAATTGAACATTGATCAAAGACGACATATAGCATAGGTGCCGCTGCTAGGAGTTGCACCTGTATTGCATATATATTCATGTATGGCAGACAGACGGACAGGGCAGCATTGAGGTTTATGAGGTGACCTATTGGTGCAGGCAGTGCTTAATGAGCCTTTCAGCAGTGTTCAATATCCGCCGTTCCTAAGGGCGTGATTAACACTGGTTATATCAAACGTTCGTGCTTGGCGTGCGTGGCGTGATTGCGTGCGTGCGTGCGTCCGTCCGTCCGTCCGTCTATCGCTCTGTCTGTGGACAGGATAACTCAAAATATTGTTTATGGATTTTGATGCAACTTGGTGGATATATAGAGGAAGGGTCTATGAGGAAGTAATTCGATTTTTGGAGAAATCGGCCACGGACAGGGCAGCATTGAGGTTTATGAGGTGACCTATTGGTGCAGGCAGTGATTAATGACATATGAGCCTTTCAGCAGTGTGCAAGCTAGCCCTTAATCCCCAAACGTGTTCCCACATAGGGATCGAACTATGTTACAAGAAGTTATTAAACTGGTGATTGGGAGGGAGGTGGTTCTACCCGCATGTGTTCACCAGTGCCTAAGACAATGTTTGACGGGACACCTGAGGCATTTACCCCATCACTCAACTCTGGAAAATAAAATCATTTTATGACTATATATGTTGGTGCATCTGTAAATCTAAAGCATGCAACATGCAATCATCGGCATGTTCAGATACTTATCAACGATCTAACGCCCTGTAAATGCCCTACTCAATGATCTAGTAATTTCATGGCATCAAATTTCGACACTTTTATAGGTAGACTTCCTTCTCACTTTATCAAATTTCCAGATAAAAAGTTCATTTTTATTCCGCATTACGTATTGCTTTCGTAATTGCCAATTAATATGCAATATTAAACTCTCACCTTCGCACCTTCTTAATTTCGACTGCATTGAAATAAACCAGGCAAAGGGATGCTATGTAATATAAGGCGAATTACGTATATGTGAGAAGTTCCATATCGTGTCCTACAAGTTTAGTCTGAGTTCATTGAAACTGAAATCGGATCCTGCTGACTTGCTTCTATATCTTAGATAGATGCTAAATTTTAATATATAACTGTTGTTATGCTTACAATATACCCCGTTCCTAAGGGCGGGGTTAACAATGATTATATAATACAATAGCCCCCGTTCCTAAGGGCGGGGTTAACAATGATTATATAAAACAATATCCCCGTTCCTAAGGGCGGGGTTAACAATGATTATATAATACAATAGCCCCCGTTCCTAAGGGCGGGGTTAACGATGATTATATAAAACAATATCCCCGTTCCTAAGGGCGGGGTTAACAATGATTATATAATACAATAGCCCCCGTTCCTAAGGGCGGGGTTAACAATGATTATATAAAACAATATCCCCGTTCCTAAGGGCGGGGTTAACAATGATTATATAAAACAATATCCCCCGTTCCTAAGGGCGGGGTTAACAATGATTATATAAAACAATATCCCCCGTTCCTAAGGGCGGGGTTAACAATGATTATATAAAACAATATCCCCCGTTCCTAAGGCGGGGTTAACAATGATTATATAAAACAATATCCGCCGTTCCTAAGGGCGTGATTAACACTGGTTATATCAAACGTTCGTGCTTGGCGTGCGTGGCGTGATTGCGTGCGTCCGTCCGTCCGTCTATCTATCGCTCTGTCTGTGGACAGGATAACTCAAAATATTGTTTATGGATTTTGATGCAACTTGGTGGATATATAGAGGAAGGGTCTATGAGGAAGTAATTCGATTTTTGGAGAAATCGGCAACGGTCTGTGACCAGGGCGGTCAGCGAAGTATACATAGTAGTAGCTGTGCAGTTTGTTGAAAAACAACTTCTTTCACTTGATGTATCTAAATCAACGGGCTCTGATAATTTACATGCCAGATTCTTAAAGCTTTCTGCCAAAATCATTGCTCCAAATTTAACACAAATAACCAATTCTAGCATAAACTCCAACAAATTTCCCAAAGCATTTAAATTAGCCAAAGTTATACCCATTCACAAAAAAGGTGACAAATCAGATAAAAATAATTACAGACCTATATCAATATTACCTGTTATGTCATTGATTCTTGAGCGCCATGTCAGCTTTCACTTGAAACAATTTCTCGGGGAACATAATTTATTATATAATCGACAGTCCGGATTCCGTCAAATTCATGTCAAACTGCCCTTACACGCTTACTGGATGACTGGATATCAGCAATTGATAAGAATGAAGTAGTGGGCACAGTCTTTCTGGATCTTTCCAAAGCCTTTGATCTGGTTGATCATTCTATCTTAATACGTAAATTAGCTTATTATGGTCTTGCTGAATCATCACAAAATTGGTTTTCCTCGTACTTAGCTGACAGGTTCCAACAAACGAATGTTTCTGGTGCTCGTTCTGATGCTGGACCTGTTGTTTCTGGTGTTCCTCAGGGGTCTGTCTTAGGTCCCATTCTCTTTATAATTTACATCAATGACTTACCTATGAATCTTATCAGCACAGTTGCAGACACATTTGCTGACGATACAACTATATCTGCCTCCGATCAATCTCTTGACACTCTTACTACTTCTTTATCTACTGATTTGATAAATGTTCAACAGTGGTGTTTAGACAATCGTATGATTCTCAATACTTCTAAGACCAAAATCATGTATATTTCCTCTAAATCAAAAGCTCATAGTATCAGTGAGTCTGCTCTTGAAGTGAAAGTGAACAACACCGTCATACATCCGAGTTCTGCTGAACGACTACTCGGAGTTATGATTGACAACACACTATCCTGGGATAAGCATACTGACAATGTTCTCAAAAAATGTAACTCTTATTTATATTTATTGTCTCGTATAAAAAGGTATCTCTCTATTCCCAATCGCAACCTCTTCTACAATGCTTACATATTGCCTCACTTAGACTTTTGTTGTGTGATTTGGGGTAACTGCAACTCATCTTTAGAAGATAAAATAGTTCGGTTACAAAAGAGAGCAGCTAGACTAATTCTAGATCAGGACTTTGACACTCCATCGCAATTATTATTCTCCCAACTAAAATGGATGACCTTTCCAGAACGAGTCATATATCAGAAGGCTATACAAATGTATAAAACATTACATGGAGCTGCTCCAGACTATTTAAAATCGTCCTTCACTTTTACTTCTGATATACATCCTAGAATTCTTAGATCAACCTCAGAATATCAATTATACACACCAAGACCAAATTGTGAATTATTTCGTAATACATTTGAATTTTCAGAATCATCTATTTGGAATTCATTGCCTCACTCAGTTCAAAATGCTCCAACTATCCAACAGTTCAAAATTCTCTACTTAAGGTGGAACTATAACAATTCAAACTAATCGCGTACTTCTACTGTTATTATAAACGTGTATTGCCATTGCTATATTTATTAGAATCGGAATATTGCTGTCTTTAAGTTGATTTCATACATATTTTGAAGATACCACTACAAGTCAAATCTGCACATTGTTAGATAGATCTAGTATCATTAATTGTCTCATTCCCATTTTCTACTCTGCTAGCCAATTCCATATATCATCATATTCCATTACATATTAAATATAGTTTCTCTATTTTTCAGCTTTTACATTACTATATTATTCCTATGTGCAGTTCTCACTTATAGTGCTATCTTTTGATTGCATTTGATTGTATATATGTTGAGGGCCTCATGGTAGATTAACTTTTGTTAAATGAGTACTCTCGTTAAATAAAGTCTTTATTATTATTATTATTATTATTAAACTATACATGCCTGTATCTCGAAAAGGAAGCAAGACATACATATATAGTTCCCATGGAACACCTTTCAAATAAATCATAATATGTGACCTTACGGTTGACCTTTCAATGTCAAATCAAACATATGTGAAGTCGTGATAGCGCAGTGAATGCGCGTTCGCTTCTGGTGCGAAAGGTCCGGAGTTCGAGCCCCGCTGGAGCGGTTACGATTGTGCCCTTAGGTAATGCATTTAAATTCCACGTTGCCTCTTCTCTCTCCCTCGTGGCCATGGATTCCATCAGGAATGAGGTCTCGAGAGTGATTAATATAAGTGTTAATAACTTGTTTCGCAATCGAGCTAAAATAAATTTGTATAAACTATACAAGCGCGGGGGTTTGAATCTCTCCGAGTGATATTCTTTAGTTGCTATGGTTATGGTGGTCGTGGTGCGGTGGACGAGGTGGTGGTGATGGGGTGGGAATGACGGTGTGGTTGGGTGAGTATCGCGGAGGCGGTGGGGGTAGTTGTTGTAATGGCGCATTTCGGTTGCAGCAGAGGAAGTATATATGTGCTCACGTTTTCCAGATAACTATAACACATGCAATGATTCGAGAGAAATTAATTGACGGAATTGACTGTTTAATGGGAATGATGGATGGGGAACTTGACAACTAAAGTAGACAAGTATAGTTGGGATATGTATTGTGCTTGCTCAGCCTATCAGCGGTTACTTTGATTAATTCCCACTGTTCTTGTAGCTGCGAAAAGGCAATTTAGAGTTAGGTTTCTATACATGGTATCCATTATATTAGACAGTGATAGCTTAGCTTGTCTGGATATATAACGCCTTGGTGGTGATGTGCGTAATAGAACAGACGGATCTATAGTCCAGTGGTAACACGCTGGACTGGTAATTCAGGGATCGCAGGTTCGATCCCCCGTCTGACCCTAAAAGAATTAACAGTCTTTCAGATGGGACATTACACCGAGGTCTCGCGTCGGTGCTGTACACCGTGCACGTAAAAGAACCGGCGGAGACTCTGGAATGGGTCTCTGTCTGTATCATTGCACTATCCTCCAAATATCTAAAATGACTAATCTCTTCAGGAGGCGTCGCTCATATGGGCAACCGGTAGCGACGATAAATAAACGTAAAACACACACACAAGTGTGTAATAGAGCCGGTCAATTGTGCAGTGCTGATCTAGTCTGTGCTTGGGGGGGGGCACTAGCTAATGCTGGTAAAACTTGTTGCCCAAGCCAGTTGCTTCTAGATTGTTATTCTCACAGTGTTCAAGTATAAACATAGTATTATATTTGTATCATTTTGTTCATATAGTTATCATGTTTATGCATGTAATTATATTGTATATAAAACAAGCAATAGGTATGATTAAGCTAAGTCTGTCTATAAACTATACTACCAACTTTTCAACCCCCCGTGTGACCCTAATACTATTAACAGTTGTTCTCATAGGACTTTAAAAACCGAGGTCTCGGGTCGGTGCTTTACACCGTGCACGTAAAATAATCAGAGGAGACCCTGGCATGTGGCTCAGTCTGTATCATTGCACTATCCTCCAACAATCTAAAATGGCTAATCTCTTCAGGAGGCGTCGCTCATATGGCAACCGGTAGCGACGATAGCCAATGGTAAACCTAAGTTGCAAAGTCTGTATTCATTTGAGACTCCGAAGTATCACTGGAGATTCAGGCATAATAACTGCATATATATATATATATATATATTATATATATATAATATATATATATATATATATATATATATATATATATATATATATATATATATATATATATATACATTGTAACACCGCTGACTTGTGATTCTGATCTTTAAATCTTCCTATCTATGTAAAGCCGCGACTTTAACCCTTTCAACACCAAGTAACTCACATGGACTGGTCCATGATATTCTTAGACCAATAAATTAATAACAAATAGCAAAAAAAAACGAGCCGGCTCATCTGGATCTACACTTTTTTGTAAGCCAATTTAGAGGTATGTGGTGTTGAAAGGGTTAAAGGCCGAGTGGTTACAGTCGCTGACTTGCATACCACTGTAACATATCATCACTGATGGTCACGGGTTCGAGCCCCGCTCATACCGTGTCTCTTTAAATGAAAAAGTTGGCAGGTTCTTACGGAGGTTTGTGCACCAAGTACTGGTTAACCGCTGGAGCATGCCCAGGAAAGGTGTTGCGACGTTAAATATACTTACTAGTACAGTTAAACCTGCGTTAGTGGTCACCTCTATTAAGCAGCCAACCTTCAATTCAGTTTCAATATTTCCAATATGTTGTTTTACTATACATTTGACCTCTATGAAGTAGCCACCTGTGCTAAGCAGCCACTTTCTGTGATTCCCTTGAGTGGCTGCTTAACACAGGTTTGACTGTATATAATTTTTAAAAAAGATCGCGCTTCAAGTAGTCTGCAAGAACTGCTCGTCCGTCATCAACAGTTTAATTTATACAAATTTATATTAGCTCGATTGCGAAGCAAGTTCTTACAACTTAAACAAATTAATCACCCGAGAGACCTCATTCCTGATGGAATCCATCGCCACGAGGGAGAGAGAAGAGGCAACGTGGAATTTAAATGCCTTGCCTAAGGGCACACTCGCAACGCCTCAAGAGGGGTACGAACTCCGGACCTTTCGCACATGAAGCGAACGCGCATCCACTGCGCTATCACGACTTCCACGTACTTCCAACGCCTCAAGAGGGGTACGAACTCCGGGCCCTTTCGCACACGAAGCGAACGCGCATCCACTGCGCTATCACGACTTCCACGTACATGTACTTCCAACGCCTCAAGAGGGGTACGAACTCCGGGCCCTTTCGCACATGAAGCGAACGCGCTGCGCTATCACGATGTCCACAGTTTCACCGTGTTGTTGTGAGCTACCTGTATACCCCTATGCATTACTCGTATATTATCTCTCAAACAATTAACATGTACCATGCCTGCATCTTTCATATTTACACTTCAAACGGCGAGCATGTCACTATGATTGGCCGTCACGTCGATACCATCAATTACATTACAATAAGATAACTTACGCTGGTCACTTTGACTGATAGCTGAGGGTTCGAGTCTATAATTATCGGTCACCTTTACAACCTAGACTACGGAGCGCCCGACGGTCATTTGAAATCCGACACCATATGCTACTTCGACAGAATGGAGCTATGGCGATTTGATGGAAGATTTAAATGATATAAGGCGCGGTCAATGTTAACACCCATTAATTTAAACACTCACTTTTCAGATTTGGATCTAAAGAAGACTAGATAATGGGCAAATTAGAAATTTATGCCGTACAACGCTAAAACATGTAAAACGATCATTAAAACGATACTATATGTCTAGACTAGAGTTAGTGTTTCATTTACCGTTTGCATATTTATGCTTATAAAAATATGTATGTGTATATATTTTTATACATTTATAAAAACTTCTGATAAAATAATATAATGTTATAATTATTTAGTTACAGAATACATATAACAAGCTGACAGACAGACAGACATACATACATACATACAGACAGACAGACGGACGGGCGGGCTTTCGGGCGACCGGGCGGGCGGACGAGCTCGTACAGAAAGATGTCCTGATGGTGATGTTAGGAGTGATTTGTCATCGCCGCATGTCCCAGTATGTGTAGGTAGGCGGTACCTTATTTATACAGTGTGTGTTTTACGTTTATTTATCGTCGCTACCGGTTGCCCATATGAGCGACGCCTCCTGAAGAGATTAGTCATTTTAGATTGTTGGAGGATAGTGCAATGATACAGACAGAGACCCATTCCAGAGTCTCCTCTGGTTCTTTTACGTGCACGGTGCAAAGCACCGACACGAGACCTCGATTTAACGTCCCATCTGAAAGACTGTTAATTTTATTAGGGTCAGACGGGGGATCGAACCTGCGATCCCAGGAGTACCAGTCCAGCGTGTTACCACTGGACTACAGATCCGTATTTATACACTCGTGGCATTTGCTTTTATACGGTAAATCTCACACCTAATCTTTAAACACGATCGTGACGTCATACCTTTGTCCTTGTAGTCCATTATTATTAATATTGGACTGCCGTCAACAGGACAAAGTATTATATTAAATCCTATGCGTACATGTACGAAAATTGACAAGTTTAATTAGTAGGAGCTTGTTTTAAAAGTGTGTGTTTTAAGTAAGATATAAACCTCAAACTGATCCAATATATATAATATTGGTACTGTCTTTTCTTAAAGTTGTTCAGATTGTGTTTTGTAATAAAGATGTGATAGGGTTATCCATGGAAGGAGCAATCCATGGAAGGAGCAATCCATGGGAGGAGCAATCCATGGGAGGAACAATCCGTCATAGAAGGAGCAATCCATGGAAGGAGCAATCCATAGAAGGAACAATCCGTCATAGAAGGAGCAATCCATGGAAGGAGCAATCCATGGAAGGAGCAATCCATGGGAGGAACAATCCGTCATAGAAGGAGCAATCCATGGAAGGAGCAATCCATGGAAGGAGCAATCCATGGAAGGAGCAATCCATGGAAGGAGCAATCCATGGGAGGAACAATCCGATAGAAGGAGCAATCCATGGAAGGAGCAATCCATGGAAGGAGCAATCCATGGAAGGAACAATCCATGGAAGGAGCAATCCATGGAAGGAGCAATCCATGGGAGGAACAATCCGTCATAGAAGGAGCAATCCATGGAAGGAGCAATCCATGGAAGGAGCAATCCATGGAAGGAGCAATCCATGGGAGAGCAATCCATGGGAGGAACAATCCATGGAGGAACAATCCTATAGAAGGAGCTCCATGGAAGGAGCAATCCATGGAAGGAGCAATCCATGGAAGGAGCAATCCATGGAAGGAACAATCCGTCATAGAAGGAGCAATCCATGGAAGGAGCAATCCATGGAAGGACAATCCATGGAAGGAGCAATCCATGGAAGGAGCAATCCATGGAGGAACAATCCATGGAAGGAGCAATCCATGGAAGGAGCAATCCATGGAAGGAGCAATCCATGGAAGGAACAATCCGATAGAAGGAGCAATCCATGGAAGGAGCAATCCATAGAAGGAGCAATCCATGGGAGGAGCAATCCATAGAAGGAGCAATCCATAGAAGGAGCAATCCATAGAAGGAGCAATCCATGGAAGGAGCAATCCATGGAAGGAGCAATCCATGGAAGGAGCAATCCATGGAAGGGGCAATCCATGGAAGGAGCAATCCATGGGAGGAACAATCCGTCATAGAAGGAGCAATCCATGGAAGGAGCAATCCATAGAAGGAGCAATCCATGGAAGGAGCAATCCATAGAAGGAGCAATCCATGGAAGGAGCAGTCCATGGAAGGAGCAGTCCACAGAGGGAGCAATCCATGGAAGGAGCAATCCATGGAAGGAGCAATTAATTTGATGGAATCCTTCGTATTTCGTTTTCATGTAATAATAAGCATATAATGTATGTGTGTTTTCTATGCCCTCTAGTATACTATAGTATATTTAGTTTATACAAATTGATTTTAGCTCGATTGCGAAACATCTTCTTTCAACTTATATTAATCACTCTCGAGACCTCATTCCTGATGGAATCCATCGTCATGAAGGAGAGAGAAGAGGCATGTGGAAATTAAATGCCTTGCATAAGGGCACAATCGTAACGGCTCCAGTGGTGCTCGAACTCCGGACCTTTCGCACCTGAAGCGAACGCGCTACCACAGCGCTATCACGACTTCCACATAGCATATTTAGAGTTTCCTTTGACTTCTTGTTATCAACTGTTAATGCTAAACTTACTATTTTTAAGTTTATATTCCTGCCAGGTATCGCCGATACAGCCATATTTCCTAACTTATATATATATATGTGTAACTAAGCAATACGATTCTCTATTGAAAGCAATACGATTCTGCTACTTAACAATGTATTCCCGTGAACTCACGTACTGCTACACAAACTCAATCTCCTCAAACAATACAACGTCAAGAGTGGTAGGTATGTTAACTAATGTGCCTGTAAATCATGAAAACATCATGATACTCACCTTACTCAAGCAAAATGTATAAGAATGGTCATTCCATGGAAAGAGGAGCAATCCATGGAAGGAGCAATCTATGGAAGGAACAATCCATCGAAGGAGCAATCTATGGAAGGAACAATCTATGGAAGGAGCAATATATGGAAGGAACAATCTATGGAAGGAACAATCTATGGAAGGAACAATCCAGGGAAGGAACAATCCATCGGAGAAGGAGCAATCTATGTAAGGAACAATCCATGGAAGGAACAATGAAATCGAAGGAGCAATCTATGGAAGGAACAATCTATGGAAGGAACAATCCATCAGAGAAGGAGCAATCTGTGGAAGGAACAATCCATCAGAGAAGGAGCAATCTATGGAAGGAACAATCTATGGAAGGAACAATCCATGGAAGGAACAATCCATGGAAGGAACAATATATGGAAGGAGCAATCCATGGAAGGAACAATCTATGGAAGGAACAATCTATGGAAGGAACAATCCATGGAAGGAACAATCCATGGAAGGAACAATCCATCGAAGGAGCAATCTATGGAAGGAACAATCTATGGAATGAGCAATCCATGGAAGGAACAATCCATGGAAGGAAATCCATGGAAGGAACAATCCATGGAAGGTTGAAGGAACAATCTATGGAAGGAGCAATCATGGAAGGAACAATCCATCAGAGAAGGAGCAATCCATCAGAGAAGGAGCAATCTATGGAAGGAACAATCCATGGAAGAACAATCCATGGAAGGAACAATCCATCAGAGAAGGAGCAATCTATGGTAGGAACAATCCATGGAAGGAACAATCCATGGAAGGAACAATCCATGGAAGGAACAATCGATGGCAGGAACAATCCATGGAAGGAACAATCTATGGAAGGAACAATCGATGGAAGGAACAATCCATGGAAGGAACACTCGATGGAAGGAACAATCCATGGAAGGAACAATCCATGGAAGGAACAATCCATGGAAGGAACAATCCATGGAAGGAACAATCAATGGAAGGAACAATCTATGGAAGGAACAATCCATGGAAGGAACAATCCATGGAAGGAACAATCGATGGAAGGAACAATCCATGGAAGGAACAATCAATGGAAGGAACAATCTATGGAAGGATCAATCCATGGAAGGAACAATCCACAGAGAAGGAGCAATCTATGGAAGGAACAATCCATGGAAGGAACAATCCATGGAAGGATCAATCCATGGAAGGAACAATCCATGGAAGGAACAACCATGGAAGAAATCATGGAAGGAACAATCCATGGAAGGAACAATCCATCAGAGAAGGAACAATCTATGGAAGGAACAATCCATGGAAGGAACAATCCATGGAAGGAACAATCCATGGAAGGAACAATCCATCAGAGAAGGAACAATCCATGGAAGGAACAATCCATGGAAGGAACAACCAATGTAATGAACAATCTATGGAAGGAACAATCCATGGAAGGAACAATCCATCGGAGAAGGAGCAAGCTATGGAAGGAACAATCTATGGAAGGAACAATCCATCAGAGAAGGAGCAATCTGTGGAAGGAACAATCCATCAGAGAAGGAGCAATCTATGGAAGGAACAATCTATGGAAGGAACAATCCATGGAAGGAACAATCCATGGAAGGAACAATATATGGAAGGAGCAATCTATGGAAGGAACAAGCTATGGAAGGAACAATCTATGGAAGGAACAATCCATGGAAGGAACACTCCATGGAAGGAACAATCCATCGGAAAGGGAGCAATCTATTGAAGGAACAATCTATGGAAGGAGCAATCTATGGAAGGAACAATCTATGGAAGGAACAATCTATGGAAGGAACAATCCATGGAACGAACAATCCATCAGAGAAGGAACAATCCATGGAAGGAACAATCCATGGAAGGAACAACCAATGGAATGAACAATCCATGGAAGGAACAATCCATCAGAGAAGGAACAATCTATGGAAGGAACAATCCATGGAAGGAACAATCCATGGAAGGAACAATCCATGGAAGGAACAATCCATGGAAGGAACAATCCATCGGAGAAGGAGCAAGCTATGGAAGGAACAATCTATGGAAGGAACAATCCATCAGAGAAGGAGCAATCTATGGAAGGAACAATCCATCAGAGAAGGAGCAATCTATGGAAGGAACACTCTATGGAAGGAACAATCTATGGAAGGAACAATCCATGGAAGGAACAATCCATGGCAGGAACAATCCATCGGAGAAGGAGCAATCTATGGAAGGAACAATCTATGGAAGGAACGATCTATGGAAGGAACAATCCATGGAACGAACAATCCATCAGAGAAGGAACAATCCATGGAAGGAACAATCCATGGAAGGAACAACCAATGGAATGAACAATCCATGGAAGGAACAATCCATGGAAGGAACAATCCATCAGAGAAGGAACAATCTATGGAAGGAACAATCCATGGAAGGAACAATCCATGGAAGGAACAATCCATGGAAGGAACAATCCATGGAAGGAACAATCCATCGGAGAAGGAGCAAGCTATGGAAGGAACAATCTATGGAAGGAACAATCCATCAGAGAAGGAGCAATCTATGGAAGGAACACTCTATAGAAGGAACAATCTATGGAAGGAACAATCCATGGAAGCAACAATCCATAGAAGGAACAATCTATGGAAGGAGCAATCTATGGAAGGAACAATCTATGGAAGGAACCATCCATGGAAGGAACAATCCATGGAAGGAACAATCCATCGGAAAAGGAGCAATCTATGGAAGGAACAATCTATGGAAGGAACAATATATGGAAGGAACAATCCATGGAAGGAACAATCCATCAGAGAAGGAGCAATCTATGGAAGGAAAAATCCATGGAAGGAACAATCCATCGAAGGAGCAAGCGACAAAGGAAGCAATCCATGAAGGAGCAATCCATGGAAGGAGCAAGCCATGGAAGGATCAATCCCTGAAACGGCAGACCTGGTAAGTACTTGACCGAAGTGTGGGGATCAAACCTTCAATCTAGCACTCATCAGCCCTTTTTTCTACATATTCATAACTATCGCCTTACCTTGTACCGATTTCCATACTTGTATGTATTGTGTACATAAAGTTGTAAACTATATTATATAACGATGAATAAATAAGTTTAATTAAATATTAATTTTCATTCAGACGATCATATGGACAGGCTGCTTGGCAAGACAGATTATCTACATTCCACACTATATAATAATGTACTTATAATGTGACGAAACAGCCGTAAAGTACTTAGTACAATATATATATATTATAGTGTCATATCGTAACCTGGATGTTTATGATAACCTGCTTTAATTTATGGGCTGTAATTTTCGCATTAATTACCCCTCAAATCTCCCCCCGTGTTACATTAAAGCGACCCGCTCCTTTATTAAATCAACCCAGATGTTCTGGTATATCACGTCATAATTAAACATATCAAAGGTTGAAAATATTGCAATTATTCATTAAAATTATTCATGGGACATCATTTGTCAAGAGTAACTCATTGCATATAAATCATATATCTTATCTTAGAAAAGAAATTGTGTCATGTTGATAACTTATATGTTAATATATCTGATCATATAACTAGAAACATTGTATGTTTACATTACTTAAAGCAGCATTACATCGTAATAAAGGATGTTTTGGGTAAAATATAAATACTAATGTGTGTGTGTGTTTACAAAAGTCGAAATAGTCGCTCAGAAACGGTAAAATTCCAATAAATGTAAACCGTCGTATACGCGAATTTGTTTATCAACACACGACATGTAAACACGCACAGCGCGCATGCGTGCAACAACAGAGGATTTAGAAAACAACGTATATATTTTGAACATGAAATACTATCTATCTATCTTCCTCTAATGTCGAACCCCTCACGGGGATGTAGAAATATCCCTAAAAGACTTAGCTAACAGAGGTATGAATCAACATATCAAGTAATTTAATTAAAAAAGACAACGTGGGACAAATGGGGACGATGCATTCCGAATGCAAACAAGTGCGGACGATGCGTTCCGGTTGTAAACAAGTGCGTGACCGATCGACTCGGAAAGTCCTACTTTCGGTTTCGAGTTTGTTTTATCTAAAAAAAAACACTGTTTACCAAATGAACATAAGCATACAAAGTATAATGTTAGAATGTGTAGCAGCATTGCTACCAATATGTAAAAATTCATTTTATTTTAATATCTTTTATTTCATACGATGTAATTCTGCTTTAATAAAATCGTGAATCTTGAATCTTGTCGTACATACAATGTGTATATATATACATACATATTGGATCATACCAATGGTTATTTCATACCAGGCTATGAAACGAGTTTTGGAATTTGCTATTAGTTTAAACAATATTTATTTTCTTTGAATATACGGAATTTGCTATTAAGCGAACCTTTTGGTGAGCTTGATAGTAAAATTCCAAAACTCATTTCACAAAATATGGTGTGAAATCACCACGAGTCCATTTTTTATCACATTGCCAAGGAACAACAACCATACATATGGGGGGGGGGTTCTATTTATTTATACAAATTTATTTTAGCTCGATTGCGAAACAAGTTCTTTCAACTTATATTAATCACTCTCGAGACAGCATTCGTGATGGAATACATCGCCACGAAGGAGAGAGAAGAGTAAATGTGGAATTTAAATGCCTTGCCTAAGGGCACACTCGTAACTGCTCCAGTGGGGCTTAAAATACTTTATTTTACGAGGGAGCTTACATAACACATGTCTAATACAAATATCGCTCTCAACATATATACAATGACATAGAAACCATATTAATTAAAGAAACACTACATGTTAAGTACAGTATTCAGCAATACGTGGAAGCTCATCTATTATGTATATATATATATACACCAGATTTCTATGTTTCTGTTGGCTTATTCCATCTAAAATATCGAGGTTTAACGAGTTGGAATTTTGAATATAATGAGGTAGTGAATTCCAAATGGAAGAACCTGAATAAACAACTGTATATCGTCTATGAAATTTCAACAATGTCAAACATTCCAGTAACATGAATGAATGTGAATGAATGTGAATGACTGAAAGACGTTATTCACAGAGGGTGGCCCAATTAGCAATACCAAACAGCTTCGTTGAGGCCTTCTACGTACCACCTACATTGTATATATATATTTAAATGAGCTTCCACGTATTGCTGAATACTGTACTTAACAAGTAGTGTTTCTTTAATTAATATGTTTTATATGTCATTGTATATATGTTGAGGGCGATATTTGTATTAGACATGTGTTATGTAAGCTCTCTCGTAAAATAAACTCTTTATTATTATTTTATTTATTTTATTGTTATTATTATTATTCTTATTATTCTTATTATTCTTATTCTAATTATTATTATTATTATTATTATTATTATTATTATTATTATTATTATAACAACAATCCGTCAACAACTTCTTTAGTTATCCTGTCCACAGACAGTCACGCACACGTTGCTACGGAGGGGTTTAAATATGAAACAAAAATAAACAGTAAATATAAAATAATAAATAACTGAGTTTTATGGCATATATATAGATCTATTTTATAAAAACTGCAAAATGTGTAAAATAATTAATCGTTTTATTGACAATTATACATGTGTGGTCATGTTTACCATTTATACTTATAATACAGTGTGGTTTATAATACATGTTATTGAGACTGGTAAATGAATTACCTGTACAAAGCATGGTTTCATGTAAGTATATTTGTATTGACGAGCGGTCAGATAAGCTGGTCATTAATTCACCGCCTGACAACCATCGCCAATGTGTCCCGTCTCTTCGATGATACAGCAACTATTCACAAGGCCAGCGCGTACATGTTATCTCGCCAAATATGCAAAATCTTGCACGGTGTTCTGATAATATTGTCCGTGTTTTCGCTCCATCACTTTCAACTATGATGGTGATGGTTAGCGTATGTGCGTATGTGGGGTTACGTATTGGTCAGTTACATAGCAGGGTTAGACGTCATGTTCGTCTATCTGAGATCTATAAACGTGGCGAGAAACCCGTCCTGTTCGTCTATCTGAGATCTATAAACGTGGTGAGAACCCGTCCTGTTCGTCTATCTGAGATCTATAAACGTGGTGAGAAACCCGTCCTGTTCGTCTATCTGAGATCTATAAACGTGGTGAGAACCCGTCCTGTTCGTCTATCTGAGATCTATAAACGTGGTGAGAAACCCGTCCTGTTCGTCTATCTGAGATCTATAAACGTGGCGAGAAACCCGTCATGTTCGTCTATCTGAGATCTATAAACGTGGTGAGAAACCCGTCATGTTCGTCTATCTGAGATCTATAAACGTGGTGAGAAACCCGTCATGTTCGTCTATCTGAGATCTATAAACGTGGTGAGAAACCCGTCTTGTTCGTCTATCTGAGATCTATAAACGTGGTGAGAAACCCGTCCTGTTCGTCTATCTGAGATATATAAACGTGGTGAGAAACCCGTCCTGTTTGTCTATCTGAGATATATAAACGTGCATGAAGAAACCCGTCCTGTTCGTCTATCTGAGATCTATAAACGTGATGAGAAACCCGTCCTGTTCGTCTATCTGAGATCTATAAACGTGGTGAGAAACCCGTCCTGTTCGTCTATCTGAGATCTATAAACGTGGTGAGAAACCCGTCCTGTTCGTCTATCTGAGATCTATAAACATGGTGAGAAACCCGTCCTGTTCGTCTATCTGAGATCTATAAACGTGGCGAGAAACCCGTCCTGTTCGTCTATCTGAGATCTATAAACGTGGTGAGAAACCCGTCCTGTTCGTCTATCTGAGATCTATAAACGTGGTGAGAAACCCGTCATGTTCGTCTAGCGGAGATATATAAACGTGGCGAGAAACCCGTCCTGTTCGTCTATCTGAGATCTATAAACGTGGTGAGAAACCCGTCATGTTCGTCTAGCGGAGATATATAAACATGGTGAGAAACCCGTCATGTTCGTCTATCTGAGATCTATAAACGTGGTGAGAAACCCGTCCTGTTCGTCTATCTGAGATCTATAAACGTGGTGAGAAACCCGTCATGTTCGTCTATCTAAGATCTATAAACGTGGTAAGAAACCCGTCCTGTTCGTCTATTTGAGATCTATAAACGTGGTGAGAAACCCGTCATGTTCGTCTAGCGGAGATCTATAAACGTGGTGAGAAACCCGTCCTGTTCGTCTATCTGAGATCTATAAACATGGCGAGAAACCCGTCATGTTCGTCTATCTGAGATCTATAAACGTGCATGATGAGAAACCCGTCCTGTTCGTCTATCTGAGATCTATAAACGTGGTGAGAAACCCGTCCTGTTCGTCTATCTGAGATCTATAAACGTGGTGAGAAACCCGTCCTGTTTGTCTATCTGAGATCTATAAACGTGGTGAGAAACCCGTCATGTTCGTCTAGCTGAGATCTATAAACGTGGTGAGAAACCCGTCCTGTTCGTCTATCTGAGATCTATAAACGTGGTGAGAAACCCGTCCTGTTGTCTATCTGAGATCTATAAACGTGGTGAGAAACCCGTCCTGTCGTCTATCTGAGATCTATAAACGTGGTGAGAAACCCGTCCTGTCGTCTATCTGAGATCTATAAACGTGGTGAGAAACCCGTCCTGTTCGTCTATCGAGATCTTAAACGTGGTGAGAAACCCGTCTGTTCGTCTATCTGAGATCTATAAACGTGGTGAGAAACCCGTCCTGTTCGTCTATCTGAGATCTATAAACGTGGTGAGAAACCCGTCATGTTCGTCTATCTGAGATCTATAAACGTGGTGAGAAACCCGTCATGTTCGTCTATCTGAGATCTATAAACGTGGTGAGAAACCCGTCCTGTTCGTCTATCTGAGATCTATAAACGTGGTGAGAAACCCGTCCTGTTCGTCTATCTGAGATCTATAAACGTGGTGAGAAACCCGTCCTGTTCGTCTATCTGAGATCTATAAACGTGGTGAGAAACCCGTCATGTTCGTCTATCTGAGATCTATAAACGTGGCGAGAAACCCGTCCTGTTCGTCTATCTGAGATCTATAAACGTGGCGAGAAACCCGTCCTGTTCGTCTATCTGAGATCTATAAACGTGTGATGAGAAACCCGTCATGTTCGTCTATCTGAGATCTATAAACGTGGTGAGAAACCCGTCCTGTTCGTCTATCTGAGATCTATAAACGTGGCGAGAAACCCGTCCTGTTCGTCTATCTGAGATCTATAAACGTGGTGAGAAACCCGTCCTGTTCGTCTATCTGAGATCTATAAACGTGGTGAGAAACCCGTCCTGTTCGTCTATCTGAGATCTATAAACGTGGTGAGAAACCCGTCATGTTCGTCTATCTGAGATCTATAAACGTGGTGAGAAACCCGTCATGTTCGTCTAGCTGAGATCTATAAACGTGGCGAGAAAACTGCATTGTTTGTCTATCTGAGATCTATAAACCTACGAAGTTCTACGTAAGACGTGAACAAAATCTTGCATTGTTCGTCTAACAGAGATTAATAAACGTGGAGAGAAACCTGCCCTTTTCGCTTCGCTATGGACAGTCGTGGTGTACATTAAATGCGGTATGTGTTTTGGAGTAATTTCAAGAACAACGTGTTCTGGAATTCTGAAACAGCCTGGCACAACCGCGGAATATGTATCATGTTTCCGTTAATTACATAAAGCTTTGTAAACTACCGAATAGTTGGGATGGCTCGCGTTCTGCAATATAATGTTATAGAAGAAATATATTCATTCCAACAGACATACACTGTTAGGGCGGTCAGATTAGTACTTGCTATACGACGCTGTCGGAACGATGAGGGTCAAAAGTTTAAACTTTATTTATTTTACAACGATTGTTTTAACAACTTATATTAATCACTCTCGTTGGCGCGGAAGAAGCGTAAATGTGGTCATTCGTGTCGGACCCACTTGTCCGATCTGGCGACCACCGTACCATCTCACTTACTTCCCGGTTCGAGGATCGAACCCGGGTTGCATTGGTGAGAAGCGAGCGCGCTAACCACTGCGCTAATGAGTGTCCGTAAGCTGGGGGTATGCATATATATATATATATATATACATTATAAGATGTTCAGCTAATACACGCACATATACGCACATAGCCTAGGAGTTGCTATATTCTGCATACCTTATCTCACTACCGGGAAGTATGTGAGATGGTACTATGGTCACCAGATCGGACAGGTGGTTTTCTCCGGGTACCCCGGTTTCCTCCCACACGAATAACCACATTTACGCTTTCATCCGCGCCAACGAGAGTGATTAATATAAGTTGTTAAAACTTGTTTCACAATCGTTGTAAAATAAATAAAGGTTAAACCTTATATCCAAGAATAACTATAATAATAATAATAATAATAATAATAATAATGATAACAAGCTTTAACAACATCTATTAATCACTCTCATTGGCGCGGATGAAAGCGTATATATGTGTGGTCATGCATGTGCCCACCCGTCCAATATGGCGGTCACAGTACCACATCACATACTTCCCGGTCCCAGGATTGGACCCAGGTTGCACTGGTGAGAAGCGTACAACATACTGCACGAAATGATGTTGGTCGATGTATATAATTATGCGCGTCGCTAAAGGACATTTATTCTATAGCCTGTGTGGTTGAATACAAAAATGTCGTCTGTCGATTTCCCGCCAGCTGTTGACATGAATATGATTTCATTAACATTTTTATTGTACGTCCAATTTCAAGCAGTTGGTGAGAAATATTTTTATTGTGGAAATAAATATTCATTTTTGTCAAATGTTGAGCTTTTTATGTGTCACGATCAAATTCCGATTTGTAAATTAAATGTCAAACTTGTGTACGCTAATCGTGAAATAATGGACACCGCAAGTGGCATCTATTGTCGGCACACACTTCACTTCCAGATGAATGTCCCTGGACACCAGCTTTTATTGGAACAATGCCAAATACGGCAAATAGGGTTCAATTTGGGTCTCTCTTGTTTGCATGTAGCACACTTATGCGAAGAAATTCTGACGGAGCGTCTTCAGCCATCAATCGATATACATGTAGTATTTGCGTTTGTTTTCCGTTTATTAAATATATAATATAATGGTAGATGACATCCAAATACTGTGCTGAGTTTCTGTCAATATGTGACAAAGTCATCGAAAAACAAAAAGTCTGTCTGTGCAAATAACGTTTCTATTATTTCGCGATTAATGATCGTGGAGTGAAGAAGATCGCTAAATAAAATAAATATATGAATATGGTTGCCAGACATACTTCTATTCTCAAATAATTCTTGTGTAATTCTTCATTTCTTCCACATTTCCGCCATAAGTTAATCTGCACTTAATCTGGACACAAGTGGTCCGTACTCTATGGTTTGTATACGGTTGTGGTGATAACAATATTGATCAAGAATCTAACCAATCGAAAATAATAATCTTAATAACTAATCTTTGAATATTATATTTAGACTATTTGTATCGTTAGACATGCTACAAGTCAATGTGATTAATATAAATAGTCCCGTCAGACTGGACGTCGACCATCCGCAACCATACGGCGACCAGAAAATGGACAAGATCGTCGGCAAACATGAACACACTGCGAGAAAAGGTGCCAAAAAAATTACAAACTTAACGATCTTTCCGCGCGTATAGCGTTCTATTCAGATATATGCGCTTGACAATGGCTAGTATAGGCACCCCGAAGCGCTCTCACCACGCTCATATATGGTCTTACCATGCGTATTCTACATGTACCGCGACTGCACGGCGACCTCACGGTGTTTCTACCATGTGATCAAGGCGACTTAGAAGCTAGTCAGATTTTGTCAGCAATTTCAGATGCCAGATGAAGCAGAGTGATAGCGCATTCGCTTCAGGTGCGAACGGCCCGGAGTTCGAGCCCCGCTGGAGCCGTTACGATTGTGCAATTAGGTAAGGCATTTAAATTCCACGTTGCCTCTTCTCATTTCCTCGTGGCGATGGATTCCATCAGGAATGAGGCCTCGAGAGTGATCAATATAAGTTGTAAGAACTTGTTTCGCAATCGAGCTAAAATGAATATGTATAAACTAAGTAGAGTAACTGCAAGCTCATCAAACAAATCTAGTGGAAGTCTGAGAAAATTGTGGGAAAGGTGCAGGGTCTTCATGTCTCAACTTGGGCATGAAGCAGTTGAAGTACCAATGTCACGTAGTTGCGTGACACGGGGGTACGTGGTTGCGCATAGTGGTGGTTTCAATAACCAGTTAGTGTTTAAATATAGTGTTGTTGCATAACAACATCCATATACAGATGCACATATTCTATAAGTATCCAGAACATATCACCAACGTATCTATCCCTACTATTCCCGCGTCTGTCCGAAACAGCTGAATGAAGCCATCGCATGTTATTATATTATATTTCGGGTTTTACGCATGCATCAGCACCACTTTGGGCTATATTGCCGGCGGGCAGTCTACCTAATAACACCTTTCCTGGGCAAGCTCCAGCGGTTAACCAGTACTTGGGTGCACCAACCTCCGTAAGAAACTGCCAAGTTTTTCATATAAATGAGACACGGCCTGAGCGGGGCTCGAACCAGTGACCATCAGTGATGATAGGTTACAGTGGTAGTTATCGCATGTACATAGTGAGGTATGTATACATTTAATATGTATCGTGTGCTACGCGACGTGATAACCGTAATCCATAACTATCCTGTCTACACACAATAGTAAACCACATATATGCATTGCAATTCGGAGAGCTGGCCATATGGCTAGTGGCCTCTCCAACCTAGAAAACATAAGAACATAATAGGCGTACATGGATCACAATGAGGACGTGGTGAACTCATTGTAGCATCGCCCTGGCAACGCCATAAGAAACCGAACGCATGGTGGAGTCGTTGCAGATACTCTAGGGTCATGGCGAAAACGCCACGAAGTCGTCGTTGCAAATGTTACCATTTTAGCAGCGTCTTTGCAACGCCTGAACTGCGCGTACTACGTTCATAGAGATGTTACGACGCTTGTCTCACGGCCTTCGTGGTCCCACCGCGTTCTCACGGTTAGATCGCCGAACCTTTGTGTTTATTTTGAACATGCTTCAAACAAACACCGTGACGCGGCGATCATTGGCGACCATAGTGATCACAGCACGACGTCTGACGTTTCCACCACGTTTATACCATGCCGTATGTCGGTCGACCTTGACGTGCTCTGTGGACATTTCCGTCGCCGTAGCAGCAAAGTAAGGACGCCAACACGGTGTGACGGGGGTAGTAATTGTTAAATACAGCCCAAACATTATCACTTACCAAATATCTTCCTTAGGTTATCTGTACCTATCAGAGGAAAACATGAACAGAATGTTTGAACAGGAAAAAAGATGATTTCTGCATGAAACTCTAAGTTTAAACTTTATTTATTTTACAACGATAGCGACACAAGCTTTAACAACTTATATTAATCTGGTTGGCTCAGATGAAATCGTATATGTGGTCATTCGTGTGTGAGGAAACAGGAGTACCCGGAGAATACCCACATGTCCGATCTGGCAACCACCGTACCATCTCAAATACTTTCCGGGTCCGAAGATCGAACCCGGGTTACATTGGTGAGAAGTGAGCACGATTATAATACTGCTGCAAAAACAAAATCGTCTATTTTACCTGCAGAACATACAACATTCATTTGCTGTGAGCTACAGGTACATGTAACTACATTACTAGCATTATTGCGTTGGACCTCTACATACATACATTATGTCCTGCCCACATAACATCCTCAAACATATGTACCCATAACTGTACCCAAAACCATTGCTCAATTTAATATTTATAATTTTTTTATCACGTCTTTATTCATGTGTCAAATAAGGCCACCCAATATTTGTATAATTTCACCCAATTTCAGATATAAAAAGAGAAAAGTCGCTATAATATTTACAATGTTCTATAATCCCATGCATAATTTATGGGCGTTTCATTGGCATTAAAATGAACGTATTACATTATATGACAACACGTAAAATACTTAGCATAACAGTACGTCATTTTATGACAATGTGGACGAAACTTGTTAATAAGAAAGAAAAGATTACTAAAAGTGTTCAATTTTTCTTACAAATTTTTTTTGTATGATTTTATTTCCATTATGTGTCGTATGAAATGAGTGACAGGATATGGATCGGCAAATATCAGAGGTGTATACCAATGTGTCATACGCATACGAGTATTACATCAAGCGGTCCACACCAACCATTACGCGCATTAGTACGGTAGCATATTACACCAAGCATTACGCGCAGAAATACGGTAGCATATTACACCAAGCATTACGCGCAGAAATACGGTAGCATATTACACCAAGCATTACGCGCATTAGTACAGTAGCATATTACACCAAGCATTACGCGCATAAGTACGGTAGCATATTACACCAAGCATTACGCCAATTAGTACGGTAGCATATTACACCAAGCATTACGCGCATTAGTATGGTAGCATATTACACCATAATAATAAATGTGTGTATAGTGAAGCACATAAAGATACAGTACACAAAGCCGTGGAGATACAGCATAGCAACTACGAGAACGAGTCTACTATACGACAACGTCATGGAGGTACAGCGCAGCAACGCGGACGAGAGCGAGGCAATTATGGGACAACGTCGAGAGACAGAATAGCAACGACGAAAACGAGGCTACAATTGGATGACGTCACCCAGATACAGAATAGCAAACACGATAACGAGGCTACAATGGAACGACGTCATCGAGATACAGAATAGCAATGACGTATGCGAGGCTACAATGGGACAACGTCATCGAGATACAGAATAGAAACGACGTAAGCGAGGCTACATTGGGACAACGTCATCGAGTGACAGAATAGCAACGACGTAAGCGAGGCTACAATGGGACAACGGCATCGAGATACAGAATAGCAACGACGTAAGCGAGGCTACAATGGGACAACGTCATCGAGATACAGAATAGCAATGGCGAAAGCGAGGCTACAATGGGACAACGTCATCGAGATACAGAATAGCAATGGCGAAAGCGAGGCTACAATGGGACAACGTCATCGAGATACAGAATAGCAATGGCGAAAGCGAGGCTACAGTGGGACAACGTCATCGAGATACAGAATAGCAATGGCGAAAGCGAGGCTACAATGGGACAACGTCATCGAGATACAGAATAGCAATGGCGAAAGCGAGGCTACAATGGGACAACGTCATCGAGAGACAGAATAGCAAACACGATAACGAGGCTACAATGGGACAACGGCATCGAGATACAGAATAGCAATGGCGAAAACGAGGCTACAATGGGACAACGTCATCGAGATACAGAATAGCAATGGCTAAAACGAGGCTACAGTGGGACGACGCCATCGAGAGACAGAATAGCAATGGCGAAAACGAAGCTACAATGGGACAACGTCATCGAGATACAGAATAGCAACGACGAATACGAGGCTACAATGGGACCACGTCATCGAGAAACAGAATAGCAACAGCAAGAACGAGGCTACAATGGGACCACGTCACTGAGATACAGAATAACAACGACGAAAACGAGGCTACAATGGGACAACGTCATCGAGTGACAGAATAGCAACGGCGAAAACGAGGATACAATGGGACAACGTCATCGAGATACAGAATAGCAAACACGATAACGAGGCTATAATGGGACAACGGCATCGAGATACAGAATAGCAACGACGTAAGCGAGGCTACAATGGGACAACGTCATCGAGATACAGAATAGCAACGACGTAAACGAGGCTACAATGGGACAACGTCATCGAGATACAGAATAGCAACGACGTGAACGAGGCTACAATGGGACAACGGCATCGAGATACAGAATAGCAACGACGTAAGCGAGGCTACAATGGGACAACGTCATCGAGATACAGAATAGCAACGGCGAGAACGAGGCACTAATGGAACAATGCCAGTTGTATGGCCTCGGTTCCACGTGATATGTGCAATGATATATACGTGTTTCATCGTTTCGTTTCTGACGTTACAGTGTTCTTACAATTCGTCGTGTAACAAACACAATTATATCTCTTCATCGATGCCCCTTGCGTATGCGGATATACGGCGTCAACTGTAATTAAAAACACTTTCCCAATTAATTAATTATTTACATTCTTATTAATATTAAAAGTTCTAAAAAGTAATTGTACTAGTCACAAAACTTACACACAAATTAACCTCATGCCTCAGTATTACCCTGATGCCTCAGTATTACCTTGGTGCCTCAGTATTACCCTGGTGCCTCAGTATTACCCTGGTGCCTCAGTATTACCCTGGTGTCTCAGTATTACCCCGGTGTCTCAGTATTACCATGGTGTCTCAGTATTACCATGGTGTCTCAGTATTACTATTGTGTCTCAGTATTACCCTGGTGTCTCAGTATTACCCCGGTGTTGCAGTATTACACCGATGTCTCAGTATTACACCGGTGTACCAGTAGTACCATGGTGTCTCAGTATTACCCTGGTGTCTCGGTATTACCCCGGTGTCTCAGTATTACCCTGGTGTCTCAGTATTACCCTGGTGTCTCAGTATTACCCCGGTGTCTCAGTATTACCATGGTGTCTCAGTATTACCCTGGTGTCTCAGTATTACCCTGGTGTCTCAGTATTACCATGGTGTCTCGGTATTACCCTTGTGTATCAGTATTACCCTGGTGTCTCAGTATTACCCTTGTGTATCAGTATTACCCTGGTGCCTCAGTATTACCCTTGTGTATCAGTATTACCCTGGTGCCTCAGTATTACCCTTGTGTATCAGTATTACCCTGGTGTCTCAGTATTACCCCGGTGTCTCAGTATTACCCCGGTGTCTCAGTATTACCCCGGTGTCGCAGTATTACCCTGGTGTCTCAGTATTACCCTGGTGTCTCAGTATTACCCCGGTGTCGCAGTATTACCCCGGTGTCTCAGTATTACCCTGGTGTCTCAGTATTACCCCGGTGTCTCAGTATTACCCGGTGTCTCAGTATTACCCCGGTGTCTCAGTATTACCCCGGTGTCTCAGTATTACCCTGGTGTCTCAGTATTACCCTGGTGTCTCAGTATTACCTGGTGTCTCAGTATTACCATGGTGTCTCAGTATTACCCCGGTGTCTCAGTATTACCCCGGTGTCTCAGTATTACCCTGGTGTCTCAGTATTACCCGGTCTTAGTATTACCCCGTGTCTTAGTATTACCCTGGTGTCTCAGTATTACCCTGGTGCCTCAGTATTACCCCGGTGTCTCAGTATTACCCTGGTGTCTCAGTATTACCCCGGTGTCTCGGTATTACCCTGGTGTCTCGGTATTACCATGGTGTCTCAGTATTACCCTGGTGTCTCAGTATTACCCCGGTGTCTCAGTATTACCCGGTGTCTCAGTATTACCCGGTGTCTTAGTATTACCCCGGTGTCTCAGTATTACCATGGTGTCTCAGTATTACCCTGGTGTCTCAGTATTACCCTGGTGTCTCAGTATTACCCTGGTGTCTCAGTATTACCCTGGTGTCTCAGTATTACCCTGGTGTCTCAGTATTACCATGGTGTCTCAGTATTACCCTGGTGTCTCAGTATTACCCTGTGTCTCAGTATTACCCTGGTTCTTAGTATTACCTGGTGTCTCAGTATTACCATGGTGTCTCAGTATTACCTGGTGTCTCAGTATTACCATGGTGTCTCAGTATTACCCTGGTGTCTCAGTATTACCTGGTGTCTCAGTATTACCCTGGTGTCTCAGTATTACCCTGGTGTCTCAGTATTACCATGGTGTCTCAGTATTACCCTGGTGTCTCAGTATTACCCTGGTGTCTCAGTATTACCCTGGTGTCTCAGTATTACCCTGGTGTCTCAGTATTACCCTGGTGTCTCAGTATTACCATGTTGTCTCAGTATTACCATGGTGTCTCAGTATTACCCCGGTGTCGCAGTATTACACCGGTGTCTCAGTATTAATCCGGTGTCGCAGTAGTACACTGGTGTCCCAGTATTACCATGGTGTCTCAGTATTACCCTGGTGTCTCAGTATTACCCCGGTGTCGCAGTATTAATCCGGTGTCTTAGTATTACACCGGTGTCCCAGTATTACCATGGTGTCTCAGTATTACCCTGGTGTCTCAGTATTACCCTGGTATCTCAATATTACCCTGGTGTCTCGGTATTACCCCGGTGTCTCAGTATTACCCTGGTGTCTCAGTATTACCATGGTGTCTCAGTATTACCCTGGTGTCTCAGTATTACCCCGGTGTCGCAGTATTACACCGGTGTCTCAGTATTACCCTGGTGCCTCAGTATTACCCTGGTGTCTCAGTATTACCAAGGTGTCTCAGTATTACCCTGGTGTCTCAGTATTACCATGTGTCTCAGTATTACCATGGTGTCTCAGTATTACCCTGGTGTCTCAGTATTACCCTGGTGTCTCGGTATTACCATGGTGTCTCAGTATTACCCTGGTGTCTCTGTATTACCCTGGTGTCTCAGTATTACCATGGTGTCTCAGTATTACCCCGGTGTCTCAGTATTACGCTGGTGTCTCAGTATTACCTGGTGTCTCAGTATTACCATGGTGTCTCAGTATTTCCCGATGTCTCAGTATTACCATGGTGTCTCAGTATTACCATGGTGTCTCGGTATTACCGTTGTGTCTCGGTATTACCATGGTGTCTCAGTATTACCCTGGTGTCTCTGTATTACCCTGGTGTCTCAGTATTACCATGGTGTCTCAGTATTACCCCGGTGTCTCAGTATTACGCTGGTGTCTCAGTATTACCTGGTGTCTCAGTATTACCATGGTGTCTCAGTATTTCCCGATGTCTCAGTATTACCATGGTGTCTCAGTATTACCATGGTGTCTCGGTATTACCGTTGTGTATCAGTATTACCCTGGTGTCTCAGTATTACCCTGGTGCCTCAGTATTACCCTGGTGTCTCAATATTACCCTTGTGTCTCAGTATTACCCTGGTGCCTCAGTATTACCATGGTGTCTCAGTATTACCATGGTATCTCAGTATTACACTGGTGCCTCAGTATTACCCTGGTGTCTCAGTACTATCAAGGTGACTCAGTATTACCCTGGTGTCTCAGTATTAACATGGTGTCTCAGTATTACCCTGGTTTCTCAGTATTACCCTGGTGTCTCAGTATTACCCTGGTGTCTCAGTATTACCATGGTGTCTCAGTATTACCATGGTGCCTCAGTATTACCCTGGTGTCTCAGTATTACCATGGTGTCTCAGTATTACCATGGTGTCTCAGTATTACCCCGGTGTCTCAGTATTACCATGGTGTCTCAGTATTACCATAGTGTCTCAGTATTACCATGGTGTCTCAGTATTACCCTGGTGTCTCAGTATTGTCCTGGTGTCTCAGTATTACCATGGTTTCTCAGTATTGTCCTGGTGTCTCAGTATTACCAAGGTGTCTCAGTAAAATCCAACGTTTTAATATGTTGAAAGTTCTTAAAGAATATATACAACATGTAATCTCATTTTGACTATCAGCTCTCTTTCGTAACTCAGTAGTAAGGAAATTAATGTACGTAAATCACGTTACGAGTGTGCCCTTAGGCAAGGCATTTAAATTCCACATTGCCTCTTCTCTCTCCTTCGTGGCGATGGATTCCATCAGGAATGAGGTCTCGAGAGTGATTAATATAAGTTGAAAGAACTTGTTTCGCAATCGAGCTAAAATAAATTTGTATAAACTAAACTAACTCACGTTTAGTATGTTTTAATAAAACTACTCGAATAAAATACGAGACTAGCATAGAGTGCAAGTTGGTATTTCTCAACAGAAATAGGTCTTATATTCTCTAAATAAACAAGTATTAAATTGTATTTATCAAGTTAGCAAATACGATATTGATTACTGTACAGCGCGCAACTAAGATTATGCTGTCGGATTAGCGCACTCGCTTCTCACCAATACATCCTGGGTTCGATCCTCCGACCGGGAAGTATGTGAGATGGTACGGTGGTCGCCAGATCGGACAGGTGGGTTTTCTCCGGGTAGCCTACTACGGTTTCCTCCCACATGAATGACCACATATACGCTTTCATCCGCGCAAACGAGAGTGATTAATATAACTTGCTTCGCAATCGTTGTAAAATAAATAAAGTTTAAACTAACTACGGATTTTACATCGGAATCTAATGAATACCTGTTCACCTTTTCATTATCTCTAACTATACAATGTACATGTATTTGTTATTATAATAGCATACTATTGTTTTAGGCAGTACACATATCATACGATGTATGTATTCTTTCACAATAATTGTTTATACAGATGGTTACGTAAAACACATTAACATATGTAACAGAACAGAACTAAATTTCTCTTCTCAATTAACGAAGTAAGTCGGTAACATTTTTATATGTTATGACATTCCCTGCCGACTAACAAAAACTAAATAGCTAGAATGGTGGAACTAGGCTTTTAGACAAATACATTCGGAAGATTCACTAAAATGTTTTAAATCCATACATAACACGCATTAAATACATACATAACACGCATTCATAACACGCATTAAATCCATACATAACACGCATTAAATTCATACATAACACGCATTCAATCCATACATAACACGCATTAAATCCATACATAACACGCTTTCAATCCATACATAACACGCATTCAATCCATACATAACACGCATTAAATTCATACATAACACGTATTAAATCCATACGCATTCAATCCATACATAACACGCATTAAATTCATACATAACACGCATTAAATCCATACGCATTAAATCCATACATAACACGCATTAAATCCATACATAACACGCATTAAATCCATACATAACACGCATTCAATCCATACATAACACGCATTAAATCCATACATAACACGCATTAAATTCATACATAACACGCATTAAATCCATACACATTAAATCCATACATAACACGCATTAAATCCATACATAACACGCATTAAATCCATATATAACACGCATTAAATCCATACATAACACGCATTAAATCCATACATAACACGCATTAAATCCATACATAACACGCATTAAATTCATACATAACATGCATTAAATCCATACATACAGCATTAAATTCATACATAACACGCATTAAATCCATACATAACACGCATTAAATTCATCAAACACGCATTAAATTCATACATAACATGCATTAAATCCATACATAACACGCATTAAATCCATACATAACACGCATTAAATCCATACATAACACGCATTAAATCCATACATAACACGCATTAAATCCATACATAACACGCATTAAATCCATACATAACACGCATTAAATCCATACATAACACGCATTAAATCCATACATAACACGCATTAAATTCATACATAACACGAATTAAATCCATACATAACACGCATTAAATTCATACATAACACGCATTAAATCCATACATAACACGCATTAAATTCATGCATAACACGCATTAAATTCATACATAACATGCATTAAATCCATACGCATTAAATCCATACATAACACGCATTAAATCCATACATAACACGCATTAAATTCATACATAACACGCATTAAATCCATACGCATTAAATCCATACATAACACGCATTAAATCCATACATAACCCGAATTAAATCCATAGATAACACGCATTAAATTCATACATAACACGCATTAAATCCATACGCATTAAATCCATACATAACACGTATTAAATCCATACATAACACGCATTAAATCCATACATAACACGAATTAAATCCATACATAACACGCATTAAATCCATACATAACACGCATTAAATCCATACATAACACGAATTAAATCCATACATAACGAGAGAACCACAGATCTTCACCAAGTTACGTGCTCATTTATCGAACGTTTACATATGCACATAATAATAATAATAATAATAATAATAATAATAACAATAATAATAATAACAATAATAATAATAATAATAATAAAGACTTTAACTACAATATAAATATTTTGAAATGCTGTTATTTCTTCATCAGTCAAACTAAGTAATTGTTAGACACAATCGGGTAGATACAGTGTGTCGGGTAGATACAGTGTGTCGGGTAGATACAGTGTGTCGGGTAGATACAGTGTGTCGGGTAGACACAGTGTGTCGGGTAGATACAGTGTGTCGGGTAGATAGAGTGTGTCGGGTACATACAGTGTGTCGGGTACATACAGTGTGTCGGGTAGATAAAGTGTGTCGGGTAGATACAGTGTGTCGGGTACATACAGTATGTCGGGTACATACAGTGTGTCGGGTGCATACAGTGTACCGGGTACATACAGTGTGTCGGGTACATACAGTATGTCGGGTACATACAGTGTGTCGGGTACATACAGTGTGTCGGGTAGATACAGTGTGTCGGGTACATACAGTGTGTCGGGTAGACACAGTGTGTCGGGTAGATACAGTGTGTCGGGTAGATACAGTGTGTCGGGTAGATACAATGTGTCGGGTACATACAGTGTGTCGGGTACATACAGTGTGTCGGGTACATACAGTGTGTCGGGTACATACAGTGTGTCGGGTAGATACAGTGTGTCGGGTACATACAGTGTGTCTGGTAGATACAGTGTGTCGGGTATATACAGTGTGTCGGGTAGACACAGTGTGTCGGGTAGATACAGTGTGTCGGGTAGATACAGTGTGTCGGGTAGACACAGTGTGTCGGGTACATACAGTGTGTCGGGTACATACAGTGTGTCGGGTACATACAGTGTGTCGGGTACATACAGTGTGTCTGGTAGATACAGTGTGTCGGGTATATACAGTGTGTCGGGTAGACACAGTGTGTCGGGTAGATACAGTGTGTCGGGTAGATACAGTGTGTCGGGTAGACACAGTGTGTCGGGTAGATACAGTGTGTCGGGTACATACAGTGTGTCGGGTACATACAGTGTGTCGGGTACATACAGTGTGTCGGGTACATACAGTGTGTCGGGTAGACACAGTGTGTCGGGTAGATACAGTGTGTCGGGTAGATACAGTGTGTCGGGTAGATACAGTGTGTCGGGTAGATAGTGTGTCGGGTAGATACAGTGTGTCGGGTAGATACAGTGTGTCGGGTAGATACAGTGTGTCGGGTAGATACAGTGTGTCGGGTAGATACAGTGTGTCGGGTAGATACAGTGTGTCGGGTACATACAGTGTGCCGGGTAGATACAGTGTGTCGGGTACATACAGTGTGCCGGGTACATACAGTGTGTCGGGTAGATACAGTATGTCGGGTAGATACAGTGTTTCGGGTAGATACAGTGTGCCGGGTAGATACAGTGTGTCGGGTACATACAGTGTGTCGGGTACATACAGTGTGTCGGGTAGATACAGTCAGTGTCGGGTAGATACAATGTGTCGGGTACATACAATGTGTCGGGTATATACAGTGTGTCGGGTAGATACAGTGTGTCTGGTACATACAATGTGTCGGGTACATACAATGTGTCGGGTATATACAGTGTGTCGGGTAGATACAGTGTGTCGGGTACATACAGTGTGTCGGGTACATACAGTGTGTCGGGTAGATACAGTGTGTCGGGTAGATATAGTGTGTCGGGTACATACAGTGTGTCGGGTAGATATAGTGTGTCGGGTACATACAGTGTGTCGGGTACATACAATGTGTCGGGTAGATATAGTGTGTCGGGTAGATACAGTATGTCGGGTACATACAGTGTGTCGGGTAGATACAGTGTGTCGGGTACATACAATGTGTCGGGTAGATATAGTGTGTCGGGTACATACAGTGTGTCGGGTAGATATAGTGTGTCGGGTACATACAGTGTGTCGGGTACATACAATGTGTCGGGTAGATATAGTGTGTCGGGTAGATACAGTATGTCGGGTACATATAGTGTGTCGGGTAGATACAGTGTGTCGGGTACATACAGTGTGTCGGGTAGATACAGTGTGTCGGGTAGATACAGTGTGTCGGGTAGATACAGTGGGTCGGGTAGATACAGTGTGTCGGGTAGATACAGTATGTCGGGTACATACAGTGTGTCGGGTAGATACAGTGTGTCGGGTACATACAGTGTGTCGGTACATACAGTATGTCGGGTAGATACAATGTGTCGGGTAGATACAGTGTGTCGGGTACATACAGTGTGTCGGGTAGATACAGTGTGTCGGGTACATACAATGTGTCGGGTAGATATAGTGTGTCGGGTACATACAGTGTGTCGGGTAGATACAGTATATCGGGTACATACAGTGTGTCGGGTAGATACAGTGTGTCGGGTACATACAATGTGTCGGGTAGATATAGTGTGTCGGGTAGATACAGTATGTCGGGTACATACAGTGTGTCGGGTAGATACAGTGTGTCGGGTACATACAGTGTGTCGGGTACATACAGTGTTTCAAGTACATACAGTGTGTCGGGTAGATACAGTGTGTCGGGTAGATACAATGTGTCGGGTAGATACAGTGTGTCGGTACATACAGTGTGTCGGGTAGATACAGTGTTTCAAGTACATACAGTGTCGAGTAATTTTATTAGGGTCAGACGGGGGGTCGAACTTGCGATCCCTGGATTACCAGTATAGCGTGTTACCACTGGACTACATATGTGTTTTACGTTTATTTATCGTCGCTACCGGTTGCCCATATGAGCGACGCCTCCTGAAGAGATTAGTTATTTTAGATTTTGGAGGATAGTGCATGATACAGACAGAGACCCATTCCAGAATCTCCTCTGGTTCTTTTACGTGCACGGTGTAAAGCACCGACACGAGATCTTGGTTTAACGTCCCACCTGAAAGACTGTTAATTTTATTAGGGTCAGACGGGGGATCGAACCTGCGATCCCTGGATTACCAGTCCAGCGTGTTACCACTGGACTACCGATCCGTCTGTAGGACTACATATCCGCCTGTGTTGTAATTTATAGTACCCAGATCAGTGAAGCATGCAACTTCCACTCGCGGCTATAGAGATGTTACAGCCTGGCCATGTCTGGTGCATCTGTACTTATCTACTAGATTAATTGTTTGTTTGCGTTTTCTACCTTGGGGATTCCGTTTAACAACACATTGGTACCGATTTGCATAATTAATTGGCCATAAAAGAGTAGTGTACTACGAGGTGATACGGCGACCGACACAGACCCCCTCAGACACGCTCTCCCGCGTGGCCGCTGCTGCGGTGATTGGAATTTTAAATTATAACAGAGATTTTGCATTCCGATTATTTTTTCTAAATGCCCCCCATTAACAAGAGCTATGTCGAAGTAAACATCCTTTTATTTCGAGGTCGATAACCAATTGAGTGTACACGTTATTTAAATTTTCATTAATTACCTAGTAATGATGAGATTTGAAAGTTGGCCGGGATTTTAACGTTGCATTAAATATCTTTTGAAGAATTGGTGGTTTTCATTAGCGTTGGATCCCTTCCAATAAGGTCATGGTTTATAGTGCATATCAAAGACATTTGTTTCAGTTTGATTACTTGAGTGCATACGATGTTACCCCGTGGTGGAGAAAGTGCATACAACTTGAACTACATATTTTACCCTAGCAGGGGGCCGGAATCGGATCGTGAAATGTGCTCATCGGGTGTTCCATTCCCCTTGTTTATACTAATTTATTTTAGCTCGATTGCGAAGCAAGTTCTTACAACTTATATTAATCACTCTCGAGGAACTCATTCCTGGTGGAATCCATCGCCATGAGGGAGAGAGAAGAGGCAATGCGGAAATTAAATGCCTTGCCTAAGGGCACACTCGTAATGGCTCCAGCGGGGCTCGAACTCCGAACCGTTCGCACCTGGAGCGAACGCGCTACCACAGCACTATCCCGTGCTGTGATAACAGCACTATCCCGTGCTGTGATATCCATTAGTTTGATGGAAAGCTGCTTAAACGCTTATTTATTGTCGCCCCCGCATATTCTTGGATGATAATAATACAAATAATAAAGACTTTATTTTACGAGAGAACAAAAGTTAATTTACCATGAGACCCTCAACATAAGTCAACCCTGTCTTAAGCAGCCAGTCAAGGGAACCACAGAAAATGGCTGTTTAGCACAGGTGGCTGCTTAGTAAAGGTCAAATGTATAGTAAAATAACATATTGGGAATGTGGAAACTGGCTGCTTAATAAAAGTTGGCTGCTTAATGGAGGTGACCACAAACACAGGTTTGACGGTATATACAAATCAAATGCAATCAAAAGATAGGATAAGTGAAAATATGTGGATTTTTAGATTTTGGAGGATAGTGCTATCTATGATACAGACAGAGACCCATTCCTGGGTGAAAGTGAAAGTGGAAGTCGTGATAGCGCAGTGGATGCGTGTTCGCTTCAGGTGCGAAAGGTCTGGAGTTCGAGCCCCGAGTGTACCCTTAGGCAAGGCATTTAAATTCCACGTTGCCTCTTCTCTCTCCCTCGTGGCGATGGATTCCATCAGGAATGAGGTCTCGATAGTGATTAATATAAGTTGAAATAACTTGTTTCGCAATCGAGCTAAAATAAATTTGTATAAACTAAAGCTGAAAGTTGAGAAACTATATATAACTTATAATATGTTATATACGCTTCCAAAGTATGAAAAGAACAGAACAACACTTTATTATCCTACTTGTACATAGTACATAATCGTATGGGGACGGTTTAAATACGTTCAACACAAAACTGGCATTGCTTAAAGTCCCGTATACATGTACACAGATGACTAGCCTGGGTTCCAGTCTGTCAATTTGCCATTCGTTTAACTTCTGGCAAAACGACATTAGAAACACAATACGGCTCAATTAACGATGTGGGTGTTATATAAATATATTTAACATGACAGACAAGGCAAACTATATCATTAGACATTAGACATAATAATCTATGGATCGCAGGTTTGATCCCCCGTCTGACGCTAATAAAATTAACAGTCTTTCAGGTGGGACTTTAAACCGAGGTCTCGTGTCGTGCTTTACACCATGCACATAAAAGAACCAGAGGAGATTCTGGAATGATCTCTGTCTGTATCATAGATAGCACTATCCTCCAAAAATCTAAAATGACTTATCTCTTCAGGTGGCGTCGCTCATATGGGCAACCGATAGCGACGATAAATAAATGTAAAACACACACAAACTATAGCAGTCTTTTAGCTGGGGCTTTAAACCGAGGTCTCGTGTCAGTGCTTTACACCGTGCACATGTACAAAAGAACCAGAGGAGACTCTGGAATGGGTATATGTCTGTATCATTGAACTATCCTCCAAAAATCTAAAATGACTACATGTAATCTCTTCAGGAAGCGTCTCTCATATGGGCAACCGGTAGCGACGATAAATAATCGTAAAACGCAGTGTCATACTTGTCTCATGCGTAATGGAGTAGTACGTCCTCAACAAATTGTTTCGCTTTATTTACATAGTTTGCTATCTAACAGCATAATCATCTCACATTCTTCTCTGCAATATTTAGTGTGTCTGCCCTCCTCGGAGAAAACAATGAGCATTTCTAAGTGCAATCTGATAGCTGTAGCTACCTGTGAGAATTTACACTCTCTTTAAGGTTTTACATTAACACGTCTGCGAGCATTGAAAACAATTAGATCCCGTTTAATTTAAATTCTTATCAGAATATGATATAAATAAATTATAAACGGTTAATTACATGACAATCTATCAGTTCTAACGTCCCGTTTTTCATATCTTATTTTTAAAAAAAGTTTATTTCAAGTCGCGACCGGTTGCCCATATGAGTGACGGGCAGTTTACCTAACAACACCTTTCCTGGGCAGGCTCCTGCGGTTAACCAGTGTACCAACCTCCTTAAGAAACTGCCTACTTTTTCATATATGGATACACGGTCTGAGTGGGGCTCGAACTCGTGATCATCAGTGACGATATGTTACATTGATAAGTCAGCGACTTTAGCAATGCACTCGACCACGGAGGCGGACTCGTTGTGCATAAAAATGCTATAATTGTTTTATTTAGATGTTTTTCTCACGACCATCTCCCGTTATTTTGATTCGATAGCAATGTAGTAAAAGATTAAAAAAGGTATTTACTACTTTTACAAAGCATTCTACGCAAGTACTTTGATATACCCGGGTGCCCGTCCGTGCCTGGAATAATACTCGGAGGGGCATCAGGGATCTTCCTCCACCAATAAACACCAGACAGTCGCCAATATGACATTGGTAGTTAGTTACGACATAAAACCCCAAAATACTAACAAACATTTACAACATATGTGGAGATATACGTCAGGAAAATCCGTGGAAACGTGGGTCAGGAACATCCGGTGGAAATGTGGGTCAGGAACATCCGTGGAAACGTGGGTCAGGAACATCCGGTGGAAATGTGGGTCAGGAACATCCGTGGAAACGTGGGTCAGGAACATCCGTGGAAACGTGGGCCTGGAACATCCGTGGAAACGTGGGTCAGGAACATCCATGGAAACGTGGGTCAGGAACATCCATGGAAACGTGGGTCAGGAACATCCGTGGAAACGTGGGTCAGGAACATCCGTGGAAACGTGGGTCAGGAACATCCGTGGAAACGTGGGTCAGGAACATCCGTGGAAACGTGGGTAAGGAACATCCGTGGAAACGTGGGTCAGGAACATCCATGGAACGTGGGTCAGGAACATCCATGGAAACGTGGGTCAGAACATCCGTGGAAACGTGGGTCAGGAACATCCGTGGAAACGTGGGTCAGGAACATCCGTGGAAACGTGGGTCAGGAACATCCGTGGAAACGTGGGTCAGGAACATCCGTGGAAACGTGGGTCAGGAACATCCGTGGAAACATACGTCAGGACATCCTGGAACGTGGTTAGGAACATCCGTGGAAACGTGGGTTAGGAACATCCGTGGAAACGTGGGTCAGGAACATCCGTGGAAACGTGGGTCAGGAACATCCGTGGAAACGTGGGTCAGGAACATCCGTGGAAACGTGGGTCAGGAACATCCGTGGAAACGTGGGTCAGGAACATCCGTGGAAACGTGGGTCAGGAACATCCATGGAAACGTGGGTCAGGAACATCCATGGAAACGTGGGTCAGGAACATCCGTGGAAACGTGGGTCAGGAACATCCGTGGAAACGTGGGTCAGGAACATCCGTGGAAACGTGGGTCAGGAACATCCGTGGAAACATACGTCAGGAACATCCGTGGAAACGTGGGTCAGGAACATCCATGGAAACGTGGGTCAGGAACATCCATGGAAACGTGGGTCAGGAACATCCGTGGAACGTGGGTCAGGAACATCCGTGGAAACGTGGGTCAGGAACATCCGTGGAATACGTCAGGAACATCCGTGGAAACGTGGGTGGTCCTGGAACGTGGGTCAGGAACATCCGTGGAAACGTGGGTCAGGAACATCCGTGGAAACGTGGGTCAGGAACATCCGTGGAAACGTGGGTCAGGAACATCCATGGAAACGTGGGTCAGGAACATCCGTGGAAACATACGTCAGGAACATCCGTGGAAACGTGGGTCAGGAACATCCATGGAAACGTGGGTCAGGAACATCCATGGAAACGTGGGTCAGGAACATCCGTGGAAACATACGTCAGGAACATCCGTGGAAACGTGGGTCAGGAACATCCGTGGAAACGTGGGTCAGGAACATCCGTGGAAACGTGGGCCTGGAACATTCTTGGAAACGTGGGTCAGGAACATCCGTGGAAACGTGGGCTAAGAACATCTGTGGAGATGTGGGTCAGGAACATCCGTGGAAACGTGGGCCTGGAACATCCTTGGAAACGTGGGTTAGGAACATCCGTGGAAACGTGGGTTAGGAACATCCGTGGAAACGTGGGTTAGGAACATCCTTGGAAACGTGGGCCTGGAACATCCTTGGAAACGTGGGCCTGGAACATCCTTGGAAACGTGGGTTAGGAACATCCGTGGAAACGTGGGTCAGGAACATCCGTGGAAACGTGGGTTAGGAACATCCATGGAAACGTGGGCCTGGAACATCCTTGGAAACGTGGGCCTGGAACATCCTTGGAAACGTGGGTTAGGAACATCCGTGGAAACGTGGGCCTGGAACATCCTTGGAAACGTGGGTTAGGAACATCCGTGGAAACGTGGGTTAGGAACATCCATGGAAACGTGGGTCAGGAACATCCATGGAAACGTGGGTTAGGAACATCCGTGGAAACATACGTCAGGAACATCCGTTGGAACGTGGGTCAGGAACATCCGTGGAAACATACGTCAGGAACATCCGTTGGAACGTGGGTCAGGAACATCCGTGGAAACGTGGGTCAGGAACATCCTTGGAAACGTGGGTCAGGAACATCCGTGGAAACGTGGGTCAGGAACATCCGTGGAAACGTGGGTCAGGAACATCCATGGAAACGTGGGTTAGGAACATCCGTGGAAACGTGGGTCAGGAACATCCGTTGGAACGTGGGTCAGGAACATCCGTGGAAACATACGTCAGGAACATCCGTTGGAACGTGGGTCAGGAACATCCTTGGAAATGTGGGTCAGGAACATCCGTGGAAACGTGGGTCAGGAACATCCGTGGAAACGTGGGTTAGGAACATCCTTGGAAACGTGGGTCAGGAACATCCTTGGAAACGTGGGCCTGGAACATCCTTGGAAACGTGGGTTAGGAACATCCTTGGAAACGTGGGTCTGGAACATCCTTGGAAACGTGGGTTAGGAACATCCGTGGAAACGTGGGCCTGGAACATCCTTGGAAACGTGGGTTAGGAACATCCGTGGAAACGTGGGTTAGGAACATCCATGGAAACGTGGGTCAGGAACATCCATGGAAACGTGGGTTAGGAACATCCGTGGAAACATACGTCAGGAACATCCGTTGGAACGTGGGTCAGGAACATCCTTGGAAATGTGGGTCAGGAACATCCGTGGAAAGGTGGGTCAGGAACATCCTTGGAAACGTGGGCCTGGAACATCCTTGGAAACGTGGGTCAGGAACATCCGTGGAAACGTGGGCCTGGAACATCCTTGGAACGTGGGTTAGGAACATCCGTGGAAACGTGGGTTAGGAACATCCGTGGAAACGTGGGTCAGGAACATCCTTGGAAACGTGGGCCTGGAACATCCTTGGAAACGTGGGTTAGGAACATCCGTGGAAACGTGGGCCAGGAACATCCTTGGAAACGTGGGTTAGGAACATCCGTGGAAACGTGGGTTAGGAACATCCGTGGAAACGTGGGTCAGGAACATCCATGGAAACGTGGGTCAGGAACATCCGTGGAAACATACGTCAGGAACATCCGTGGAAACGTGGGTCAGGAACATCCATGGAAACGTGGGTCAGGAACATCCGTGGAAACGTGGGTCAGGAACATCCGTGGAAACGTGGGTCAGGAACATCCGTGGAAACGTGGGTCAGGAACATCCGTGGAAACGTGGGTCAGGAACATCCGTGGAAACGTGGGTCAGGAACATCCGTGGAAACGTGGGTCAGGAACATCCGTGGAAACGTGGGTCAGGAACATCCGTGGAAACGTGGGTCAGGAACATCCTTGGAAACGTGGGTTAGGAACATCCGTGGAAACATACGTCAGGAACATCCGTTGGAACGTGGGTCAGGAACATCCGTGGAAACATACGTCAGGAACATCCGTTGGAACGTGGGTCAGGAACATCCTTGGAAATGTGGGTCAGGAACATCCGTGGAAACGTGGGTTAGGAACATCCGTGGAAACGTGGGTTAGGAACATCCGTGGAAACGTGGGTCAGGAACATCCGTGGAAACGTGGGTCAGGAACATCCTTGGAAACGTGGGTTAGGAACATCCGTGGAAACGTGGGTTAGGAACATCCGTGGAAACGTGGGTCAGGAACATCCGTGGAAACGTGGGTTAGGAACATCCGTGGAAACGTGGGTTAGGAACATCCGTGGAAACGTGGGTCAGGAACATCCGTGGAAACGTGGGTCAGGAACATCCGTGGAAACATACGTCAGGAACATCCGTGGAAACGTGGGTCAGGAACATCCGTGGAAACGTGGGTCAGGAACATCCGTGGAAACGTGGGTCAGGAACATCCGTGGAAACGTGGGTCAGGAACATCCTGGAAACGTGGGTCAGGAACATCCGTGGAAACGTGGGTCAGAACATCCGTGGAAACGTGGGTCAGGAACATCCGTGGAAACGTGGGTCAGGAACATCCATGGAAACGTGGGTCAGGAACATCCATGGAAACGTGGGTCAGGAACATCCGTGGAAACATACGTCAGGAACATCCGTGGAAACGTGGGTCAGGAACATCCGTGGAAACGTGGGTCAGGAACATCCGTGGAAACGTGGGTTAGGAACATCCGTGGAAACATACGTCAGGAACATCCGTTGGAACGTGGGTCAGGAACATCCTTGGAAATGTGGGTCAGGAACATCCGTGGAAAGGTGGGTCAGGAACATCCTTGGAAACGTGGGCCTGGAACATCCTTGGAAACGTGGGTCAGGAACATCCGTGGAAACGTGGGCTAAGAACATCTGTGGAGATGTGGGTCAGGAACATCCGTGGAAACGTGGGCCTGGAACAT
>CM026403.1:12729765-12742492 GCA_014843695.1 Archivesica marissinica | reverse complement strand
ATGAAACAAATCAAAAGTGAAATACAACTGACAATGTCTCGAATTTTGTCACTGCAAATTGTAACAATAAATCCAATAAATGTGTTCATGTATATATATATATATATATATATATATATACACAATCATATTTACACATATAGTACACGTGTAAAAATGCGCACATTTAATTACAATATATTTGTGTGAGAGAGACTCGACATACTACAAATGGATCTGTAGTCCAGTGGTTAACATGTCGGATTGGTAATCCAGGGATCGCAGGTTCAATCCCCCATCTGACCGTAATAAAATTAACTTTAAACCGAGGTCTCGAATCGGTGCTTTACACCATGAACATAAAAGAACCAAGGGAGACTCTGGAATGCGTCTGTATCATTGTACTATCCTCCAAAAATCTAAAATCTCTTTATGAGGCGTCGCTCATATGGGCAACCGGTAGCGACGATAAATAAACGTAAAACAACTTGACATACTGGAAGTCACTAAAGTAAAATAGAAATTAAAGATTGTTTGAAGTGTCACTGAAATGATACACCAACAAAAACAATGACAGGCACACACTGGTTAACCGCTGGAGCCTGCCCAGGAAAGGTGTTGTTAGGTAAACTGCCCGCCGGCGATATAGCCCAAAATGGTGCTGATGCAGGCGTAAAACCCGAATCATAACATAACATAACATAACAGAAACAATGACAGGCACACCAAAACAAATGTACAGATGTCAGATCAACAGAAACAATGACAGGCACACCAAAACAAATGTACAGATGTCAGATCAACAGAAACAATGACAGGCACACCAAAACAAATGTACAGAAGTCAGATCAACAGAAACAATGACAGGCACACCAAAACAAATGTACAGAGTCAGATCAACAAAAACAATGACAGGCACACCAAAACAAATGTACAGACGTCAGATCAACAAAAACAATGACAGGCACACCAAAACAAATGTACAGATGTCAGATCAACAGAAACAATGACAGGCACACCAAAACAAATGTACAGAAGTCAGATCAACAAAAACAATGACAGGCACACCAAAACAAATGTACAGACGTCAGATCAACAAAAACAATGACAGGCACACCAAAACAAATGTACAGATGTCAGATCAACAGAAACAATGACAGGCACACCAAAACAAATGTACAGAAGTCAGATCAACAAAAACAATGACAGGCACACCAAAACAAATGTACAGACGTCAGATCAACAAAAACAATGACAGGCACACCAAAACAAATGTACAGATGTCAGATCAACAGAAACAATTTAAATGAAATGTGAAGCCCTACTTTCTAGGAAATATAAGAACACATTTGTTATCTGCTCATTGCGCCTACAGCATGCTAACGGTTAAACATATTATGGAAGCCGTGATAGCGCAGTGGATGCGCATTCGCTTCGGGTGCGAAAGGTCCGGAGTTTGAACCCCGCTGGAGCCGTTATGATTGTGCCCTTAGGCAAGGCATTTAAATTCCACATTGCCTCTTCTCTCTCCTTCGTGGTGATGGATTCCATCAGGAATGAGGTCTTGAGAGTGATTAATATAAGTTGTAAGAACTTGTTTCGCAATCGAGCTAAAATAAATTTGTATAAACTAAGCATATTATAATTATTTTATCACATGAACTAGCTTGTACTGGATTCCATGTACCGGTTACCATTTCCAATTTCCTGACGTTACACATGTGTGATAAAAGAAATTGAATTACTTGACTTGTCTCATTCCACGTGTCCGCCTCCGTGGTCGAGTGGTTAAGGTCGCTGACTTGTATACCACTGTAACCTATCATCACTGATGGTCACAGGTTCGAGCCCCGCTCAGGCCGTGTCTCATATATATGAAAAAGTTTGCAGTTTCTTATGGCGGTTGGTGCACCCAAGTACTGGTTAACCGTTAAAGGAAAGGTATTGTTAGGTAAACTGCCTAAAGGCATAAAACCCGAAATATAATAATAATAATAATAATACTCATTCCACGTTTTTACAAATAAACATTGACGAAAATACAAATACAGTCAACTTGTATTTGTTTTTTTAAGTTTGAATTTGTGCTAAAATGAAATTGTACATTTATTGGGAACTACTTTCCAATTGTATATACATGTACTCATGAGTGTGGTGTTAGGTCAATGAAATTGTACATTTATTGGGAACTACTTTCCAATTGTATATACATGTACTCATGAGTGTGGTGTTAGGTCAATGAAATTGTACATTTATTGGGAACTACTTTCCAATTGTATATACATGTACTCATGAGTGTGGTGTTAGGTCAATGAAATTGTACATTTATTGGGAACTACTTTCCAATTGTATATACATGTACTCATGAGTGTGGTGTTAGGTCAATGAAATTGTACATTTATTGGGAACTACTTTCCAATTGTATATACATGTACTCATGAGTGTGGTGTTAGGTCAATGAAATGGTACATTTATTGGGAACTACTTTCCAATTGTATATACATGTACTCATGAGTGTGGTGTTAGGTCAATGAATCTAGCAGGAACATCGGGGAAGTATTTATGGTTATGGACCATTGTTCATGTATTTATGGTTAAGGACCATTGTTCATGTATTTATGGTTATGGACCATTGTTCATGTATTTATGGTTAAGGACCATTGTTCATGTATTTATGGTTAAGGACCGTTGTTCATGTATTTATGGTTAAGGACCATTGTTCATGTATTTATGGTTAAGGACCATTGTTCATGTATTTATGGTTAAGGACCGTTGTTCATGTATTTATGGTTATGGACCATTGTTCATGTATTTATGGTTAAGGACCGTTGTTCATGTATTTATGGTTATGGACCGTTGTTCATGTATTTATGGTTATGGACCATTGTTCATGTATTTATGGTTAAGGACCATTGTTCATGTATTTATGGTTAAGGACCATTGTTCATGTATTTATGGTTAAGGACCATTGTTCATGTATTTATGGTTAAGGACCATTGTTCATGTATTTATGGTTAAGGACCATTGTTCATGTATTTATGGTTAAGGACCATTGTTCATGTATTTATGGTTAAGGACCGTTGTTCATGTATTTATGGTTATGGACCATTGTTCATGTATTTATGGTTAAGGACCATTGTTCATGTATGTATTGTTAAGGACCATTGTTCATGTATTTATGGTTAAGGACCATTGTTCATGTATGTATGGTTAAGGACCATTGTTCATGTATTTATGGTTAAGGACCATTGTTCATGTATTTATGGTTAAGGACCATTGTTCATGTATTTATGGTTAAGGACCGTTGTTCATGTATTTATGGTTAAGGACCATTGTTCATGTATTTATGGTTAAGGACCGTTGTTCATGTATTTATGGTTAAGGACCATTGTTCATGTATTTATGGTTATGGACCATTGTTCATGTATTTATGGTTAAGGACCATTGTTCATGTATTTATGGTTAAGGACCATTGTTCATGTATTTATGGTTAAGGACCATTGTTCATGTATTTAAGACAATTTGTGACTGGTTTTCATTTCATATCAACTGTTGATGCTCGTTTAATAGCTTGTTTTAATAATAAAAGTTGATATATGAAATGACAAATTCTCTATATAGTTCTACTCTACATGCATATATATATATATATACACTTTCAATGGCATTCCTTAAATAGAATTGCACTCACTTGTTATAACATTGTCTGTGATACCATATTATGTTGACTTTTATAATCAATAGTTTACTTAGTTTAAACATAGTTTTATTTCAAACAATGATATAACATATACAAATGTTCAATTTACACAAATATTTACATACATGTATGAAAAAGGATTAGAACCGAAAGCTATAGCTTATAGAGGTCTTCTCCTATAATTAGATGCATTTTGTAATTACGGTATGACAGCGTATTAATCATGTCTGAACTATTAATTACAATTTGAAAAAGATATGTATATATTAACCATGAACTGTAAACTATAATCTCAATAATATAACGAGATATACTTTACTTTATTACACATGTTATAACATCCATATTATTGAGCTTGCTTTTATAATCAATACTTTAGTACTTTATTGGGCCTCTTGTTGGTTGCTGTAGTTTTAATCATCACTAATATTGTTTATAATCATGCATACCGTCCATACGCTCCTATAAGAAGATCTCGCCTATAAGACAAGCCCCCCCATACTTTGGTCCTGAAATCTGTGGATTTTGGCATGCACTCGCATATAAGATGGGTTGATAAAATGGACACCAGACATGAGTATAAATTGCATGTTTTAGTGTGTCAGAGCGCTTTATTTTCTAAAGCATAATTATGGATACCATTTAACATGTTTGAAAAAACAAACACTTTTTTTAGCACTCACTTTTTTTAGCACTCGCTTATAAGACGGGAAGCCATAATCTGGAGGTAAGCAACTCGTCTTATGGACGGGTATTTAGACATCAATCAAGCAGACTTTACATGTCCTGCTCATTGTGCACGTTTTAAGCAGCACCTTGTCACCATATTATTCAATATTTAACATGCAAATCGCGCACAATTCTATTACGGACATGCAAAGATTGAAAGAGATAATAGCGCCATAGCCACGGAGTCGATACATGAATAATAGCCTGGCTTCTGATTGGTCCAAGTAGGCCATTGTATGGTTTTGCCGGGAAACAAATTGAGTTGCAGTTGATCTGATTTTTTTTTTTTAATTTAAGTTTATTTAACGTCGCTATCGGTTGCCCATTTGAGCGACGGGCAGTTTACCTAACAACACCTTTCCTGGGCAGGCTCTAGCGGTTAACCAGTACTTGGTGCACCAACCTCCGTAAGAAACTGCCAACATTTTCATATAAATGAGACACGGTCTCAGTGGGGCTCGAACCCGTGACCATCAGAGATGATAGGTTACAGTGGTATACAAGTCAGAGACCGTAACCACGAGGGGGACAGTTACTCTGAAACGTATATAACCAGATAACCAAGGAGTGAGAAAAGAAAGACAACTCAATAAGCCAATATAATAATTCGTTATACATGGTTATTTCCCTTTCACTTTTAAAGTCCAGGCATTGGTTTAACTTATACTTTTGATATGAACATGTGAAGCACATAATTATTGAATATGGACTTTATTTATTATAATTATGTTGCATATTTGGTGCAAGACCAATGTTCAATATGTGTGCACTATGTATTCAATATGTGTGCACTATGTATTCAATATATGTATTCAATATGTGTGCACTATGTATTCAATATGTGTGCACCATGTATTCAATATGTGTGCTTAATTCTTTTTTAAACTTTACTACTTATTTTACTACAACGATTGCGAAGCAAGTTTTAACAACTTATATTAATCACTCTCATTGGCTGTGTGGTCATTGATGTGGGAGGAAACCGGAGTACCCGGAGAAAACCCACCTCTCCGATCTGGCGACCATTGTACCATCTCACCTACTTCCAGGTCCGAGAATGGAACCTGTGGCGCATTGATGAGAAGCTTAATTCTTCACTGTATATAGTGCATTCTGTTTTTGTTTCTCTTTTTGTTTTGTTAATAATTTCTTTATGGAAATCATAAACAATACATATCTCATATTTTATTTCGAATATTTGGCACTCTCCCTTCAGCAGAGGAAGTATAGTATTTTATTTTTATTATTGGTCTGAGATGCACATGATGCATTATTTTTTAGATCTACAACAAATATGACACTTTGCACAAACACTTTTTCATATCGAAAGTAAACAGAAAAAACTAATACGTTTACAAGAACAGTATAGTCAAATCTGTGTTAGTGGTCATCTCTATTAAGCAGTCAACCTGTATTAAGCAGCCAGTTTTCCGATTCCCAATATGTTACTTTATTATACATTTGACTTCTGTTAAGCAGCCACCTGTGCTAAGCAGCCACTTTCTGCAATTCCCTTGGCTGGCTGCTTAAGACAGGTTTGACTGTATAGGGATGTTCACCTCAGAAACTATCCCTAAGATTGTAGTACATGCCATAATAATATATATATACTGTAGTTATTCAGTTTATCTGGTATTAAGGCCTTTTCTCTCGTATTTATTAATATCTTTAAAGCGACACTACATCAATGAAAACGCAAATTTCGGGTCGACATCCATGTGTAATAAAACGCGGGTATTCTGAATAACACGATTTATGGTATAGATTTACTGTTATATCTAACAGTTGTGCCTATGCATATTTATTTGTAGACTAATCTTAGTTAAATTAACTCTAAACGACAGTATCACCTGTTTGGTGTTGACTCCAATGATAAACAAACGTCAAATCATAACGTGGATACCCGTTATATGACATCTTACTTTGACTTTTGAAAGTTTGTAGACCACAAAAACACTGTTTATTGATTCAATGTTAGTGTTCGAATGTATTCGGACAACATTTTTACGTGCAAAAAATGCTTTTTTTGTTGTTGCTTTTTGTGATGTAATGTCGCTTTAATTCTTTTGCTTTATATTAATCAGTTTTGCCATACAGGGAGATAATTCATACTGAGAATAGTATTTTGTGTAACAGTCGCTTGGAGTCCATTCCGAGAGGGTGTCACAGGTGTGGCGGGAGCGGCAGTAAAGTCTCATCACAGACTCGTTTTAATTGTTTTTTTGTGGAAGTCGTGATAGCGCAGTGGATGCGCGTTCGCTTCAGGTGCGAAAGGTCCGGAGTTCGAGCCCCGCTGGAGCCGTTACGATTGTGCCCTTAGGCAAGGCATTTAAATTCCACGTTGCCTCTTCTCTCTCCCTCGTGGCGATGGACTCCATCAGGAATGAGGTCTCGAGAGTGATCAATATAAGTTGAAAGAACTTGTTTCGCAATCGAGCTAAAATAAATTTGTCTGAATCGATTTTTTTAGAGAACTCATTAAATAAATTCAATAACAACTGACCACTTATTTGATTTAATATCCTATATACAGTCAAACCTGTGTTAGTGTTAACCTCTATTAAGAAACCACCCTGTATTAAGCAGCCAGTTTCCCGATTCTTAATATGTTATTTTATTATACATTTGACCTCTATTAAGCAGCCACCTGTGCTAAGCAACCACTTTCTGTGATTCCATTGGTTGGCTGCTTAAGACAGGTTTGACTGTATACAGTTTATTCTAAATTCTCCGTTTATTCTTTTGATGTCATGTATTGATGTCATGTTTTGATGTCATGTGTTATCACATTTTGATGTCATGTTTTGATGTCATGTTTTGATGTCATGTTTGCACTTTAAGAACTGCTTTGTATTATTATTATATATATTTTATTTATTACTTATTACATGTATTTCTGCTTTGTACTGACATCTAGTGTGAAATAAAGATATTGAATTGAATTATGTGTTGTTGCAATGTCGTTTGAACCGCTAATTTTGTTCTATAAAGGTTTAAATGATTAAATATTCCGGGTGTTCCTCGGTCATAAGTTACAAGTGTAAAGCCAGTGTCTGATCCATGATTTATCATGATCGCCACCGCATATATGCATCTGGGTGTGTAAGAAAGCTAGCATCTACCATGCTTTTTGTGTTTTATGCGAGCCCGACACATGTTACTTTTTGGTAAACATCAAAACGGTCATTTTGCACCATTATCCAATCAGCGTCTAGTGTCTATCAGAATCCATGTGCTATTCCTCCAATCAGCATCCAGTGTCTATCAGAATCCATGTGCCATTCCTCCAATCAGCATCCAGTGTCTTATCAGAATCCATGTGCCATTCCTCCAATCAGCATCCATTGTATATCAGAATCCATGTGCCATTCCTCCAATCAGCATCCATTGTCTATCAGAATCCATGTGCCATTCCTCCAATCAGCATCCAGTGTCTATCAGATTCCATGTGCCATTCCTCCAATCAGTGTCTATCAGAATCCATTTGTTATTCTTCCAATCAGCGTCCAGTGTCTATGAGAATCCATGTGCTATTCCTCCAATCAGCATCCAGTGTATATCAGAATCCATGTGTTCTTCCTCCAATCTGCATCCAGTGTCTATCAGAATTCATGTGATATTCCTCCAATCAGCATCCAGTGTCTATCAGAATCCATGTGCTATTCCTCCAATCAGTGTCCAGTGTCTATCAGAATCCATGTACTATTCCTCCAATCAGCATCCAGTGTATATCAGAATCAATGTGCTATTCCTCCAATTAGCATACATTGTCTATCAGAATCCATGTACTATTCCTCCAATCAGCATCCAGTGTCTATCAGAATCAATGTGTTATTCCTCCAATCAGCATACATTGTATATCAGAATCCATGTGATATTCCTCCAATCAGCATACATTGTATATCAGAATCCATGTGATATTCCTCCAATCAGCATACATTGTATATCAGAACCCATGTGATATTCCTCCAATCAGCATACATTGTATATCAGAATCCATGTGATATTCCTCCAATCAGCATACATTGTATATCAGAATCCATGTGATATTCCTCCAATCAGCATCCATTGTATATCAGAATCCATGTGATATTCCTCCAATCAGCATCCAGTGTATATCAGAATCCATGTGTTATTCCTCGAATCAGCGTCCAGTGTATATCAGAATCCATGTGTTATTCCTCCAATCAGCGTCCAGTGTCTATCAGAATCCATGTGTTATTCCTCCAATCAGCGTCCAGTGTCTATCAGAATCCATGTGCTATTCCTCCAATCAGCGTCCATTGTATATCAGAATCCATGTGCTATTCCTCCAATCAGCGTCCAGTGTCTATCAGAATCAAAGTGCTATTCCTTCAATCAGCGTCCATTGTATATCAGAATCCATGTGCTATTCCTCCAATCAGCGTCCAGTGTCTATCAGAATCCATGTGCTATTCCTCCAATCAGCATCCAGAAGCCATCGCTACACGTGCAGATATTTCCGTAAAATACGTCCGCTGTACGAGAAGTCATCGTTACACTTACAGATATTTCCGTAGAGGATATACGTCCGCTGTACGAGAAGTCATCGCTACACGTGCAGATATTTCCGTAGAGGATATACGTCCGCTGTACGAGAAACAATCGTTACACGTGCAGATATTTCCGTAGAGGATATACGTCCGCTGCATGAGAAGCCAGCGTTACACGTGCATATATTTCCGTAGAGGATATACGTCCGCTGTACGAGAAGCCATCGTTACACGTGCAGATATGTCCGTAGAGGATATACGTCCGCTGCACGAGAAGCAATCGTTATACGTGCAGATATTTCCGTAGAGGATATGCGTCCGCTATACGAGAAGCCATCGCTATACGTGCAGATATGTCCGTAGAGGATATACGTCCGCTGCATGAGAAGCAATCGTTATACGTGCAGATATTTCCGTAGAGGATATGCGTCCGCTGCATGAGAGGCAATCGTTATACGTGCAGATATTTCCGTAGAGGATATGCGTCCGCTGTACGAGAAGCCATCGTTATACGTGCAGATATGTCCGTAGAGGATATACGTCCGCTGCATGAGAAGCAATCGTTATACGTGCATATATTTCCGTAGAGGATATACGTCCGCTGCATGAGAAGCCATCGTTATACGTGCAGATATGTCCGTAGAGGATATACGTCCGCTGTACGAGAAGCCATCGTTGAATGGATTTCCTATACAATTCATAGACATGTGAAACAATTAGGGCTTATAGTCTTACTAACTAAGCACACTAACACAGTATGTATATGATATAAGCAGAAACCCATCTAATTTGGATCCGTTTGAGGCTTATATCTTACTTAAAACACACACTTATACAACAAGATCCTACTAAATAAAATTGTTAAAATTCATACATTTACTCGTAGGATTTAATATAATACCCGGGCCTTTTGACACCAGTCCAATATTAATAATAATGGACTGCAAGTACAAAGGTATGACGTCACGATAGTGTTTTAAAGCAGTTTATTATACCAATTACGTGTACATGTATTTCTGCGTTCAGATGGCGCTCTAACAATATATCGTACTGATTGTATGAAATGATTTAGGACTGGAATAATACAAGCGGTTGTGCTTACAGAGTACCAATAGCACTCCGTATTGTATGACAACTAAGAACTATGTATTAATTATCATTTTACAGTGTGCCATGCACTACTACTTGGGGAATGTCAACGCGAGGTCCCTTAATACAAGGTGTAGTGTATTAGGATGTGCTCATTGAAAACACAATAACCTTGTACATTAGCTTTCTGTGTGTGTTTTACGTTTATTTATCGTCGCTACCGGTTACCCATATGAGCGACGCCTCCTGGAGAGATTAGTCATTTTAGATTGTGGGATAGTGCAGTTATACAGACAGAGACCCATTCCAAAGTCTCCTCTGGTTCTTTTTCGTACACGGTGTAAAGCACCGACACGAGACCTCGGTTTAACGTCCCATCTGAAAGACTGTTCATTTTATTATTGTCAGACGGTTGATCGAACCTGCGATCCCTGGATTACCAGTCCAACGTGTTACCACTGGACTACAGATCCGTCATTAGCTTTCCCATTTGTGTTTTTTTTATAAATGTAATATTGCAGGTAGGAAGATTATGTGGAGAAAATATATAATTCTGTCTTTCATTCTAATCCATTTTCTGTATTTTGATAGTTTATACAAATTTATTTTAGCTCGATTGCGAAACAAGTTATTTCAACTTATATAAATCACTCTCCAGACCTCGTTCCTGATGGAATCCATCGCCAGGAGGGAGAGAGAAGAGACAACGTGGAATTTAAATGCCTTGCCTAAGGGCACAATCGTAACGGCTCCAGTGGGGCTCGAACTCCGGACCTTTCGCACCTGAAGCGAACGCGCATCCACTGCCCTATCACGTCTTCCAAGTATGTATTTTGATGTGTAATGTATGCATTGTTCAAACTGTTATATATTGGGAAATAAATTGTATTTAACTCTTTCACCGCCAATGTCGCATAAAAGCGACTTTGCAAAAAAAACAGAGAACCTGATCAGACAGAACAGAACGCGCCGTCTGATCAGATTGTATGCTGAGTGCTCTTCAGACAGTGGAGCTGAAACACTTACCCGAATAGCAAACAACACAGATCCTGATCAGACGCGGCGTTACGCCGCGGCTGATCTGGATCTATGTTGTTTGCACATGCTCTGAATTTATTCGGCGCTGAAAGTGTTAAACTAATGATCTACAAATCTCAGAAATGCTAATATGTCGCCGCTTAAACCTGTTTCAGTTTGCTTCCTTAAAACCAAAACTGATCAATTCACTATGCTTAGTAAAGATAGAGGGAGCCACATGTGTTCGGTAACTATCTTCAGTTCGTGCAGTACTAGTATATAAAGTTTATAAACTGATTGTCGCAATTTGTCTTTCAGATGGGACTTTAAGCCGAGATCTCGTGTCGGTGCTTTACACCGTGCACGTAAAAGAACCAGAGGAGACCCTGGAATGGGTCTCTGTCTGTATACTTTTACTATCATCAAAAACTCTAAATTGACTAATCTCTTCAGGATGCTTCGCTCATATGGGCAACCGGTAGCGACGATAAATAAACGTAAAACACAAACGTCCATAAAAGGTTGTGATCATTCAATTATATTCGTTTCAAAACCAGTATTATTCAACGTTTGCAGTAATGAAATCCATCATTTATGATTTTTTATGTACTCGAACCCATAGGGATTCGGCACGTTTGGGGGTACTAGTATATATATTTAAGTATATATATATACTAGTACCCCCAAACGTGCCGAATCCCTGAGCCTTGTTAAAAATATATTTTTAGTATAATGATAATTGTATTGCTGGATTCCGTTTGCACATATACACTGGCACCATAAAAAATGTGCACTTTTATATTGAGCGTTACTTTTGCGCTACAAATATTAGAATTATGAATATTACTATCATGAGTGAAGAAAATAATCCTTCACACATTGCACTAATTTACCCAATATTTAAGCGCGTTGACACCTACTGTGCCTTTATGTTCGATATAAAATATACTTCTACGGCAAGTTTCTTTTTGGTTTTTAAACTTAGTTTACAATTATTGCGAAGCAAGTTTTAACAACTTATATTAATCACTCTCATTGGCGCGGATGAAAGCGTAAATGTGGTCATTCGTGTGGGAAGAAACCGGAGTATCCGGAGAAAACCCACCTGTCCGAGTTGGCGACCACCGTACCATCTCACATACTTCCCGGTCCGAGAATCGAACCGGGTTGCATTTGTGAGAAGCGAGTGCACTAACCACTGCGCTAATCGGACAGCCATGACAATTTAACGAAACGCAAACTGGTCGGGCCACACGTTCTAACAACATTAGTTACGACCATTCCAGAAACTGTTTAATCTTATTTGAGTATTTTTCCCCGCTCGGCTCCGACACAAACAATACGATCAAAGAAAGAAATGTACGCTTAAACCTTTCCCTCATAGAAGCACCTCTTGACGCCATTACCGATACGACCTACATTGACAATGTAGTAGCTAAACCAATGTTCATAATAAAGGCCAGAATCTCATGTAGTCCCAGTAATATCTATGGAGGTCGGGTAGATATGTCGACTACTTATCCACTGTCCACTGCATGCTACGTGTAGCTAAATGGCTGTCGTTTGTATGGACAGTTTAAAGTCTCATCTGAAAGACTGTTAATATTATTTGTTTAAACTTTGTTTATTTTACAACGATTGCGACGCAAGTTCTAATAACTTATATTAATCACTCTCGTTGGCGCGATGAAATCGTATA
>CM026403.1:12707265-12727265 GCA_014843695.1 Archivesica marissinica | reverse complement strand
TGACGCTGTTGATGGTGGTGATGATGATACTGATTATGATGTTGTTGGTGATGTGTTGTGCCTGCTGCTATGCTGATGCTGATGCTGCTGCTGCTGCTGATGATGATGATGGTGACGATGCTGTTGTTGTTGTGTTGTGGATGATATGATGATGTTGATGATGCTGATGATGATGTTGATGATGATGATGTTGATGATGATTGATGATGATGATATTGTTGTTGCTGTTGTTGTTGATGATGATGATGATGATGATGATGATGTGATGATGATGATGATGAGTTGATGGTGATTATCTTCAGCATAACTCAGCTCTAGTATATATATATATATATATATATATATATATATATATATATTGAGGTGAGAGATTTTATCAGCAATATTTTACACATAGCACGTTGTACAAAACCTATTAAGTAGCACATACATTGTACTTGTCATTGTCAAATTCAAAACGAAGTTATAGGCCACCGAAAAATAATGTGAACAGATGTTTGACGACACGCTGTTTACGACGAGTGATTAGCATACACACATTCATAGTTCTGTAGTACAATATTATAAACAATTAACAATTACCTAACAAGATGGATTCTATGCCAGATATTAGCCAATGCAACAACAGTGGCGGTCGAAATGAATGTCTAGTCTCGTAGCGGGAAAAAAAGACAAACACAAAATGGTCGAACTTTATTTAAGATTTTATTGTAAAAATAGTACTACTACAATACAATGGGTGTAGATTCTAACTGGGTTTTATACATTTGGTGTATATGGAGTCCTTTGCTTCGAATAGGGTGCTCGCATAGCGTGCTCAACCATTGTCTTCCTGACTGTCCTCCGTGAATGCTTATTGCGATTAGTGTGACTCTGGAATGGGTCTCTGTCTGTATCATTGCACTATCCTCCAACATCTAAAATGACTAATCTCTTCAGGAGGCGTCGCTCATATGTGCAACCGGTAGCGACGATAAATAAATGTAAAACACACCTAACACAGTTATTTTGCTCCAGCGGTTTTGTGTGTTTTACATTTATTTATCGTCGCTACCGGTTGCCCATATGAGCGACGCCTCCTGAAGAGATTAGTTATTTTAGATTTTGGAGGATAGTGCAATGATACAGATAGAGACCAATTCCAGAATCTCCTCTGGTTCTTTTACGTGCATGGTGTAAAGCATCGACACGAGACCTCGGTTTAACGTCCCATCTGAAAGACTGTTAATTTTATTAGGGTCAGACGGGGGATCGAACCTGCGATCCCTGGATTACCAGTCCAGCGTGTTACCACTGGACTACAGCTCCGTCTCCAGTGGTTAACCAGGGCCCGAGGTTATAACGCTTTTCTTAGATCTCAAGCTCTAGTGATTTGATTGGTTGATTCTGATCATACTGTCAGCTGAACCAATCGGAAGCTTGAGACTGAGTTTGGAGTTTGGAGAAAGCTTTATAACCTCCAGGCCAGTACTTGGTGCACCAACCTCCGTAAGAAACTACCAACTTTTTCATATAAAGAGACACGGTCTGAATGAGGCTCGTCAGGTATTTTTGGTAGAATAATATAGACCCCGCCCCTCCGAGCATTATTGCAGACACGGACTGGTACACGGATAGAACCGCCGATCATCTTCAATGAAGCTATATAGCTTCCTCACATACAAAAATTCATCACCGAGTTGGATTCGAACCTACAGCGGTGAGGGACAGGCGATATGACACTCGGCCACGGCAGCCGCCCCATCTACTTAGTACATGTATGTTTGTTCTAAACGTGTGCGTTTGACATACAAGCATAGTGCCTACGTTGCCGTTGTCAGTGACGTCATAGCGTTATCCACCCAATGTGTCCAACTTTATGAAACGTGTCACATAGAATATACATTTCAGGTGGGATTAGAACTCGCTACCACTGGACCGGGAAGTCAAAGTTCAAGCCAATATGCTTGTTCTTCGTGTTTATCAATGACATCGTCGACGACATGGGTTCTCAAGTACATCTCTTTGCTGACTATACCAGTCTACATATCATCCTAATTTTACTGCAGACGGATCTGTAGTCTAGTGGTAACACGCTGGACTGGTAATCCAGTGATCGCAGGTTCGATCCCCCGTCTGACCCTAATAAAATTAACAGTCTTTCAGATGGGACGTTAAACCGAGGTCTCGTGTCAGTGCTTTACACCGTGTACGTAAAAGAAACAGAGGAGACTCTGGAATGGGTCTCTATCTGTATCATTGCACTATCGTCCAAAAATCTAAAATTACTAATCTCTTCAGGAGGCGTCGCTCATATGGGCAACCGGTAGCGACGTAAAACACACACTACTTATGCACGATCAACATATCACTTTAGTAACTTGTCACAAGCATCTTGGCTTCCACCTTTCTGAGGACTGCTCTTGGCATTCTCATATCAACTCCATCAAAGAGCGGGCGTGGCCAAGAATACATATTATGCGAAAGCTAAAGATCCAACCAGATAGAAGATCCCTAGAGGTAATATACTTATCTTTCATCAGACCTCTTATTGAATATGCGGACGTTGTTTACATCAATTTTACGCAATTTGAGAAATCGGAACTCGATAAAATTAAGCATGAAGTCGCCCGTATTGTTTCCGGGGCTACCAAACTTGTATCACTTCACGAACTCCATAGAGAACTTCGATGGGAATCCCTTGAGAGTCGAAGACATACTCATAAACTAATTATGCTTTACAAGATGAAGAACGGCCTGACTCCGGATTATCTGTCTTCGTTAGTCCCACCTACTGTAGGGGAAACGTCTATGTACAATTTGCGCAATGCCGATGATATACAATCTATGCGCACAAGAACATCTCTATACAACAATGCTTTTCTGCCATCGGCTCTGAGAGATTGGAATGAACTATCACGTAAACTGCAAAACTCGCCAACAATGGCCTCACTCAAATCTCAACTAAAGAGTAACGCCACAAAATGCCCGAAATATGTCAACGCCGGTGACAGGAAATGGTAGGTCTATCATGCTCGACTACGTACTAGTTGTAGCTCATTAAACCAACATTTGTTCGATAAAAACACTGCTCCATCACCACTCTGTCAATGTGGTCTTCCTGAGAGTAATCACCAATTGTTTTCTTTTGAATGTCTCTACTATAATGACATCAGAATTCGTCTACTTGCAAACACTTTTAAATATTGTACATTCTAACACGACCCAGCTAATAACATACATACTTGTAGAGTAAAATCTAAGTCGGGTTATTCTGCAATATACCTACCTTGAACTATGCTGCACGCGCACCGTGTTTTGGCTATTCCATTTATACAATGCGTGTAAAGATTTATGAATGAAAGTCACGTGATGTTTGTAAAAAATAACGTGGTAATTCGCGGAAGTGAGCTATTTTTAGAATCAGATAATCTCTTGTCCGTCTTGTTTTTCTGCTAAGTAACGTTTCAGTTACTATTCTGTACAGTTTTATTTGACAAAATAAATATAATTATTGATTAGTTACAACTTGTGTTCATTTATGCACTAGATTGATATTTTCCATAAAAAATAACGTCATCACCCCTTACGCGGGAGGAAATTTCGAAAGCCAAATGCAGCGGCGTTTGAAGAAAATACTCCTTTAAAATTATTAGAAGTAAGTCGTGTTAAAATCGAAGTAATAAGTATCAACCGTGGTATATCGCAGAATAACCCTCGTTTGTCGTTCTTATGCGTAGAAATATATCACTCAGGCCTTCGGCCTACGTGATATATTTCTACGCATACGAACTCCAAACTCGGGTTATTCTGCGATATACCACGGTTGATACTTATTATTTCTTAAATAAAGCTATACACTATATTACACGGAGACCGGAATCTTAGCGATGATTGCAACGCAGTCCAAAAATACACCCGGGAAAGCAGACGATGTTCATGAGGATCTGTTCACTAAATGTTATTTGCTTGCCCCTACCATTAAACTATCCGAATGAATCTATCATGTTCATTGTTCAATCATTTCTTCTTTCTTCTGAGTCAATCTCAATTTCAACCTTCTAAATTAGTTACTATATGTATTTGTTTCACCTTAATAATCTCTTTATCTGATTGATATTCTAATTTACAGTGCATGGTTAAAAACGTGTACCTACCATTATTTCAAATTTAAATTAATAGTTTAGAAAATATTACAACACTGTCATATCGCCGCGACTGGTCCATTGCATTAAGTGCCTTGCTATAGGAGAAGACCTCTATAAGCTATACTAGCTTTCGTTTCTAATCCCCTTTCATGCATGTATCTAAAGTTTGTGTAAACTGTATATTTGTATATGCTTTATGGTTTGAAATAAACTATGTTTAAACTAAGTTCCGGTTCCAGTTAAAACTGTCTGGGTCGGTCGAGAAGCGAGAAACAGATTATATTATGTTTGGTTGTAAATAGTGAAGCCTTCTCATCAGGATCTGCACTTTTTGCCAGTAATATTACTATTTTTAGACAACAATTACCCATTTTGATAAATGAACTGGTCCAAATGTACTTTTCTTATTAATGTATTGGTCTGAAAATGGCATGCACCAGTCCATGTCAGTTACTTCGTGTTGAATGGTTTAAATATCATGAACCCGTCCATATCAGTTACTTGGTGTTGAATGGGTTAAATATCATGGACCAGTCCATGTCAGTTACCTGGTGTTGAATGGGTTAATTAGAAAGATACTAGTCTATTTATCATCATCATCATCATCATCATCATCATCATCATCATCATCATCATCATCATCAACATCATCAATCATCATCATCAATACATATATTACATGTACATGCATACATTAAGTCTACTTATTTCCGTACACACATACCACCACCATCATCATCAAGTCATATATTTCGGACACCCTAGTGAGCTCGGCTGTAACCAGTTACAGCAGGAAGGATTAAAGAGGCTTTATATTGTTGGTGACGGGTTTTTATTTCTACAATAAATTCTATGAGGATATGAATACACGTTACATGTAGCAGTATATTAGATGTACATGTACATGCATACATTAATTATGAACATGGATATGTTGAATATTGAATCTGTTCGGCTGTTATGCGTAACTATATATATGTTCGAGCGTCCTCATCAGTCATACTCTGCTGCAAACACCATTCATCTTTTTAAAGGCATTGTACTTTTTCTAGATTAATGGGAATTTATGTGATAAGTACAGCTATGTATTCGTAGTATAGGTATTAAAAGTGTCCATTTGTTTTCAGGGAACTAGTTCCAAGCTTTCACTGGTGTGCGCATAGAAATACAGGCTTGAGCTGGAATCCAGAAATAGCCAGGTCAAGCGATTTACGTAGTTGAAATTCTGCAACAATATTTGGTTCCCATATGATTCCCGGATGATCCAGCGCAGACCCATTCCAGATTCTCCTCTGGTTCTTTTGTGTGCAAGGTGTAAAGCACCGACACGATACCTCGGTTTAAAGTCCCATCTGAAAAACTGTTAATTTTATTAGGATCAGAAGGGGGATCGAACCTACGATCCATGGATTACCAGTCCAACGTGTTAACCACTGTACTACAAACCCGTCTGTAGTAGGTTGGCTATTTGTCAGATCCGTTTATATGCTGCTGCGGGATAGCCAACAGTGAAGAGAATGGCCATAAATGGACTGTTTTGGAAAGAAGCTGCCAACACCTCAGTACTTGTCACATTGAAAAGTAAGAATAAAGCCGCCTCAATATGTCATCTTTTATTGCACCATCAGCTGACACTACAAGTAAACTACTCTACAAGACATCCAGCTTATCTACACATCACCAATAATCGACTCACTAACTCATTCAACCCACCTAATGTATGCCCAACAAGAAAGTCAACTGCGACCATCTGACTATCCTCGTTCAGCGTGCAATACGGCTTAGATAATCTGACTATCCTCGTTCAGCGTGCAATACGGCTTAGATAATCTGACTATCCTCGTTCAGCGTGCAATACGGCTTAGATAATCTGACTATCCTCGTTCAGCGTGCAATACGGCTTAGATAAGCTGACTATCCTCGTTCAGCGTGCAATACGGCTTAGATAATCTGACTATCCTCGTTCAGCGTGCAATACGGCTTAGATAATCTGACTATCCTCGTTCAGCGTGCAATACGGCTTAGATAATCTGACTATCCTCGTTCAGCGTGCAATACGGCTTAGATAATCTGACTATCCTCGTTCAGCGTGCAATACGGCTTAGATAATCTGACTATCCTCGTTCAGCATGCAATACGGCTTAGATAATCTGAATATCCTTCCAGCGTGCAATACGGCTTATACAATCTGAATATCCCCCGTCCAGAGTGCAATACGGCTTATACAATCTGAATATCCCCCGTCCAGAGTGCAATACGGCTTAGATAATCTGAATATCCTCCGCCCAGCGTGCAATACGGCTTAGATAATCTGAATATCCTCCGTCCAGCGTGCAATACGGCTTATACAATCTGAATATCCCCCGTCCAGAGTGCAATACGGCTTATACAATCTGAATATCCCCGTCCAGAGTGCAATACGGCTTAGATCATCTGAATATCCTCCGTCCAGAGTGCAATACGGCTTAGATAATCTGAATATCCCCCGTCCAGAGTGCAATACGGCTTCGATAATCTGAATATCCCCCGTCCAGAGTGCAATACGGCTTATACAATCTGAATATCCCCGTCCAGAATGCAATACGGCTTATACAATCTGAATATCCTCCGTCCAGAGTGCAATACGGCTTCGCTAATCTGAATATCCCCCGTCCAGAGTGCAATACGGCTTCGCTAATCTGAATATTCCCGTCCAGAGTGCAATACGGCTTCGCTAATCTGAATATCCTCCGTCCAGAGTGCAATACGGCTTCGCTAATCTGAATATCCCCCGTCCAGAGTGCAATACGGCTTCGCTAATCTGAATATCCCCCGCCCAGAGTGCAATGCGGCTTCGATACTCTGAATATCCTCAGTCCAGAGTGCGCAATACGGCTTCGCTAATCTGAATATCCTCCGTCCAGAGTGCAATACGGCTTCACTAATCTGAATATCCCCCGTCCAGAGTGCAATACGGCTTCGCTAATCTAAATATCCCCTGTCCAGAGTGCAATACGGCTTCGCTAATCTGAATATCCCCCGTCCAGAGTGCAATACGGCTTCGATAATCTGAATATCCCCCGCCCAGAGTGCAATTTAAATGAAGGTTAGTATGCGTTTTGGTGAAATAGCATGTTCTTAAATGTCTGCCAATGTTTGTAAACATATTTAAATATGCTGCGTATTGGATCTATCGTTGTATTTAAATGGTTTCCTAGATCTATATAAGATAAATTAGGCATAACCAAACGTGCATTATGTAAACAGTAATGCAAGCTTAAGGCCCTGTTAAAGTGTTGCGTATCGTACAACGTATGCATGCGTATGCAATTGCTCTCTCATACGCTGGTATACAGACACTGACATTGTGTACGTATGGTTAATACGCTGGAATACATACACTGGGAGTCTGTACGTATGCGGACGTATGGTTAATACGCTGGTATACATACACTGAGAGTCTGTACGTATGCGGACGTATGGTTAATACGCTGGTATACATACACTGAGAGTCTGTACGTATGCGGACGTATGGTTAATACGCTGGTATACATACACTGAGAGTCTGTACGTATGCGGATGTATGGTTAATACGCTGGTATACATACACTGAGAGTCTGTACGTATGCGCACGTATGGTTAATACGCTGGTATACATACACTGAGAGTCTGTACGTATGCGGACGTATGGTTAATACGCTGGTATACATACACTGGGAGTCTGTACGTATGCGGACGTATGGTTAATACGCTGGTATACATACACTGGGAGTCTGTACGTATGCGGATGTATGGTTAATACGCTGGTATACAGACACCGACATTGTGTACGTATGCGGACGTATGGTTAATATGCTGGTATACATACACCGACATTGTGTACGTATGCGGACGTATGGTTAATACGCTGGTATACACACACTGACAGTTTGTACGTATGCGGACGTATGGTTAATACGCTGGAATACAGACACTGAGAGTGTGTACGTATGGGGACGTATGGTTAATACGCTGGTATACATACACTGGGAGTCTGTACGTATGGGGACGTATGGTTAATACGCTGGTATACAGACACCGACATTGTGTACGTATGCGGACGTATGGTTAATACGCTGGTATACATAAACCGACATTATGTACGTATGCGGGCGTATGGTTAATACGCTGATATACATACACCGACATTGTGTACGTATGCGCACGTATGGTTAATACGCTGGTATACACACACTGACAGTTTGTGCGTATGCGGACGTATGGTTAATACGCTGGTATACATACACTGAGAGTCTGTACGTATGCGGACGTATGGTTAATACGCTGGTATACATACACCGACATTGTGTACGTATGCGGACGTATGGTTAATACGCTGGCATACGCTGGTATACATACACTGAGCTTGTGTACGTATGCGGACGTATGGTTAATACACTGGTATACCCTGGTATACATACACCGACATTGTGTACGTATGCGGACGTATGGTTAATACGCTGGTATACGCTGGTATACATACACTGACATTGTGTACGTATGCGGACGTATGGCTAATACGCTGGCATACGCTGACTATGCTAGAGGTATGATATAGCTGCATTACTCATATGTATAGTACGCTGGACGTAAGTTGCCATTGATACGTTGGCATGAAGGTGTACCGTTCATATTGTTATCTAATCTCTTCAGGAGGCTCATCTGGAAAGTCTGTGGTTATACCCTGGTTTGAATGTTTGAATGGTTCCGTGTCTGAAATACAGCTCGGCCGTTTGCATCAATCAATAATAGCTGGGTAGCCATACGACATAGTGGCTGTTACCTCCCCCCCCCCCCCCAACTAAACAAACAAACGTACGTAATATACACATTGTTTAAATAAACTGTTTACAGTTTTAATGAACGATGTGTATATATTACCCTTCAAGTACGTTACGATTGTACCCTTAGGCAAGGCATTTAAATTCCACATTGCCTCTTCTCTCTCCTTCATAGCGATGGATTCCATCAGGAATGAGGTCTCGAGAATGATTAATATAAGAAGAAAGAACTTGTTTCGCAATCAAGCTAAAATGGTGAGGGCCAATCACTAATGTTGTCAGAATTTGTGGCCCAACCCATTTGCTAATTATGTATCGGTTATATGATTGTTATTGTTATATATATGTATATAGAGCAATAAAATATCAAACCCCGGTCGATCTCCTCACGAAGTGCACGTCGTGACCGGGGCACATCCCGCAGCAGCAGTGTAGGATTCTGGGATCTTCTGGTCGTCGATCTTGCGAAGGGGGAGGCTCGCCAGCATGTGGACCCACGGCTATAGGACAGATCCGCCGCCTCTTCTAGATAGTGCATATTGCCACACTATCTTGCTGGCTTTTTCAATCTTTCCTCTCCTCCTTATACTTCTCCAGCGGACGACGAGACAGCGGACCTGAGGGAGCGACAACGGTCGTGGCATCCACGCTCCCCTGAGTGACAACCGACGACCAGATGTCTAACTGCCAGATCCGTATAAATGCTGCTGCGGGGTGACCAACAGTGAGGAGGGTGGCCCTACAGGGGACCAGGCCCTGTCACCCTGCCAAGAAAGGAAGGAACCACCTAAGGATGTCATCATAGGCTCACAGCGGGAAATTGTGTCACCGATCCGAAGTGACCAATCCACGCCGCTGACGCATACAGACGAGGACCCGCATCGACTCTTCGTAGTGTCTACACTTACCTAGATCAGCGACAGCTAGTACTGGGGCGCTGAAGAGGCGACGAGTGACCGGACAGGAGGACGGCAATCGTTTCGAGTGGATGGCACACCCGTCGCCTCGAACTCTTTTATCTGTCTACCAATGAAGGCCGTTGGGGACGGAGGGATGCGACCTCGACCCCGGATGCGTCAACGGGGTGGACAACGACGGAACAACCGAACCATTTTGCTGCTGTGAGCCGACCCAGGAAACCGGCACAGGCTTGTCACCCTGTTGTCGGGGAGATGATGCCAGGCGCGGGGAATGTCACCCTGTCGTTTGGTATCACTCCATAACTGGGTCAACGATGGAGAAGCGCCTTCACAGCGACTGGATGACCTCATTTATTCATCCAATCAGCGACCAGACCTTCAACCACATTGACTTGGGCTACCGGAGCCACGGTCTGCACTAGAACATAATCATATTGGACTACTCTACTAGAACATAATCATTTTGGACTTAAACAACATAGATACAACCAACATGGAATAATTATCGAGAAAACTAACCATCTTAGACCGAAATCTTCATGGGACTCTACAACTACAAACTTCAATCTACACCACAAAGACACCGACGACTCAACACTTCATCTCATCGAATAATCGACGGTGCGAAAGCACGTTTGCTCGCCCATATGGTTTACCGGCGGCGAGGGTAAATAAACGGAATCATCATCAAAATATCAAATCAAATCGAGCTAAAACAAATTTGCATAAACTACACATTTGCTAAGATACTTTATAGCTGTATCTAAATTTCTAGATTTCGAACACTCCAGTGAATTCCGCAGTAGAATCACAATCTACAGCAATTCATTTTTTTAGTGTTGTATAACTGTTCAGTAGTGGGACAGATATGATTATAGCGGCATAGGTGGAATATAGGGGGCGCCATACCGTCAGTAACGCCCGAATTATTTGATGAATTAGTCGGGTGCTTAAGTGGACATCCAGTCCGTCGCTTCATTGGGTTCGAAACATGATCATTGATTAGATGCAAACAGTTATTGGACACTTCACCATTTTGCGGAGTTGTTACGTTTAAAGAGTTACTAATGAACTTGATATTTGCAGATATTAAATCCGCTTGAAAATATTTTAAGAGGATAGTTATTTTTTTTAGTTATAAGTACTCCATTCAGCGCGCGATTGTTGCACTCAATCATAGTGGATGGACAACCCTACGTATTTTATTGGAGTGGGATAAAGGCTTACGTTAAAACTCTAGACAGAAACAATAACCGAGTATCAAAATGGACCCAGTGAAAATATTGTGTTTTGTATTTTCCGTGTGGCTGGGTGCTGTGTATGTCTCAGCTCGATGGTTGGAGGATGATGGGGATTCTTGGTTGAAGATTCGAACCCAGCTTCTATACCCGAGGAATTTTGTTAGCGTGAGGATTAATTCGCACAATGAGAAGGAGTTGCGTGTTTCCTTTGATAAAGTGCTTTCTCTGGAAACGTATTTATCCAGTGGTTACTCGTCGGAATATGATATGGTTTTACGACAAATCACCGACGGCCAACGGATAATACAGGCCGTTTACCAAGGTGGTATCTTAAAGGAGTGTGCTTATTCAAAGGATTCTAATCAGATGCTGGATTTTGTGTCCAATTTCATGGCATCCGAATACTACGGGGCAGAATTCGGAGATTTTGTCTCCGCGAATTCATTTACAAATTACACCCGTAAAAACGTGACGCTCGCCTATCGCAATTTCAAAACGTTGGATTATTTGAAAGACGCAGCTGAAGTAGTTGATATGCGACTGCAGAGGAAAGACTGTCGACGGTTTCTCGCCGTGGCAACGTCAGTCGCAGAAGCTGAGGCTTTATCAGGCAACTATTCTGACATATATGCTCAGATTCTTGACAACACTGACCCGGAGAAAATGAGCGAATTCAATATATTACTCTCATCTCAAAATCCTGACCTTACTCAGAACGCGCAGACCTCAGATCATAACATTATGAAGCGTTCAACGGACCCGCTAAAACGTAAACGCTCAAAACGTGCAGCGTTTGATTTCAGCAGCGTCCTCATCTTTCCAGGCACTAAATGGTGCGGGAAAGGAGACCTGGCCAAGTGCTATGAAGATTTAGGGGACGATCAGGAGCTGGATGCGTGTTGTAGGGATCACGACTGCTGTCCCTTTGTGATCCCTCCGTTCTCTAAGAAGCTTGGAATATTCAACTACCGGTTCCACTCTCTGTTACACTGCGATTGTGACCAACGGTAAGATTGTTCTTAAAGGCAGATTGTCAATATGTAAACATATAAACGTTTGTTTCTAGTCTTTAAAAGCATTTTATAGGTTTAGTTTAAGCAATATTTTATTTCTTTAAATATACATAAACTCGTATACATAATATGTACATACATGTAGGATTGAGGAGAAAGCAACTTGCTTATATGGTTACCTCTTTCCTATGTACATACATGTAGGATTGAGGAGAAAGCAACCTGCTTATATGGTTACCTCTTTCCTATGTACATACATGTAGGATTGAGGAGAAAGCAACCTGCTTATATGGTTACCTCTTTCTTATTTTATAGGTTTGGAAAGGCAAGTGTTTTAGTTTGTTTAAAATGCAGGATTTTGATCTTCTTGGGCAATGTTTCATTTTTTATGGGCAACCGTTTCAAACATAAGAGCACAGCGGTGTTCACTCAATCATCCAATCTTTAAAACACATCTCTTCGATGTTATTGGTTAGGTATCGAGCTTAATGTTTAATTTGATAATATTGTATTGCTCTATATACATGTATGTAACAATTACAATCAAATTACAAATACATAATTAAAAATGGGTTGGGCCACAAGTTCTAACAACATTAGTGAGTGGCTCTCTCCATTCAAGAGATATGAACACTACATAATTTAAATGACTTAATTGAAGCTGAAAACATGTACATAACGCAGTTTACGAGATATAATATGTGTAGAATTGCACTTTTTCCAAGAAATGTACTAGTCTGTACAACCCACTGTCCAGTCCCCCAGACCCCAGCCCCCACCCCCAAGAAGTGCACCCAGGACCAAGACTCAATTGGACAGGATTGGAGAGTTGCTAACACAAAGAGAATAAACACAAAATTAATATAAAGTAATCAATTAAAACGATATGTTTGTTTAATAAATGTCTGTACTGCTGTGAAAATTACAATGTTGACCTCGTATTTCAAAGAATCTCTACCTAATAATAATAGATTAACATTAAGTGTGTATTGTTCAAGTGTTGTGCAAACTAGGTGGTACATAATGCGGTTCAGTTCATTCGTTATCTGGACGGATATGTATTCCAGTGGTAACACGCTGGACTGGTAATCCAGGGATCGCATGTTCGATCCCCCGTCTGACCATAATAAAATTAACAGTCTTTCAGATGGGACGTTAAACCGAGGTCTCGTGTCGGTGCTTTACACCGTGCACGTAAAAGAACCAGAGGAGACTCTGGAATGAGTCAATGGACAACCGGTAGCGACGATAAATAAACGTAAAACACACACACACTCAGTAACTGGATGTGTCGTAATGGGGGATTCAGCCATGTAATAAAAGGGGGCAGTTTAAAGAAAGAAGTGGATGACGAAAACCCCGAATCTCTCTCCAATATTTAGGTCACTTAAACTTGTCTAAACTTGTCTAAACTTGTCACCAACGAACCATGGGGGAATCATAATAATAATAATAATAATAATAATAATAATAATAAAGACTTTATTTAACGAGAGAACTCATTTGAACAATTAATTCAATCTACCATGAGGCCCTCAACAAATTAAAACATGAAATAGCAAAATGAAACATGTAAACAGTAACCAGTAAAACTTTCATAGGAAATAAGATATAAGCTGCAAGAACTAACACTTATATTCATGTATAATTGTAAATTATCAGTTTATTTGGTTATTGGTATGTTCTTTGCACCACCTGCTAATGTGCTGTTTTGGTGTGATAAGGGAGGGAATTCCACAAGTGTGACACTGAGTATAAGAAAGATTTTCTAAAAACTTAAGTAGTTGGCTTAGGAGGGTAAAATTGGAGATTTGCGGATGACCGTAAGTTTTGAGTTCGAACATCGGAAGTAGATCTGAATGACTCTTGCAGATAGACAGGTGCTAGGCCATTGAGTGTTTTAAACATTAAGACTGCTCTTTGAAAGCTAACCCTTTCTGAGAAAGAGATCCAATTGAGAGTTGAGAAAAGTTCGGAAGGAGTGTAAAATTCTTTGTGAAGAATTAAGTCTTGCAGCTCGATTTTGGAATCTAACAATTTTATCTTCTAAATATGCATTACAATTCCCCCAAATGACACAACAGTAGTCTAGATGGGGTAACATGTAGGAATTAAAAAACACCTTGCGCATATACGAGACAATAATCATAACCACTTGAAGCACTCACAACACAAAATAGCATCAAGGATATTTGTTTTGGCCCAGACACAATAGTATAGCATCGGAATGTGCACTGCTGTAAAGAACAAAAATAGTTTCCAACATGGAAATATTCTCTTATTTGTCTGTCTCTGCTTCGTGTATCAATATTGAGAACATAGCAATTAATAGAGAGAGAAAACTGAAATTTTAACATTAGTTTATACAAATTTATTTTAGCTCGATTGCGAAACAAGTTCTTATAACTTATACTAATCACTCTCGAGACCTCATTCCTGATGGAATCCATCGCCACGAGGGAGAGAGAAGAGGCATGTGGAATTTAAATGCCTTGCCTAAGGACACAATCGTAACGGCTCCAGCGGGGCTCGAACTCCGGGCCTTTCGCACGTGAATCGAACGCGCTAACACTGAGCTATCACGACTTCCACACATTTTAACTTTAGTATCCATTAGCCCCCCCCCCCAACACACATAAAATATACTATATATCTCTTACCAATAACAATTAAACACCTGTTAATTCAGTGAACTGGTGAATTTTAACAAGATTACTGTTGTATGATTACTGATGTAAGATTACTGTATGTATGTCTGTGTGATTTGTCGGCGTTTTATTTGATTGATATCAACATAAATCATTCGTGTTCCTCGTTTTTTGTAACAAAATAAATAAATAAATAAATGTTTCAACATAAATTCATATTTAATCTTTTTTTCAATTTCATCAATGTACATCATTCACCGTCCAATGTACATCATTCACCGTCCAATGTACATCATTCACCGTCCAATGTACACCATTCACCGTCCAATGTACATCATTCACCGTCCAATGTACATCATTCACCGTCCAATGTACACCATTCACCGTCCATCATTCACCGTCCAATGTACATCATCCACCGTCCAATGTACATCATTCACCGTCCAATGTACATCATTCACCGTCCAATGTACACCATTCACCGTCCAATGTACATCATTCACCGTCCAATGTACATCATTCACCGTCCAATGTACATCATTCACCGTCCAATGTACACCATTCACCGTCCATCATTCACCGTCCAATGTACATCATTCACCGTCCAATGTACATCATTCACCGTCCATCATTCACCGTCCAATGTACATCATTCACCGTCCAATGTACACCATCTACATACTTATCTACATGTATATATACATATAGTCTGTCATATCTGAGTTATTTGTGACCATGCACGTCAGATCGGACTGGTAGGCTTTCTCCGGGTACTCCGGTTTCCACCCACCCACCATATACTAGAGGACATAGAAAACGCACACTACGGATAAGTGTGTTTTTACATGAAAAACAATAACTATATAAATACATAATTTTAAACATTTTTGAATATTTTTAGTTGTTCAGTTTGTGTTTTGCAATAGAGATAGATATTTGATGGAATCCTTCGTATTTCGTTTTCATGTACAGTGGAACCTCCCAAAACCGGACCCTCTCTAAATCGGAATACTCCCAAAACCGGACGTTTTTGAAAGTCGCGAATTGTTTCTTCTTTATTTCTTACATAAAATCACTCTGAAAACCGGAACCTCTCAACTCCGGAAACCGGACGAAAAATTTGCATAATTTGGGTACAGTTTGATGTAATTTCACCTCCCAAAACTGGAACAACTTTTAGGCGACATAGGTCTTCATCAATAAACTAAAAAGTGTTGAATTTGTTTGTGGACACTCTCCAGTGTAATAATAATCATATAATGTAGGTGTGCGTTTTCTATGTCCTCTAGTATATATTTGACGATGTTCTATGTACAAGTCTGAATACTTGTTATGTTCTGTTCGCAGACATTGTAGAAGCAACACTTACAACGATATAATGTGCTTACCATTCATAGTTATCACATTTATAATGTTTTGTCACATTGCAAGCTTTCAATCGCGCCAGAAATTCATTAATATAAGTTGGTAAAAACTTGTTTCCAAATCAATTTGAAATAAATAAAGTTTATATGTATACACCATTAATGTTTACTACTGATCAAACAGATTTGCACAATGTATGTAATAATGAAGGTAAGCTGGTTATTTAACGTGAAATGTGTTCACCTGGTGTTCAATTTCTCCTTCATTTCTTTTGATGGAATGCGGTTTAAGCGTTTATTTATTGTCGCCCCCCGCATATTCTGGAATAATAATTACATGCACATTGGAATGCATTTGAACTTTTCATAACGTATACATAATGACAATGTAGAGGTGCATGCTATGTGTTTTCAAATATATGTCACCAGTGTGTTTTACGTTTATTTATCGTCGCTACCGGTTACCCATATGAGCGACGCCTCCTGAATAGATTAGTTATTTTAGATTTTGGAGGATAGTGCATGATACAGACAGAGACCCAGTCCAGAATCTCCTCTGGTTCTTTTACGTGCACGGTGTAAAGCACCGACACGAGACCTCGGTTTAACGTCCCATCTGAAAGACTGTTAATTTTATTAGGGTCATACGGGGGATCGAACCTGTGATCCCTGGATTACCAGTCCAGCGTGTTACCACTGGGCTACATATCCGTCTGTTATGTCACCAGTCCTGTGTAGGAACCATATATATATTACATATGCAAAATGTTAGCCTGGTTTCCAGTCTGTCGATTATTCACTTTTTAACTTCTATATGTTCAGAAACTCAATATGGCCCAATTAATAGTATCGGTGTTAAAATATATTTATTTGACTGACCAGGCAAAATATATCGACGCCTGTTTCCAGGCCATCAAAACGTGTCAGATATGTAAAACGGTGTTATATGTAAAAATGATATGACACATATGTAAAAACGTGTCAGAAGTGTAAAAACGTCGCGTGTCAGAAAAGTAAAATTTGCCGTAAAATGTCAATAAAAATCTCGCAAACATTATTTTACAGATAACACTAAATGGTGTTTTTACATTTCTGACAAGTTTTTACATATATGACATTTTCTTGTGTACATTATACCACCGTTTTTACATATATGACAAATTCTACATACTTATATAGGGTTCCTACACACCTGGCTGAACACGGGTAAACACATTTAATATGAATATATCACTGATACACACAGTACAATCTATACAAAATTAAACACGAAAAATAGATGTACAAGTATTTAGTAAATTACAAATAAAATATTGAGTATAGATATACATACACAAGACACGAATACCACAGAATATAAAAAAGAAAAGAACAACAACAACAACAACTCCCAACTCGTTTGTATTGAATTAAGTCTGCGTTGTTTTTCTAATGCGAAGGATAAAATTATAAATCATCTCTACACATTCATCTTAATGACAACCTCATTAATGCACCATTTACAAAATAATTGGCGAGTTTTTTAAAAATCTAAAATGCATAAAGGGAGGCAACCGAAGAACCGATTGTCTTAAATTATATGCACCTTTCATTATTCTCACACATTTAATTGTGTGCATTTCAGCAAATCAAGAGAGGTATCTTGGAAAGAGATATGTGTCAATTAAGATAGCTTGCTATAAAACCTGCAGATACAGTCTCTATGAACGTCAGATTACAGAACTCACTGTAATAACCTGTCGTCTGCGTCAGGCGGGCATAATTGCACATCAATGACTGGCAAGTTCTTGCAGACGACTTTGTGTGCATAAATATGCACATATTACCATTTTTATGGTTCCCGCTTGCCATGAAGCATTATTTAAAGTAAAGATGATGCACGTGCATTTCCAGACATGTTAGAATGATCGAGGCAATTGTGTGTATATCACTGCTCAGTAATGCCATAATGGGGTCTGATTACGTCGAGTGAGTCAGTGTGTGTTTTGCGTTTATTTATCGTCGCTACCGGTTGCCCATATGAGCGACGCCTCCTGAAGAGATTAGTAATTTTAGAGTTTGGAGGATAGTGAAATGATACAGACAGAGACCAATTCCAGAGTCTCCTCTGGTTCTTTTATGTGCGCGGTGTAAAGCACCGACACGAGACCTCGGTTTAACGTCCCATCTGAAAGACTGTTAATTTTTAATAGGGTCAGACGGGGGATCGAACCTGCGATCCCTGGATTACCAGTCCAGCGTGTTACCACTGGACTGCAGATCCGTCTGTGAGTGAGTCAGTAAATCCCCGTAATGGATGTCGTGATAGCGCAGTGGATTCGCATTCGCTTCAGGTGCAAACGGTCCGGAGTTCGAGCCCCGCTAGAGCCGTTACGATTGTGCCCTCAGGCAAGGCATTTAAATTCCACGTTGCCTCTTCTCTCTCCATCGTGGCGATGGATTCCACCAGGAATGAGGTATCGAGAGTGATTAATATAAGTTGTAATAACTTGTTTCGCAATCGAGCTAAAATAAATTTGTATAAACTTATCCCCGTACTGCACTTGCTAGTGATTGAACAACATTATTTAACATTTAAAATGCTAATCACAACTAAAGTTGCCAATGCAAACAGTATAGAGCCAGATCAGGTCAGAATGTGCCGTCTAATCAGGCTCTATACTATTTGCTATTCGGATAGTGCAACTAAAACACCTGGCTGAATAGCAAACACCATATATATCCTGATCAGTCGGACACATATATAGTGTCAGTCGAAGGGGGATTAACCCCCTAGACCACCCCTAGATTCACCAATCTTGTCTGCTATTAATATGTTGTCATTTTCAATGTAATTTATATAAATTGAATTTATTGAACCTGTACCTTATTTGGCATGAGTTTATCAGATGTGGCGCTTGATGACAGACACCCCGTTCCAATATGTCCTTCAACAATATGCAAACCAAGCAACACATGGAATCATTGAACGCATATGAACACGAGCCACCACAAACCATCTGTAAATTACAATCTGCTGCAGACATGTATATGCATTGTAAATATAATTTATTTCCAATAATTGCATACCATTTCCAATAATTGCATACCATTTCAGAGTTTGTACGTTGTACACTTTCAAAATGATTTGTATAATCAAGAAACACATGCAATGCTAAACATTTTTTAATTATTAAGGCAAAAACGCAGCTTTCACCTGAAATACGTATAACAGACAGACAGACAGACAGACAGACAGACAGACAGACAGACAGACAGACAGACAGACAGACAGACAGACAGACAGACAGACAGACAGACAGACAGACAGATAGACAGACAGACAGACAGACAGACAGACAGACAGACAGACAGACAGACAGACAGACAGACAGACAAGACAACAGCAGACAGACAGACAGCAGACGACAGACAGACAGACAGACAGACAGACAGACAGACAGACAGACAGACAGACAGACAGACAGACAGACAGACAGACAGACAGACAGACAGACAGACAGACAGACAGACAGACAGACAGACAGACAGACAGACAGACAGACAGACAGACAGACAGACAGACAGACAGACAGACAGACAGACAGACAGACAGACAGACAGACAGACAGACAGACAGACAGACAGACAGACAGACAGACAGACAGACAGACAGACAGACAGACAGACTATTTAATATGCATTGGGCTAAAAGGCCTTGAGGACATATATTTGCTTAGTACAAGATCTAAAAAGTTCGGTAGCAACTCGATATGTTCTTCCATGTCCATGTACCACATGCCTTGTTGTAATTATGATTTATATGTGTTCACATATTTGCCAAATACTTCACCACATGACCCATTTCCACAATCCCGAATCCCACTTCCGAAAGGTACGTCGTTTCTC
>CM026403.1:12692265-12702265 GCA_014843695.1 Archivesica marissinica | reverse complement strand
TATATGCACAGTAACGTACAATTACGTGCATCTACATGCAGTAACGTGCGGACACGTGCAGCAACGCATAGCAACATGCAGCTACGTGTAGCCCCGTTAAACAACAAATAAATGTTCAACTGTAACTGCGGAAACGCGAAACAAAAGAGTATTTCAAGCTATAAATGTGGCTTGCACGAAGCGGTACACAGCCTAATCATTGTTGCGAACTATTTTATTACTTTCTCAGTTTAGTTTTAGGCGTATTTGTGTTATCTGTTACAACAGAAAACTTCGGTTTTACGTAATTTCAAGAAAAGTCGTTTAAAATCAAGCATATTAAAATCTGGTTCACCTCTTTCGAAATAGCATTTGCACCTTTTGCGAAGTAACACATATCAGCATTTTCATTGATAAAATTTGCATCGGTAACCGGGTATATGGTTACATCGTAGAGGAAAGAGTGTTCCAGAACACCCGAAAGGTCTGCTTTAGAGATATAAATGAACGAGTTTTCATATAACGTGCTGGATGCATATTCAGATACTAGTATGCCAAGAAACAGATAATATCAAAATTCGCTGATAGCCATACCGTTAGTTGTTTATTAATATTGTTTTAAGATTTGAAGCCACGAAAACACGTGCTCCTTGTTTTGCACACTTATTATCGGTATAGTGTCCCAATTTACTCTCTAGCACGTGATACTTTCTCCCAGACTTACTGTACAATTGAATTTCTGTTTTCAAAATCAGCTTTACTTTGAGTAACCATAGACGCTTGGGGTCTGGCTAAAAGGTTTCGGGTTCAAAACCAAAAACATCTCCCAGACATACTGTACAATTGAATTTCTATTTTCAAAATCAGTGAATTTCTATTTTCAAAATCAGCTTTACTTTGAGTAACCATAGACGCTTGGGGTCTTTTTTTAATGATACAGAAATGGTATGAACACTTGAAATAATACAGTGTATGAATTTGATAGTGACGGGGTGTCCTTTTTAAGTTTGCTTGGATATGGCCTCGGAAATATGTATGCATAGTGGCAAGCATATGGTGTATCATAATGTTCTAAAAAAATAACTTAAAAATAAAACACATTTTGGGGATTTGAAACCGAAACCATTTGTCCAGACCCCAAGCGTATGTGTGAGTAACCAGCGATACTTACTAATCTAACATACATTATACAGTCCGTATATTTTAAATTTTAAAATAAAAATACATCATTGGACTACAATATAATTGATACATAACGTTGAAAGTAATGGTTGCACGATGCTATTGGTAATAATGTGTGTGTGTTTACGTTTATTTAACGTCCCATCTGAAAGACTGTTAATTTTATTAGGGTCAGACGGGGATCGAACCTGCGATCCCTGGATTATCCATAATCGACATGTGTGTTTTACGTTTATTTATCGTCGCTACCGGTTGCCCATATGAGCGACGCCTCCTGAAGAGATTAGTCATTTTAGATATTTGGAGGATAGTGCAATGATACAGACCGATACCCATTCAAGAGTCTCATCTGGTTCTTTTACGTGCACCGACACGAAACCTCGGTTTAACGTCCCATCTGAAAGACTATTAATTTTATTAGTAGCAGATGGGGATCGAACCTGCGATCCCTGGATTACATTGGTAATAAATGAACGTGTATTCATTATAATTAGCTAGCTCCTCTGATGTGCTTTGCCGGCTATGATATGCCTCAAATCTAATAAGTCTTATATCTTATTTCCTATGAAAGTTTTTACTGGTTACTGTTTACATGTTACATTATGCTAGTTCATGTTTTAATTTGTTGAGGGCCTCATGGTAGATTGACTTAATTGTTCAAATGGGTTCTCTCGCTATATAAAATCTTTAAATCCCTAAATCCTTAAATCCCCTGTCTGACCCTAATAACATTAACAGTCTTTCAGATGGGACATTAAACCGAGGTCCTGTGTCGGTGTTGTACACCGTGCACGTAAAAGAACCAAATGAGACTCTGGAATGGGTCTCTGTCTGTATCATTGCACAATCCTCCAAAAGTCTCAAATGACTAATCTCTTCAGGAGGCGTCGCTCATATGAGCAACCGGTAGCGACGATAAATAAACGTAAAACACACACATTATCGTTCGTGCATTCCAACTCAGAAATAATTGAACATTTCGTCAGCTTCTCGTCGAGACTCGACAGACAGCTCGAGTTCCATCATCCCGACCGCGCATTGATCACTCTCCGTGTAGAAGCGTGCAATTAATATAAAATGCTCCTAAAATAATATTACTTTTATATCTCCTAATCACAGAGTTCTAAAAGATGAAACACGATAAGTTAAGTGTACAAAGGACTAATGGCAACGTGTCACGCGAAATTTGATAAGATTTTTATGTCCGAAAACGTCTATTGATCTATAATTAAATGGTTGCACACGGGGTCTGATTTTGGCCAGATATGGTGAAATAGTGTATTATAGCTAGTAGTTTACGAGTCATGTTTCCGGTGTGCACATACACCATTCCGAACTCATGCACCATATAGTTTAGATGTCCCGGCATACCACCTCTCAGACGAGTTGGGTGCAAGTCCAGTTACCAAACCATCCCACATCTTCTTAATAAGTTCGCGAGTGTTCTTAATGTTATGTTGTTGATGACGGAGACACTCCCTTCAATGTACAATTATATATACAGTCCTTACAATTCTCAATTACATATACATTCCTTACAATTCTCAATTACATTCCTTACAATTCTCAATTACATATACATTCCTTACAAGTCTCAATTACATATACATTCCTTACAAGTCTCAATTACATATACAGTCCTTACAAGTCTCAATTACATATACATTCCTTACGATTCTCAATTACATATACATTCCTTACAATTCTCAATTACATATACATTCCTTACGATTCTCAATTATATATACATTCCTTACAATTCTCAATTATATATACATTACTTACAATTCTCAATTACATATACATTCCTTACGATTCTCAATTACATATACATTCCTTACAATTCTCAATTACATATACATTCCTTACGATTCTCAATTATATATACATTCCTTACAATTCTCAATTACATATACATTCCTTACGATTCTCAATTACATATACGTTCCTTACAATTCTCAATTACATAACATTCCTTACAATTCTCATGTATTGTTACCATGGCATCAGCTTTGATCAGCCTGTATACAATAAATAGATGAATGTCACAGTGCTATTAACCCTTACATCCGTCTCTGGTTACAGAATGTCACTGCATATCTTCCACGTGTGTGGGTGTCAAATCCTAATAATAGCGGTCTGTCTCACGTGTGAACTACATCCGTATCGTGCACGGAAATGCTCATAAAAATAAATGTGCTCTGCTCGCAGTAATTCATAGATGGTTTACAGGAGTGAGTTGTTCATTCCAGTATCACCGTTACTGCAGACACACATACGCTCACTCGCCAATGCCGTGCAGCGTAATTATCTGTGTTTTACGTTTATTTATCGTCGTTACCGGTTGCCCATATGAGCGACGCCTCCTGAAGATATTAGTCATTTTAGATTTTGGAGGATAGTGCAATGATACAGAGTCTTCTCTGGTTCTTTTACGTGCACGGTGTAAAGCACTGACACGAGACCTCGGTTTAACGTCCCATCTGAAAGACTGTTAATTTTATTATGGTCAGACGGGGGATCGAACCTGTGATCCCTGGATTACCAGTCCAGCGTGTTACCATTGGGCTACAGATCCGTCTGTGCGTAATTATCGCCTTATGTATAACTATATATACGTGTTGCGCGGTGGTTGAGTGGCTAACGACGCACTTGGATTGTGGGTTCGGTCCCCAACAGAAGTTTATAAGAATGTTTTCTAGTAGTTCACACCATTATAAGGCGATGTGTGACTACAACAGGCAGACTTTAAACAACAAGCATTGACTATGTAATGACTTAGGTCGGTTCTATGTAACCCTACGTAAGACTTTTTTAAATAATATTGTTATTATTTTATTTTTATTATTATATAAATATTATTATTCAGTTGTTGTTATTGTTGTCGTCATCGTCATAGTTCTTGTCAGTTTACGAGCAGAGTTCGCGGATGGGAACTGAGATATAAGCTGCAAGAACTAATCAATATATGCAAGACGGGTCAGTCGTCAGTTCAATCCCCCGTCTGCCCCTAATAATATTAACAGTTTTGTCAGAGGATACTATAAACCGAGGTCTCGTGTATCAGTGCTATACACCTGGCATGTAAAAGAACCAGGGTTGCCTCTGCAATTGGAGCGTCTGCTGTTGTAATATCCTCCACAAATATAAAATGACTGATAAACCTCGAGAGGCGTTGCCCCGATTAACCAGGGGGCGAAGATGAATAAACGTATACCAAAATTTAAATATACGGCGGGTATTATTAGTATTGCACCATTCTTATTGAGCGCCCTTATCATATAAAAATTAAACGTTCAAACGCGCTTTACATAAACATGTAACATAACACATATATAACAATAAAAATCAAAAGATTACAAAATGTAGACCGCAGGGTTAAAAGCATGTGATAAAAGTACGGGGATATTATATAATTTCGATTTTTACATGTTATAAAGTGTGCACTTAAACTGATGAGGAACCTACTTAAAATATGGATTGTACATTAGATACACAACATACGAAATTATAGATTAAATCTACAACATATAAACCATATGATATACACTTTAAGAAATGGAAGTATAATTGAAATTAAAGACACTGGGTATGCATGTATACTTATAACTGATCGAACATATAAGTTAGATTGTACGTTTTCAGCATTAGTTTGCATATTACACATGTAAACATAGCAGAACAATTGATAAACATGTCATTCTTGCAAGGCCAACATTTACATTGGAAGTAGTACACAATGATAGTATTGTGGGGCAACGATAGTATTGTGGATGTAACCACTTGCATTACAAGGGCCTGCGCCGCAGCCAGGTAAGCGATTAAGGTGGTTGATGTCGAAACATGTTCACCTATCCGTTGTTGGCTCGAATCTCATTGAGGGTATCGAATTGTTTCATGCGAGGAAGCTATCCAGTTGGCCTGTGGACAGCCGGATGTTCTACTATACCCGTATCCCCCTTGTACCCGTCCGTGCCTGAAATACTGTTAGTTTAATAATAGGCCTACTGTACTGCATTATATACACATGTATACAACAATGCAAAGATTGACACAAATGAAAGCAAATGGGTTGGACGATACTTTCTATCAACGTTAGTAAGTTCCCCAGTAAAATTAATCATAAAAAGCGAAAATGAATTGGCATAAGTATACGTCATGTATATAAATAATAAATTTCTGAATAATAAAGAATATCTCGTAGTAAATGTATAACCTTTCGTGTAGATGTAGCCCCCCCCCCCCACCCCACCCACACCGGTCAATGTCTGCCACGTCTAAGGTCCAGCTCTAATTGGGTGTCTTCCTCCGCCAATAAAAGATGGATAGTCGCCATCCGCCATATAACCTAAACTGTTTAAGGCCGCCTCCGCGGTCGAGTGGTTTAGGTCACTTAGCCTACCACTGTAACCTATCATCACTGATGGTCACGGGTTCCAGCCCCGCTCAGATCGTGTCTCATTATATGAACAAGTTGGCTGTTTCTTAAGGAGGTTGGTGCACCAAATACTGGTTAACCGCTGGCGCCTTCCCATGAAAGGTGTTGTTAGGTAAACTGCCCGTCGCTCAAATGGGTAACCGGTAGCGACGTTAAATAAACTTAAAACAACAACAACAACTTAAAACCCTATCGGCATGTCCCTCAATGTGCGCATGGACAAGAATCGACATCGGTATGCAAGCAAACAATTAACGTACGATAAGGTGAATATATAAACATAATTTGATTTTCACATCCACTGATCTTATGAGATTACATCATGATCTTTTCGTCTCCGTTTTTACCTACATCTGATTTTTACGACATAGGACTTCATTTACGACATATGACTTCATTAAAATACGACGGAACATGTCGTAAAAACGGCGTTTCTGCATGTTTTATGTACCGAGTGATGATTTAGATGACACTCTCGGTATCAGAGAGACTGTAGATATTAATGGAGCTGTTCCTAACTGCAACCAGCTGGCAACATCGCGGTCGGTTATAACTCATCGATATGGGGCGTAGCCGGACAATGGACCATCAATTGTTAAAAAATGCATGTCGGCCCGTAGAATTTAGGGAATATTTTATTCACTGGGATAATGTTATGTTCGCACGTAAATAACCCTTGTTAAATGAGGGTCACACTAATGTACATTACCTCCGATTTATTGTGACACACTTCTAGTGGGACGGGTCGGGGACAATATATTTAATGCCCGTCTTGCGCGCAACAAATCTCCTAGTCGAGAGGCTTAGTCTCAATAGATCGTAGTGTGGTGGCTGCTCTACTAAGTACGACACCCCGACCGAGAGCTAGGTCGTCTACGGATGATTTCACACCGCTGCAATCGCATGGGGTGGATCTCGTTTATAGCCCTGGGCGGCGAATAGTCTGTTAAATGAGGGTCACACATTACCTCCATTTTATTGTGACACACTTCTATGAAATAGATACAAGTCATTCGTACGCCATTTGATCCAATCGTTCAAAACATGAATACGGGACGACACCGAACGGCAAATAGTCTACCGAGATCACGTGTTGGGCTCTATCAGGTTGTAAAACAACAAATAAATTGCCTATTAAATACATAGTAAAAAGTAAAAACATACTCTCTGTTCATTTATATGTCCACTCTTTCATTTCGTCTGATATCACATCCACTGTGAAGAGGTAGTCAAATCAAACTGAAAAACAACAGAAATATTACAAATATAATGTCAACCATTGACACCGGTTACCTGTGAATGACGTCACTGTGCTTACACACTGTATTCTTCCGCCAAATATTACAGTATACCCACCTTCAGTTTGCAATTACCTGACTTCTTATACCACATCTTTTCTACACATCAACTAGTCTGAAGTATTTTCAAGTCACATAATTTCTCAACACACACAAAAACTATACAATGCCTGTCATGAAAATGCATTGTTTACCAAAAAGAAAAATGAACTATATTAGTCATCAGGACTACATTGGACCTCGGATGCACTCCAGCCTATTTAAGTATATGCAACCATTATGACGGATCTGTAGTCCAGTGGTAACTGGTAACACGTTGGACGGGTAATCCAGGGATCGCAGGTTCGATCCCCCGTCTGTCCCTAATATAATTAACAGTCTTTCAAATGGGACGTTAAACCGAGGTCTCGTGTCGGTGCTTTACACCATGCATGTAAAAGAACCAGACGAGATTCTGGAATGGGTCTCTGTCTGTATCATTGCACTATCCTCCAAAAATCTAAAATGACTAATCTCTGCAGGAGGCGTCACTGAAATGGGCAAACGGTAGCGACGATAAATAAACGTAAAACAAACAAAACAATACCGATTATGGAGATCAGTTAAGACTGTGAATTCAAATTGAAAATCCCACGATATAAAGAGAACAAAATTGTAATGGTTTACGATATGTCTTTATTTGTGATTTTGGGATATGAAGAGATTTGCATCTGAAGAAATCTGGTTTGAAATAAACCTATCCCACTGTGAGGAGATAACTGTCACAGTTAGAAAGTATAATGAAGACATTTGTATTTTGTTTAGTAGGTTTTCACGACAACGTAGATCAATGGTATGAAATAATGCAATGGGGGGATGCTCTGTTTTTAAATTTACTGATCATATATATATACTTAACAACGAGTCGACATATAGCATAAGCTGTTGGTGCGACGTTACCCCCCCCCCCCCCCAACAAACGTAACAACGATATTGGCATCATTGAATCGTGATGCCGTTCACATGTTTGTGTGTTTGTTTGTTTGTTTGTTTGTTTGTTTGTTTGTTTGTTTGTTTGTTGAACGGCTCTTGTTTACACATCGTTTACCAGCTAACTCATGTAGTCACTGCTCAATATTTCAATTTTGATCGCAGGTTCGATCCCCGTCTGACCCTAATAAAATTAACAGTATTTCAGATGGAACTTTAAACCGAGGTATCGTGTCGGTGCTGTACACCGTGCACGTAAAAGAACCAGAGGAGACTCTGGATTGGGTCTCTGTCTGTATCGTCCTCCAAAAATCTAAAATGACTAATATCTTCAGGAAGCGTCGCTCATATGGGCAACCGGTAGCGACGATAAATAAACGTAAAACACACACACGCATACACCTTCAATATTAGAACTTCAATATTAAATATCATATAATTGCCCAACCTATATTATAAATACAGTCGATTATTTTATCTTGACAATGTTGAATATAGCTGTACATAAAATATACAGTCAATATACTTACCTAGTATCCGAGCATAGACAAGTAGACATGCACTTATAAAAAAATATATATGTGTAAATATTAAATAGGTTATTAAGAAAACGTCACATTCTTACCTCAAGTTGCAGTAAAGAACGGCTATTGTACTTACCATGATGTCCCAGGAATAGCCAAGACCATCCATCAACATCTAGAATACTATATACTTGGCAATTTGGAAATTTCAAGTTTATCCTCTAAGCAATAGATAACTACAATAATTGGACTCTAAAACAACATACTGATGCTTATAATTAATTTGTTTTGTGTTACATTGATCACGTGTGAATAGTGAATAGTATGTAAAATATGTAAATTATCATGACTATGTACTTACATGTATACGTCTTAATAAACTTATGTTCTGTTCACCTTCAATGTTGTCCTATTTGATTGTTATTGTTTAATATTATTATAAAGACGTCGTGATATAAACTGCCTATAAAACCATGCCATGTGAACAATGTATGCACCATACTTACTTACAAGTTGCCTCACTTACAATGTACGCACCATACATATACTTACAAGTTGCCTCACTTACAATGTATGCACCATACATATACTTACAAGTTGCCTCACTTACAATGTACGCACCATACTTACTTACAAGTTGCCTCACTTACAATGTATCACCATACATATACTTACAGTTGCCTCACTTACAAGTGTTTTTGTTGTTTATGTACTCACCATACTTACTTACAAGTTGCCTCACTTACATGTATGCACCATACATACTTACAAGTTGCCTCACTTACAATGTACGCACCATACTTACTTACAAGTTGCCCACTTACAATGTACGCACCATAATATACTTACAAGTTGCCTCATTACAATGTATGCACATACATATACTTACAAGTGCCTCACTTACAATGTACGCACCATACTTACTTACAAGTTGCCTCACTTACAATGTACGCACCATACATACTTACAAGTTGCCTCACTTACAATGTATGCACCATATACTTACAAGTTGCCTCACTTACAATGTATGCACCATATACTTACAAGTTGCCTCACTTACAATGTATGCACCATACATACACTTACAAGTTGCCTCACTTACAATGTACGCACCATACTTACTTACAAGTTGCCTCACTTACAATGTATGCACCATATACTTACAAGTTGCCTCACTTACAATGTATGCACCATATACTTACAAGTTGCCTCACTTACAATGTATGCACCATATACTTACAAGTTGCCTCACTTACAATGTATGCACCATGTACTTACAAGTTGCCTCACTTACAATGTATGCACCATACACTTACAAGTTGCCTCACTTACAATGTATGCACCATGTACTTACAAGTTGCCTCACTTACAATGTATGCACCATGTACTTACAAGTTGCCTCACTTACAATGTATGCACCATGTACTTACAAGTTGCCTCACTTACAATGTATGCACCATATACTTACAAGTTGCCTCACTTACAATGTATGCACCATACATGTACTTACATTTAGTTGCCTCACTTACAATGTATGCACCATACATGTACTTACATTTAGTTGCCTCACTTACAATGTATGCACCATACATATACTTACAAGTTGCCTC
>CM026403.1:12671684-12691265 GCA_014843695.1 Archivesica marissinica | reverse complement strand
TATAAAGTGGAGGAAACCGGAGGGTACGACAACATGCATATGGAATTCGCTGGAGATTATTTTGTTGAGGCCAGCAGAGTTAAGAGAGAGTTGCGAGAGATTGAAGCACGGAACATGGAGATACAAAAAATCGAAATCAGTGTAATTGAAGTGAATCAGTTGTTTAAAGAAGTAAATGCACTAGTGATGACACAAGGTGACACAATAGATACAATAGAGAAACACGTTGAAGAAAGCGTTAGCAAGGTAGAAATGGGCAACATTTCCTTGTCTCAAGCCCAGATATACATGGCATCAACGAGGAGACGGAAGGTCTCTTGTATTGGTGTCCTAGTTGTCACCTTGATTATTGTGGCAACCGTTATAAGTATTGTGATCATATCTCAGATTGATAACAACTGAAGGATACTGGAGTGGGATGGGACAATAGTGGCAATCGTACTAACTGTGTCAAGAAATGCTCTGATCTTCCAATATACTGAATGTCTCAATGTACTGTAAAATATTGTACCAGTGCATGTTTATAATTATAATTATATTCTGCGATATACCACGGTTGATACTTATTATTTCGATTAGTAAGCTGGGGGCCTCCGTGGCAGAGTGGTTAAGGTCGTTAACTTCAAATCACTTGCCCCTCACCACTGCAGGTTTGCTATCCAGCTGGCTTGCGGAAGGTCAGTGGTTCTACCCAGGTGCCCTTCATTGCCCGAAATACTCATCCAGGGAGAGATACATTGAGATCTGGGAAGGATTGTCATTGCGATCTGGTCACTGAGATCTGGGAAGGATTGTCATCTGGGAAGGATTGTCACTGAGATCTGGGAAGGATTGTCATCTGGGAAGGATTGTCATTGAGATCTGGTCACTGAGATCTGGGAAGGAATGTCATTGAGATCTGGTCACTGAGATCTGGGAAGGATTGTCATCTGGGAAGGATTGTCATTGAGATCTGGTCACTGAGATCTGGGAAGGATTGTCATCTGGGAAGGACTGTCATTGAGATCTGGCCACTGAGATCTGGGAAGGATTGTCATCTGGGAAGGATTGTCATTGAGATCTGGTCACTGAGATCTGGGAAGGATTGTCATTGAGATCTGGTCACTGAGATCTGGGAAGGATTGTCATATGGGAAGGATTGTCATTGAGATCTGGTCACTGAGATCTGGGAAGGATTGTCATCTGGGAAGGACTGTCATTGAGATCTGGCCACTGAGATCTGGGAAGGATTGTCATTGAGATCTGGTCACTGAGATCTGGGAAGGATTGCCATTGAGATCTGGGAAGGATTGTCATTGCGATCTGGTCACTGAGATCTGGGAAGGATTGCCATTGAGGTCTGGGAAGGATTGCCATTGAGGTCTGGGAAGGTTTGTGACTGAGGTCTGGGAAGGATTGTCATTGAGGTCTGGGAAGGATTGTCATTGAGGTCTGAGAAGGATTGTCATTGAGGTCTGGGAATGGTTGTCATTGAGGTCTGGGAAGGATTGTCATCTGGGAAGGATTGTCATTGAGGTCTGGGAAGGATTGTCATTACGGTCTGGGAAGGTTTGTCATTGAGGTCTGGGAAGGATTGCCATTGAGGTCTGGGAAGGATTGCCATTGAGGTCTGGGAAGGTTTGTGACTGAGGTCTGGGAAGGATTGTCATTGAGGTCTGGGAAGGATTGCCATTGAGGTCTGGGAAGGATTGTCATTGAGGTCTGAGAAGGATTGTCATTGAGGTCTGGGAGTGGTTGTCATTGAGGTCTGGGAAGGATTGTCATCTGGGAAGGATTGTCATTGAGGTCTGGGAAGTATTGTCATTAAGGTCTGGGAAGGATTGTCATTAAGGTCTGGGAAGGTTTGTCATTGAGGTCTGGGAAGGATTGTCATTAAGGTCTGGGAAGGTTTGTCATTGAGGTCTGGGAAGAATTGTCATTGAGGTCTGGGAAGGATTGTTATCTGGGAAGGATTGTCATTGAGGTCTGGGAAGGTTTGTCACTGAGATCTGGGAAGGATTGTCATGGAGGTCTGGGAAGGTTTGTCATTGAGGTCTGGGAAGTTTGTCATTGAGGTCTGGGAAGGTTTGTCATTGAGGTCTGGGAGGATTGTCATTGAGGTCTGGGAAGGTTTGTCACTGAGATCTGGGAAGGATTGTCATTGAGGTCTGAGAAGGATTGTCATTGAGGTCTGGTCACTGAGATCTGGGAAGGATTGTTATCTGGGAAGGATTGTCATTGAGGTCTGGGAAGGTTTGTCATTGAGATCTGGGAAGGATTGTCATTGAGGTATGGGAAGGTTTGTCATTGAGATCTGGGAAGGATTGTTATCTGGGAAGGATTGTCATTGAGGTCTGGGAAGGATTGTCATTGAGGTCTGGGAAGGATTGTCACTGAGATCTGGGAAGGATTGTTATCTGGGAAGGTTTGTCATTGAGGTCTGGGAAGGATTGTTATTGGGTCTGGGAAGGTTTGTCATTGAGGTCTGGGAAGGTTTGTCATTGAGATCTGGGAGGATTGTCATCTGGGAAGGTTTGTCATTGAGGTCTGGGAAGGTTTGTCATTGAGGTCTGGGAAGGTTTGTCACTGAGATCTGGGAAGGATTGTCACTGAGATCTGGGAAGGATTGTCATTGAGGTCTGGGAAGGATTGTCATTGAGGTCTGGGAAGGATTGTCATTAGGTCTGGGAAGGTTTGTCATTGAGGTCTGGGAAGGTTTGCCATTGAGGTCTGGGAAGGATTGTCATTAAGGTCTGGGAAGGATTGTCATTGAGGTCTGGGAAGGTTTGTCATTGAGATCTGGGAAGGATTGCCATTGAGGTCTGGGAAGGATTGCCATTGAGGTCTGGGAAGGTTTGTGACTGAGGTCTGGGAAGGATTGTCATTGAGGTCTGGGAAGGATTGCCATTGAGGTCTGGGAAGGATTGTCATTGAGGTCTGAGAAGGATTGTCATTGAGGTCTGGGAGTGGTTGTCATTGAGGTCTGGGAAGGATTGTCATCTGGGAAGGATTGTCATTGAGGTCTGGGAAGGATTGTCATTAAGGTCTGGGAAGGATTGTCATTAAGGTCTGGGAAGGTTTGTCATTGAGGTCTGGGAAGGATTGTCATTAAGGTCTGGGAAGGTTTGTCATTGAGGTCTGGGAAGGATTGCCATTGAGGTCTGGGAAGGATTGTCATTAAGGTCTGGGAAGGATTGTCATTAAGGTCTGGGAAGGATTGTCATTGAGGTATGGGAAGGTTTGTCATTGAGATCTGGGAAGGATTGTTATCTGGGAAGGTTTGTCATTGAGGTCTGGGAAGGTTTGTCATTGAGGTCTGGGAAGGTTTGTCATTGAGGTCTGGGAAGAATTGTCATTGAGGTCTGGGAAGGTTTGTCATTGAGGTCTGGGAATGGTTGTCATTGAGGTCTGGGAAGGATTGTCATCTGGGAAGGATTGTCATTGAGGTCTGGGAAGTATTGTCATTAAGGTCTGGGAAGGATTGTCATTAAGGTCTGGGAAGGTTTGTCATTGAGGTCTGGGAAGGATTGTCATTAAGGTCTGGGAAGGTTTGTCATTGAGGTCTGGGAAGGATTGCCATTGAGGTCTGGGAAGGATTGTCATTAAGGTCTGGGAAGGATTGTCATTACGGTCTGGGAAGGATTGTCATTGAGGTATGGGAAGGTTTGTCATTGAGATCTGGGAAGGATTGTTATCTGGGAAGGATTGTCATTGAGGTCTGGGAAGGTTTGTCATTGAGGTCTGGGAAGAATTGTCATTGAGGTCTGGGAAGGTTTGTCATTGAGATCTGGGAAGAATTGTCATTGAGGTCTGGGAAGGATTGTCATTGAGGTCTGGGAAGAATTGTCATTGAGGTCTGGGAAGGATTGTCATTGAGGTCTGGGAAGAATTGTCATTGAGGTCTGGGAAGGTTTGTCATTGAGGTCTGGGAAGGATTGTTATCTGGGAAGGATTGTCATTGAGGTCTGGGAAGGATTGTCATTGAGATCTGGGAAGGATTGTCATTGAGGTCTGGGAAGGTTTGTCATTGAGGTCTGGGAAGGTTTGTCATTGAGGTCTGGGAAGGATTGTCATTGAGGTCTGGGAAGGTTTGTCACTGAGATCTGGGAAGGATTGTCACTGAGATCTGGGAAGGATTGTCATTGAGGTCTGGGAAGGATTGTCATTGAGGTCTGGGAAGGATTGTCATTAAGGTCTGGGAAGGTTTGTCATTGAGGTCTGGGAAGGATTGTCATTAGGTCTGGGAAGGTTGTCATTGAGGTCTGGGAAGGTTTGTCATTGAGGTCTGGAAGGATTGCCATTGAGGTTGGGAAGGTTGTCATTAAGGTTGGGAAGGTTTGTCATTGAGGTCTGGGAAGGTTTGTCATTGAGGTCTGGGAAGGTTTGCCATGAGGTCTGGGAAGGATTGTCATTAAGGTCTGGGAATGATTGTCATTGAGGTCTGGGAAGGTTTGTCATTGAGATCTGGGAAGGATTGCCATTGAGGTCTGGGAAGGTTTGTCATTGAGGTCTGGGAAGAATTGTCATTGAGGTCTGGGAAGGTTTGTCATTGAGATCTGGGAAGGATTGTTATCTGGGAAGGATTGTCATTGAGATCTGGGAAGGATTGTCATTGAGATCTGGGAAGGTTTGTCATTGAGATCTGGGAAGGATTGTTATCTGGGAAGGATTGTCATTGAGGTCTGGGAAGGATTGTCATTGAGGTCTGGGAAGGTTTGTCACTGAGATCTGGGAAGGATTGTCATTGAGGTCTGGGAAGGTTTGTCATTGAGATCTGGGAAGGATTGTTATCTGGGAAGGTTTGTCATTGAGGTCTGGGAAGGTTTGTCATTGAGATCTGGAGGATTGTCATTGAGGTCTGGGAGGTTTGTCACTGAGATCTGGGAAGGTTTGTCATTGAGGTCTGGGAAGGATTGTCATTGAGGTCTGGGAAGGTTTGTCATTGTTATCTGGGAAGGATTGTCATTGAGGTCTGGGAAGGTTTGTCATTGAGATCTGGGAAGGATTGTCATTGAGGTCTGGGAAGGTTTGTCACTGAGATCTGGGAAGGATTGTCATGGAGGTCTGGGAAGGTTTGTCATTGAGGTCTGGGAAGGTTTGTCATTGAGGTCTGGGAAGGTTTGTCATTGAGGTCTGGGAAGGTTTGTCATTGAGGTCTGGGACGGTTTGTCATTGAGGTCTGGTCACTGAGATCTGGGAAGGATTGTTATCTGGGAAGGTTTGCCATTGAGGTCTGGGAAGGTTTGTCATTGCGATCTGGGAAGGTTTGTCATTGAGGTCTGGGAAGGTTTGTCATTGAGGTCTGGGAAGGATTGTCATTGAGGTCTGGGAAGGTTTGTCATTGAGATCTGGGAAGGTTTGTCATTGGGGTCTGGGAAGGATTGTCATTGAGGTCTGGGAAGGATTGTCATTGAGGTCTGGGAAGGATTGTCATTGAGGTCTGGGAAGGTTTGTCATTGAGATCTGGGAAGGTTTGTCATTGGGGTCTGGGAAGGATTGTCACTGAGATCTGGGAAGGATTGTTATCTGGGAAGGCTTGTCATTGAGGTCTGGGAAGGATTGTCATTGAGGTCTGGGAAGGTTTGTCATTGAGGTCTGGGAAGGATTGTCATTGAGATCTGGGAAGGATTGTTATCTGGGAAGGTTTGCCATTGAGGTCTGGGAAGGTTTGTCATTGAGATCTGGGAAGGTTTGTCATTGAGGTCTGGGAAGGATTGTCATTGGGGTCTGGGAAGGATTGTCATTGAGATCTGGGAAGGATTGTCACTGAGATCTGGGAAGGATTGTCATTGAGATCTGGGAAGGATTGTCATTGAGATCTGGGAAGGGATTCGTTTACAATTGAGAGGGATATACCTGGAGATCTAGGGAAGGATTCCTTTGAGATTAAGAGATTATTCTCACTTGAGATTCGAGGAGGCATTCCTCTCGAGATCCATGGATGTACTCTGTATGAGGTCCATGGAGGAATTCCCTTTGAAACCTAGAAAGGCATTCCCCTTGAGGTCCAGGGAGGGATTCCCCTTGAGATCCAGTGAGGGATTCTGTACAAGATCCATGGAGGAATTTCCTTTGAAACCTAGATAGGCTTTCCCCTTGAGGTCCAGGGAGGCTTTCCCCTTGAGGTCCAGTGAGGGATTTTGTACAAGATACATGAAGGAATTCCCTTTGAGATCTAGGGAGGGATTCCCCTAGAGGTCCAGGGAGGGATTCTGCATAAGATCCATGGAGGAATTCCCTTTGAGATCTAGGGAAGCTTTTCCCTTGAGGTCCAGGGAGGGATTATGTACAAGATACATGGAGGAATTCCCTTTGAAACCTAGGAAGGCTTTCCCATTGAGGTCCAGGGAGGGATTCCCCTAGAGGTCCAGGGAGGGATTCTGTACAAGATCCATGAAGGAATTCCCTTTGAGATCTAGGGAGGGATTCCCCTAGAGGTCCAGGGAGGGATTCTGTACAAGACCCATGAAGGAATTCCCTTTGAGATCTAGGGAGGGATTCCCCTAGAGGTCCAGGGAGGGATTCTGTACAAGACCCATGGAGGAATTCCCTTTGAGATCTAGGGAGGCTTTCCCCTTGAGGTCCAGGGAGGGATTCCCCTTGAGATCCAGAGAGGGATTCATGCGTATGCTTTAATTACAGTAATTTCATACAGATTGTGATGACCTCGGATAATCCCCTCATACTTACAAGTTCTAGAGTGTCCAAGTCTGACATGATATTGTCTATATAGTCTATGAGACTGGTGTACGTTTCCTCTGCCTGGATCATGGAATAGCTCTCCTGTACTTCTCCCTTCTTCAGCAAGTCTTTCACATAGCTGACTGGGTCCTGGAAACAATGGAATGTAAGATAATAATTCAAACTAATAGACAAGACAAAAGCACTACAGCTCTACATATATTTCTGACCAAGGCAGGGCTCATTCTAGAGGGCGACTTGGGTGAAATAGTCGCCCTAGGGACCTTGACTTTACCCTATAAACAAAATTTAAAAAAATAATTTCACAAGATTTTGTCCAGTAAGATACACTGGCACATCATAAAGCACTCCTTCTGTTCATAATTATGTTCTATTTAATGGTCGTACTGTATATTTTAACCCAGAAATGTATTAAAGAACACCAATTAAGGACGCAATCGCACGCTTTCTCACTTCAAGATCTGACCTTGAATGAGCCCTGCAAGGTAGAATTATAAACATGTTATTTGTTATACATGTATATAAATGTATCATAAATATGACAGCGTGTGTTAAATAATTATGCAAATGTTGACTTCATTCTACAGACTGGTTTACATACCTCATTTTATCCTCAAATGTCAGGATCCAAGTCTATACATGTATATGGCAGACTGCTACACAACAATAATTAAATTTTGTTGTACAATGATTACTGATGTTTATAATGGACTGGTAGCATTACAGGTTAGTTTAATATTTCTACAGACTGGTTCACATACCCCAATGTTATCTACAATTCATGGTTCCCAGTCCACAAATTGCAGACTAGACTGGGTTCCAATTATGTCGATTTTTCACTTTTTAACTTCTGGCAAAATGACATTATAAGAAACTCAATACGGCCAAATTAATGGTCTCAGTGTTAAAATATATTCATATGACTGACAAGGCAAAATATAACGATGCCTGTTCCCAGGCTAGTTGCAGACTGTAAACAGCTTAATTCAATAGGTTGGTTCACTAACCTCACTGTTATGCACAATTCAAGATTCCCAGTCCGCACATTGCAGCTTAATTCTACAGACTGGTTCAATAACCTCACTGTTATCCACAATTCAAGATTCCCAGTCCGCACATTGCAGACTGTCAACAGCTTAATTCTACAGACTGGTTCACAAAACTATCCTCAATACCAGTTTCCCAGTCTGGTAACATACATATTTGTTTGGTTTTAGGTTTAAAGCCACATGGACAGCTTAGGTCATATGGCAACTCTCCAGCTGTTATTGGTGGAGGAAGACCCTGTGTTCCTCTCTGAAGAGTATTTCATGCACGGACATGTCCTGGGTAGAACCACCGGCCTTCTGCAAGCCAGCGGGATAGCTTCCTTACATGATATTGTAACGGTTTATTTCTACAAATGGTTTATATATCGGTACCTCATTTTTATGAATATCAGCTTCCAATCAACATATGGCAGAATTTCTACAGAGCGATTCACATACCTCATAATTATCCTCAATTTCAAGTTGCTATCTAATTATTTTAACAGACTGGTTTACATACCTCAGCTTTATCCTGAATTCCAACCTTTTAGACTACACATGTCAGAATGCCTACAGATTATTTCTACAGACTGGTTTACATACCTCAGCTTTATCCTGAATTCCAACCTATTAGACTACACATGTCAGAATGCCTACAGATTATTTCTACAGACTGGTTTACATACCTCAGCTTTATCCTGAATTCCAACCTATTAGACTACACATGTCAGAATGCCTACATATTATTTCAACAGATTGGTTTACATACCTCAGCTTTATCATGAATTCCAACCTTTTAGACTACACATGTCAGAATGCCTGCATATTATTTCAACAGACTGGTTTACATACCTCATCTTTATCTTCAATTCCAGGTTCCCAGTCTATATATGGCAGAATGTCAACAGTTTCATTCTTGACGAGGTCGTCTATGGTAGGAATATCTGTAATGGTGTCTGCTTCCTGTAAAGACATAAACTATAGAAACAGAATTCCTTAAGTCTCATAAATGTTTACTACAGGTCTGACACCACCAATTCAATTTACAGCAATTAACTGTGTTTCCAAAATTATCTGTCAAAGATGCTAATCACTTGCTAACAGAGGTTGTGTGTGAAGATTGATTAATTGGTAAATGCAACTGCTGTATCTATTCATTTAATAGTGAGGGTTTTTGTTTGCGCTCGCTTCTCACCAATGCAACCCATGGTACGATGGTCGGCAGATCGGACAGGTGGGTTTTCTCCGGGTACTCCGGTTTCCTCCCACACGAATGACCACATATACGCTTTCATCCGCGCCAACGAGAGTGATTAATATAAGTTGTTAGAACTTGCTTAGCAATCGTTGTAAAATAAATAAAGCTTAAGGGTTTTTGTTCTCTTTTTGGATTGAACAACTGTATTAAAACCCTAGATCATATAATGGCTTAAACTTTATTTATTTTACAACGATTGCGAAACAAGTTTCAACAACTTATATTGATCACTCTTGTTGGCGCAGATGAAAGCGTAAATGTGGTCATTCATGTGGGAGGAAACAGGAGTACCCGGAGAAAACCCACCTCTCCGATCTGGTAACAACCATACACGTACCATTTCACTATATGGTTAAGTAACATACTTTTATTAAACTAATTTCTTAATGTATTGAGGTATTCAGTTATATTTCGTTTTAATGTTTCTTATTAGTTTTATTTAATTTATGGATTATAAATGTGCACACAATCTAGAAACCAGTAATTTTACCACTTTCTGTCTCATTGTGCAAATCGAATAGCCTTAATGAAAGGTGGTGATGTGCAAGTGATCTGCAGTCATTGTGGTGATGACAAGTGATCTGCAGTCAACGTGGTGATGACAAGTGATCTGCAGTCAACGTGGTGATGACAAATGATCTGCAGTCAACGTGGTGATGTGCAAGTGATCTGCAGTCAACGTGATGATGACAAGTGATCTGCACTCAACGTGGTGATGTGCAAGTGATCTGCAGTCATCGTGGTGATGTGCAAGTGATCTGCGGTCAACATGGTGATGGGCAAGTGATCTGCAGTCAACGTGGTGATGTGCAAGTGATCTGCGGTCAACATGGTGATGGGAAAGTGATCTGCAGTCAACGTGGTGATGGGCAAGTGATCTGCAGTCAACATGGTGATGGGCAAGTGATCTGCAGTCCATGTGGTGATGTGCAAGTGATCTGCAGTCAACGTGGTGATGGGCAAGTGATCTGCAGTCAATGTGGTGATGTGCAAGTGATCTGCACTCAACATGGTGATGGGCAAGTGATCTGCAGTCAATGTGGTGATGTGCAAGTGATCTGCAGTCAATGTGGTGATGGGCAAGTGATCTGCAGTCAATGTGGTGATGTGCAAGTGATCTGCACTCAACATGGTGATGGGCAAGTGATCTGCACTCAACGTGGTGATGGGCAAGTGATCTGCAGTCAACGTGGTGATGGGCAAGTGATCTGCAGTCAATGTGGTGATGGGCAAGTGATCTGCAGTCAATGTGGTGATGGGCAAGTGATCTGCAGTCAATGTGGTGATGGGCAAGTGATCTGCAGTCAACGTGGTGATGACAAGTGATCTGCACTCAACGTGGTGATGTGCAAGTGATCTGCAGTCAACGTGGTGATGTGCAAGTGATCTGCAGTCAACATGGTGATGGGCAAGTGATCTGCAGTCAACGTGGTGATGGGCAAGTGATCTGCAGTCAACATGGTGATGGGCAAGTGACCTGCAGTCAACGTGGTGATGTGCAAGTGATATGCAGTCAATGTGGTGATGGGCAAGTGATCTGCAGTCAATGTGGTGATGGGCAAGTGATCTGCAGTCAATGTGGTGATGTGCAAGTGATCTGCAGTCAACGTAGTGATGTGCAAGTGATCTGCAGTCAACGTGGTGATGTGCAAGTGATCTGCAGTCAATGTGGTGATGGGCAGGTGATCTGTAGTCAACGTGGTGATGGGCAAGTGATCTGCAGTCAATGTGGTGATGGGCAAGTGATCTGCAGTCAATGTGGTGATGGACAAGTGATCTGCAGTCAACGTGGTGATGGGCAAGTGATCTGCAGTCAATGTGGTGATGGGCAAGTGATCTGCAGTCAACATGGTGATGGGCAAGTGATCTGCAGTCAATGTGGTGATGGGCAAGTGATCTGCAGTCAACATGGTGATGGGCAAGTGATCTGCAGTCAACATGGTGATGGGCAAGTGATCTGCAGTCAACATGGTGATGGGCAAGTGATCTGCAGTCAACGTGGTGATGGGCAAGTGATCTGCAGTCAATGTTATGATGGGCAAGTGATCTGCTGTCAACATGGTGATGGGCAAGTGGTCTGCAGTCAATGTGATGATGGGCAAGTGATCTGCAGTCAACGTGGTGATGGGCAAGTGATCTGCAGACAACGTGGTGATGGGCAAGTGATCTGCAGTCAATGTGATGATGGGCAAGTGATATGCAGTCAATGTAATGATGTGCAAGTGATCTGCAGTCAATGTGGTGATGGGCAAGTGATCTGCAGTCAATGTGGTGATGGGCAAGTGGTGATGGGCAAGTGATCTGCAGTCAACGTGGTGATGTGCAAATGATCTGTAGTCAACGTGGTGATGTGCAAGTGATCTGCAGTCAACGTGGTGATGTGCAAGTGATCTGCAGTCAATGTGGTGATGGGCAAGTGATCTGTAGTCAACGTGGTGATGGGCAAGTGATCTGCAGTCAATGTGGTGATGGGCAAGTGATCTGCAGTCAATGTGGTGATGGGCAAGTGATCTGCAGTCAATGTGGTGATGGGCAAGTGATCTGCTGTCAACATGGTGATGGGCAAGTGATCTGCTGTCAACATGGTGATAGGCAAGTGATCTGCAGTCAATGTGGTGATAGGCAAGTGATCTGCTGTCAACATGGTGATGGGCAAGTGATCTGCTGTCAAAGTGGTGATAGGCAAGTGATCTGCAGTCAATGTGGCGATAGAAAAGTGATCTGCAGTCAATGTGGTGATGGGAAAGTGATCTGCAGTCAATGTGGTGATAGAAAAGTGATCTGCAGTCAATGTGGTGATGGGCAAGTGATCTGCAGTCAATGTGATGATGGGCAAGTGAGCTGCAGTCAATGTGGTGATGGGCAAGTGATCTGAAGTCATTGTGGTGATGGGCAAGTGATCTGCAGTCAATGTGGTGATGGGCAAGTGATCTGCAGTCAATGTGGTGATGGACAAGTGATCTGCAGTCAACGTGGTGATGGGCAAGTGATCTGCAGTCAATGTGGTGATGGGCAAGTGATCTGCAGTCAACATGATGATGGCCAAGTGATCTGCAGTCAACGTGGTGATGTGCAAGTGATCTGCAGTCAACGTGGTGATGTGCAAGTGATCTGCAGTCAACGTGGTGATGTGCAAGTGATCTGCAGTCAATGTGGTGATGGGCAAGTGATCTGTAGTCAACGTGGTGATGGGCAAGTGATCTGCAGTCAATGTGGTGATGGGCAAGTGATATGCAGTCAATGTGGTGATGGACAAGTGATCTGCAGTCAACGTGGTGATGGGCAAGTGATCTGCAGTCAATGTGGTGATGGGCAAGTGATCTGCAGTCAACATGGTGATGGGCAAGTGATCTGCAATCAACGTGGTGATGTGCAAGTGATCTGCAGTCAACGTGGTGATGTGCAAGTGATCTGCAGTCAACGTGGTGATGTGCAAGTGATCTGCAGTCAATGTGGTGATGGGCAAGTGATCTGCAGTCAATGTGGTGATGGGCAAGTGATCTGCAGTCAACATGGCGATGGGCAAGTGATCTGCAGTCAATGTGATGATGGGCAAGTGATCTGCAGTCAACATGGTGATGGGCAAGTGATCTGCAGTCAACATGGTGATGGGCAAGTGATCTGCAGTCAACATGGTGATGGGCAAGTGATCTGCAGTCAACATGGTGATGGGCAAGTGATCTGCAGTCAATGTGATGATGGGCAAGTGATCTGCTGTCAACATGGTGATGGGCAAGTGGTCTGCAGTCAATGTGATGATGGGCAAGTGATCTGCAGTCAACGTGGTGATGGGCAAGTGATCTGCAGACAATGTGATGATGGGCAAGTGATCTGCAGTCAATGTAATGATGGGCAAGTGATATGCAGTCAATGTGGTGATGGGCAAGTGATCTGCAGTCAATGTGGTGATGGGCAAGTGATCTGCAGTCAACATGGTGATGGGCAAGTGATCTGCAGTCAACATGGTGATGGGCAAGTGATCTGCAGTCAATGTGGTGATGGGCAAGTGATCTGCAGTCAATGTGGTGATGGGCAAGTGATCTGCAGTCAATGTGGTGATGGGCAAGTGATCTGCAGTCAATGTGGTGATGGGCAAGTGATCTGCAGTCAATGTGGTGATGGGCAAGTGATCTGCAGTCAATGTGGTGATGGGCAAGTGATCTGCTGTCAACATGGTGATGGGCAAGTGATCTGCTGTCAAAATGGTGATAGGCAAGTGATCTGCAGTCAATGTGGTGATGGAAAAGTGATATGCAGTCAATGTGGTGATAGGCAAGTGATCTGCTGTCAACATGGTGATGGGCAAGTGATCTGCTGTAAAAGTGGTGATAGGCAAGTGATCTGCAGTCAATGTGGTGATAGAACAGTGATCTGCAGTCAATGTGGTGATGGGAAAGTGATCTACAGTCAATGTGGTGATAGAAAAGTGATAAGCAGTTAATGTGATGATGGGAAAGTGATCTGCAGTCAATGTGGTGATAGAAAAGTGATCTGCAGTCAATGTGGTGATGGGCAAGTGATCTGCAGTCAATGTGATGATGGGCAAGTGATCTGCAGTCAATGTGGTGATGGGCAAGTGATCTGAAGTCATTGTGGTGATGGGCAAGTGATCTGCAGTCAACGTGGTGATGGGCAAGTGATCTGCAGTCAATGTGGTGATGGGCAAGTGATCTGCAGTTAATGTGGTGATGGACAAGTGATCTGCAGTCAACGTGGTGATGGGCAAGTGATCTGCAGTCAATGTGGTGATGGGCAAGTGATCTGCAGTCAATGTGGTGATGGGCAAGTGATCTGCAGTCAACATGGTGATGGGCAAGTGATCTGCAGTCAACATGGTGATGGGCAAGTGATCTGCAGTCAACATGGTGATGGGCAAGTGATCTGCAGTCAACATGGTGATGGGCAAGTGATCTGCAGTCAATGTGATGATGGGCAAGTGATCTGCTGTCAACATGGTGATGGGCAAGTGGTCTGCAGTCAATATGATGATGGGCAAGTGATCTGCAGTCAACATGGTGATGGGCAAGTGATCTGCAGACAACGTGGTGATGGGAAAGTGATCTGCAGTCAACGTGGTGATGGGCAAGTGATCTGCAGTCAATGTGATGATGGGCAAGAGACATGCAGTCAATGTGATGATGGGCAAGTGATCTGCAGTCAATGTGGTGATGGGCAAGTGATCTGCAGTCAATGTGGTGATGGACAAGTGATCTGCAGTCAACGTGGTGATGGGCAAGTGATCTGCAGTCAATGTGGTGATGGGCAAGTGATCTGCAGTCAATGTGGTGATGGGCAAGTGATCTGCAGTCAACATGGTGATGGGCAAGTGATCTGCAGTCAACATGGTGATGGGCAAGTGATCTGCAGTCAACATGGTGATGGGCAAGTGATCTGCAGTCAACATGGTGATGGGCAAGTGATCTGCAGTCAATGTGATGATGGGCAAGTGATCTGCTGTCAACATGGTGATGGGCAAGTGGTCTGCAGTCAATATGATGATGGGCAAGTGGTCTGCAGTCAACATGGTGATGGGCAAGTGATCTGCAGACAACGTGGTGATGGGAAAGTGATCTGCAGTCAACGTGGTGATGGGCAAGTGATCTGCAGTCAATGTGATGATGGGCAAGAGACATGCAGTCAATGTGATGATGGGCAAGTGATCTGCAGTCAATGTGGTGATGGGCAAGTGATCTGCAGTCAACATGGTGATGGGCAAGTGATCTGCAGTCAATGTGATGATGGGCAAGTGATCTGCTGTCAACATGGTGATGGGCAAGTGGTCTGCAGTCAATATGATGATGGGCAAGTGATCTGCAGTCAACATGGTGATGGGCAAGTGATCTGCAGACAACGTGGTGATGGGAAAGTGATCTGCAGTCAACGTGGTGATGGGCAAGTGATCTGCAGTCAATGTGATGATGGGCAAGAGACATGCAGTCAATGTGATGATGGGCAAGTGATCTGCAGTCAATGTGGTGATGGGCAAGTGATCTGCAGTCAATGTGGTGATGGGCAAGTGATCTGCAGTCAACATGGTGATGGGCAAGTGATCTGCAGTCAACATGGTGATGGGCAAGTGATCTGCTGTCAATGTGGTGATGGGCAAGTGATCTGCAGTCAATGTGGTGATGGGCAAGTGATCTGCAGTCAATGTGGTGATGGGCAAGTGATCTGCAGTCAATGTGGTGATGGGCAAGTGATCTGCAGTCAATGTGGTGATGGGCAAGTGATCTGCAGTCAACATGGTGATGGGCAAGTGATCTGCAGTCAACTCAGCCAAGGAGAAATAATATAGGAAATAATGTATGGAATAAAACAAGGCACCTGTTGTCTGTCCTCTATGGCCACGAAGCTTGTATAATGTGTCACGAGGCTGTGCTTCTTGCTCACGTCTATAATATACTGCTTCCTTTCACACTTTAACACCTGAAATCATTATACAATTAATTATTTATGGTCTACACCACAGGGATTCGGCACGTTTGGGGGTACTAGTATATATATTTAAGTACAGGGATTCTACTCTGTGGGATGTCAGATTTCGCATCGATCAGTAAAATGGCCCTATCTGAAACAATTGTGTACAAAGCTGTCCAAATATAACGCCTATCCCGAGTCTTTATATTGTTCTTCAAATAAAACACAACTTTAAGCTGCATGCATGTATACTTTGCAAACAATTGCGTTCTGATTGGATTATGATTGTTCTTCATATATAAAAAAACATCTTGTTACATTCTAATAATCCAATCAGAACGCTCGTTTCAACGCTCGTTTCAACGCGAATTGCGCCGCTTTAGAAATTTTCAAAACAAATTGAAAATGCTATGAAATCTCTTTTTGACGTACATTTTTGCCGAATAAACATACAGGTTAGTGGAAACACATTTTATTGATAATGTTATTCACAGTTAAAACTCTCCCGTCGAAGATTTTTTGTTGTTGCTGACAGAACCCGTGTCCTAGTATGGAAATGTGACCTGCTATGGCCAATGTATGTGGCAATTGTTTTCAAAGTATACATGCATGCAGCTTAAAGTTGTGTTTTATTTGAAGAACAATATAAAGACTCGGGATAGGCGTTATATTTGGACAGCATTGTACAAAATTGTTTCAGATATGGCCATTTTACTGATCGATGCGAAATCTGACATCCCACAGAGTAGAATCCCTGTACTTAAATATATATACTAGTACCCCCAAACGTGCCGAATCCCTGTGGTCTACACCACGACTATGGAAAATAATTATTGTTGGTCTACACCACGACTATGGAAAATAATTATTGTTGGCCTACATCACGACTATGGAAAATAATTATTGTTGGCCTACACCATGACTATGGAAAATAATTATTGTTGGCCTACACCATGACTATGGAAAATAATTATTGTTGGCCTACATCATGACTATGGAAAATAATTATTGTTGGTCTAAACTATGACTATGGAAAATAATTATTGTTGGTCTACACCACGACTATGGAAAATAATTATTGTTGGTCTACACCACGACTATGGAAAATAATTATTGTTGGCCTACACCATGACTATGGAAAATAATTATTGTTGGCCTACATCATGACTATGGAAAATAATTATTGTTGGCCTACATCATGACTATGGAAAATAATTATTGTTGGCCTACACGACTATGAAAAATAATTTTGTAAGAAACAATCAAACTCTGAAATGAGAAAGAACTCCACTGGTATAAGGCTATGTAGATGTTGAGAGAAAGGGAAACTATGGCATCGCCTACCTGCTTTATTTCTATACAGATACCATAGTTTCATGACAAACCCTCAATCTGTGGAACTTGTGACTATTAAGAGCAGACTAAAGTCGAAACTTCATCATAACCCTATTGCCTGCAGCAAAGAAGAATGGCTATACCTGATGTTTGATCCGGTCATCATCCAGAATGCCATTCTCGTAATCCGTGATCACTGCTCTCGCAGCCAGCTGATGCAGCATCTGATAAACACAGAGGAAAGGCATGTTCACTATCAAAGAATTGTATACCCACATGTATAGATCTGCTCAGCAGGTCTGAAGAATGTATTAGAGAGATAGACCTACAACTCTGCTCAGCAGGTCTGATGAAAGTATTAGAGAGATAGACCTACAACTCTGCTCAGCAGGTCTGATGAAAGTATTAGAGAGATAGACCTACAACTCTGCTCAGCAGGTCTGATGAAAGTATTAGAGAGATAGACCTACAGCTATCCTTAGTGGATATGATGAAAGTATTAGAGAGATAGACCTACAACTCTGCTTAGAGAACATGATGAAAGTATTAGAGAGATAGACCTACAACTCTGCTTAGTGAACATGATGAAAGTATTAGAGAGATAGACCTACAACTCTGCTTAGAGAACATGATGAAAGTATTAGAGAGATAGACCTACAACTATCCTTAGTGAACATGATGAAAGTATTAGAGAGATAGACCTACAACTCTGCTTAGAGAACATGATGAAAGTATTAGAGAGATAGACCTACAGCTATCCTTAGAGGACATGATGAATGTATTAGAGAGATAGACCTACAGCTCTGCTTAGTGAACATGATGAAAGTATTAGAGAGATAGATCTACAGCTATCCTTAGTGAACATGATGAATGTATTAGAGAGATAGACCTACAACTATCCTTAGTGAACATGATGAAAGTATTAGAGAGATAGACCTACAGCTATCCTTAGAGGACATGATGAAAGTATTAGAGAGATAGACCTACAACTATCCTTAGTGAACATGATGAAAGTATTAGAGAGATAGACCTACAACTATCCTTAGTGAACATGATGAAAGTATTAGAGAGATAGATCTACAACTCTGCTTAGAGAACATGATGAAAGTATTAGAGAGATAGATCTACAGCTATCCTTAGTGGACATGATGCACGTATTAGAGAGATATACCTACAGCTATACTTAGTGAACATGATGAAAGTATTAGAGAGATAGATCTACAACTCTGCTTAGAGAACATGATGAAAGTATTAGAGAGATAGATCTACAGCTATCCTTAGTGAACATGATGAAAGTATTAGAGAGATAGACCTACAGCTATCCTTAGTGAACATGATGAAAGTATTAGAGAGATAGACCTACAGCTATACTTAGTGAACATGATGAAAGTATTAGAGAGATAGACCTACAGCTATCCTTAGTGAACATGATGAAAGTATTAGAGAGATATATTATAGCTACAATTTATATTATGGGGATCATCCAAGCTATGTAAAACAAACATGGCTTATGATTCCAAATGTAATGTTCAAATGTACAGTTTTACAGAACACAAACATGACTTACGGTTCCTGATGTGATGTTCAATGTACAGTTTTACAGAACACAAACATGACTTATGATTCCAAATGTGATGTTCAAATGTACAGTTTTACAGAACACAAACATGGCTTATGATTCCAAATGTGATGTTCAAATGTACAGTTTTACAGAACACAAACATGGCTTATTATTCCAAATGTGATGTTCAAATGTACAGTTTTACAGAACACAAACATGACTTACGGTTCCTGATGTGATGTTTAGATCTACAGTAGATACCATTGTCGACACATCATTACCGTTGACACAAGCTCTCAGGGTAGCCTGAAATATATACAAGTCTTCGCATTTTACATAAAAAATATCACTGCATGCATACTGTCATGTCCAATCAGTTCTAATTCAGATGTTGAAAATACAGTTTAACAATAACATTAACTTTTGATCTACTAGTCACACCATTCTTCCTTTCTACATATCAAAATTAATTGAGGAGAAGAATTATATAAGACTCTGTCTTCCATTCTAATCCTGTTTCTGTATTCTGATTATGCGTGGTGTATGCATTGTTCAATATGTATTATATTGGGAAATAAAATATGTTTAAACTAAAATTATTTAAACTTTTTATTTATTTTATTTAAACTTTAGTTATTTTACAATGATTGCGAAGCAAGTTTTAACAACTTATATTAATCACTCTCGTTGGCGCGGATGTACCCGGAGAAAACCCACCTGTCCGATCTGGCGACAACCGTACCATCTAACATAGTTGTAATTTATCAAAATTAACAAAGAAATTTCAGGACACGTCGCTTGAAGCACTTGTGGACGGACGCCAGACACCGGATCATGGATAACTCACCATAATAAATAACTCATCTCGATAGTGGTGGTAATTTCGGATTTGGGATCGGACGGTATTCAGCTACTTTTCACATACGACACAAAGCTCTGCATTAAATTTCACTGAAGGACACAATGTAGGAGCAGTCAAAATTGCATTTTCAAGATGACAGCCAGCCAGCATCTTGGAGTTTGGATCAAAATGGTTATTTTTCATCTTGCTAGACACCACAGTACTCGATATCAGATTAACTTTGTGGCGTAGCATGGGGATTTATGAAAGCATGCCAACGAACATTGTGGCATAGCATGGGGATTTATGAAAGAATGCCAATGAACATTGTGGCGTGGCATGGGGATTTATGAAAGCATGCCAACGAACATTGTGGCATAGCATGGGGATTTATGAAAGAATGCCAATGAACATTGTGGCGTGGCATGGGGATTTATGAAAGCATGCCAATGAACATTGT
>CM026403.1:12608703-12670684 GCA_014843695.1 Archivesica marissinica | reverse complement strand
TTGTTTCTGTTGATCTGACATCTGTACATTTGTTTTGGTGTGCCTGTCATTGTTTTTGTTGATCTGACGTCTGTACATTTGTTTTGGTGTGCCTGTCATTGTTTTTGTTGATCTGACTTCTGTACATTTGTTTTGGTGTGCCTGTCATTGTTTCTGTTGATCTGACATCTGTACATTTGTTTTGGTGTGCCTGTCATTGTTTTTGTTGATCTGACTTCTGTACATTTGTTTTGGTGTGCCTGTCATTGTTTTTGTTGATCTGACGTCTGTACATTTGTTTTGGTGTGCTTGTCATTGTTTCTGTTGATCTGACTTCTGTACATTTGTTTTGGTGTGCCTGTCATTGTTTCTGTTGATCTGACGTCTGTACATTTGTTTTGGTGTGCCTGTCATTGTTTCTGTTGATCTGACATCTGTACATTTGTTTTGGTGTGCCTGTCATTGTTTCTGTTATGTTATGTTATGTTATGATTCGGGTTTTACGCCTGCATCAGCACCATTTTGGGCTATATCGCCGGCGGGCAGTTTACCTAACAACACCTTTCCTGGGCAGGCTCCAGCGGTTAACCAGTGTGTGCCTGTCATTGTTTTTGTTGGTGTATCATTTCAGTGACACTTCAAACAATCTTTAATTTCTATTTTACTTTAGTGACTTCCAGTATGTCAAGTTGTTTTACGTTTATTTATCGTCGCTACCGGTTGCCCATATGAGCGACGCCTCATAAAGAGATTTTAGATTTTTGGAGGATAGTACAATGATACAGACGCATTCCAGAGTCTCCCTTGGTTCTTTTATGTTCATGGTGTAAAGCACCGATTCGAGACCTCGGTTTAAAGTTAATTTTATTACGGTCAGATGGGGGATTGAACCTGCGATCCCTGGATTACCAATCCGACATGTTAACCACTGGACTACAGATCCATTTGTAGTATGTCGAGTCTCTCTCACACAAATATATTGTAATTAAATGTGCGCATTTTTACACGTGTACTATATGTGTAAATATGATTGTGTATATATATATATATATATATATATATATACATGAACACATTTATTGGATTTATTGTTACAATTTGCAGTGACAAAATTCGAGACATTGTCAGTTGTATTTCGCTTTTGATTTGTTTCATAACGAAAACAATAATACAGGTAAATAGTGTCATTGAAGCCAGGTAAACAGTGAAAATTAAATGACACGTGTGATACGGTGAAGAATAGTGTATTGGGAAGGGATTTAATAAAAAAGTAGTCCGGCAAAATACAGTGAGTGATATGCAGTGAGTGATATGGATTATATCTCACTGATAGAACACTGTATTTCATCAATTAGCATAAAATAAATATATATATATATAATTAAACAAAGTTTCTGACTTCACCAAACAAGACTTCCACTATGTCGAGCCTAGCTCACAAATCATTATAAACATCTACAAGCTGTGCTAGGAACTGTTGTCTAGTTTTTCCTAACTCCAGACAACTATACAAGGGAGGTAACACCTTCTCCTGCTGCTCCAACCACTCAACGATCCCGCCACAAACATCCATGATAACTCTGCTTCCATCAATGGTCAGATAACATATGCCTGATTGGACGTTACAGGTCACGTGACTTGTGGTTGCCATGGTGAGAGGTTTGCGATGGCTCCCTCCACTGTTCCAGTACAGTTTGGCCAGTACTATGACAAGCAGCAAGCTAGCTAACACACGCTGCACCGTCTGCTCCATCTTATGACCTGAAATTGGGAAACATTACTACAGTAAAACCTGTGTTAATGGTCACCTCTATTAAGCAGCCATCCTGTATTAAGCAGCCAGGTTCCAGATTCCCAATTTGCTGTTTTATCATTCATTTGACCTCTATTAAGTAGCCATCTGTGCTAAGCAGCCACTATCTGTGATTCCCTTGACTGGCTGCTTAAGACAGGTTTGACTGTATTTGTAATACATGTATATACACGTGAACTACGCCATTCAGGGGGCACTCGAACCCCTCAAGAGGATCCATATTCATTTAAATGTTAAACATTTTCTTTTTAACATCCAAAACTATTGACTCACTAATACAATAACTTCTGAAATTCTTTAGCATATACCTAGAATAGATTTCACGTATTTTCATTGTTATATATATATATTATTTTCCTGCCTATTGTATATCAATCAATTGATAGGGAGAAGAACTATACTGAACCAAAAAAGAAACTTTCGCGAGACTTCAATGGGACTGTTTCCACATATGTGTATATTAACAGTTTTTATTCGTATTTGTTATTGTACAATAATTTAAAATCAATTCATCAAAGTTCATTTACAGTCTGAAAATTATCAATTTCATTGAATTTTTCAATTTCATTTGAGGTAGGTGTCGATTCAATTTTTTTTTGCTTTAGTAACGATTATGCCCATCGCGAGCATTGCTAACAGCTTGGCAGCGACGACGCATTGAGTGGATGAGATTATTAATTTGAGCCTGGGGTATATTATTCCACTCTTCTAGCAAAGCGTCACGGAGCTCATTGACGTTACCAGGCGGATTTTGACGTTGCCGTACACGTGTGTCAAGATTATCCCAAAGGTGCTCGATGGGTTTTAGATCCTGGCTTTTTGAGGGCCACTTCCTGGGCCAGTCATCTATGAAATCAATATTGTTGTTTCGCAAGAACTGGATATTGTCACGGGCGACGTGAGGTCTGGCGTTGTCTTGCTGAAACACAGAAATAACGCCGTGATTTTGTAAGAGAGGAACAACGTGTGGGGCAAGGACACGGTCTCTATACTTTTGAGCATTCAAATTGCCATCAATGACCACTAATTGGGTACGATACCCATAACTTAATCCGGCCAAGACCATCACGGAACCCCCACCGCCAAAACGATCCCGCTGAAGAACGCAACAGTCAGCGTAACGTTCATTCCTACGTCGGTAGACCCTTATCCGACCATCACTATTGGACAATGCAAACCTGGATTCATCCGAAAAAAGAATCGTCCGCCAGTCTTGCCTTGTCCAGTTGATGTGTCTATCAGCCCATTGAAGCCTGTCACGGCGATGACGATCCGTTAATACTGTTCCGACGTAGGGACGACGTGCACGTAAATTGTTCTCAGCCAAACGATTTCGTACGGTTTGAGCGGAAATCCTGGGGTTATAAGTACCTGGGGTGACAGACGCTGTAGCTGTCGCAGTTAAAAAACGATTTCGTAAATGTTGGTTCAAAATATAGCGGTCTTGTGCCGGCGTGGTTACACGTGGTCTACCGCTACGTGGAAGATCTTCCGTGCTTCCGGTCTGCACAAACCGCCGTCTCAGACTTCTAACTGCCTGCACAGATGATCCAACGTGCGCAGCAACCTCTTCCGTTGAAGCTCCTGCCTCCAGCATCCCAACGGCTCTCTCTCTTAAATGTTTCGCAATTCGAGGCATCGAAATTTTGCCCAAATTGTATCGATATAAAGGTGTTTAGGTATTTTTATGACTGTAGTCGTCAAGTGCAATAACTTGCAGTGAAAAAAGTTAACACATGTAAACCAGATATGTCCACCCCGTGCGTGCACGTGAAAATGGAGGTTTTGTCAAAACAGACGATATCGTTCGACATGAGGTGATTATCTGACCGATTTCCCAAAGTAGGACGTCAGTGTAAACTACTACATATACACATTTTTCTACATGTTGTATTTAACCTTATAAGTTTAAGACCTACTTTGCGAAAGTTTCTTTTTTGGTTCAGTATATATAAGTTTTCTTTCATTCTAATCCCTTTCAGCCTACTGCTGTTAAATTATATGTAAAATGTTCATGTAAAAATACTGAAATAAATAATGTTTAAACTAAGAAGATCCAAATTTTGATGAGCCATGTTTTAATAGGAGCAATATTTTCACCCAAATACAAAATGTCCCCAGTTTTGAGAATTTTTGATTTGTTTTATATAAAAAATATTAAGATAGGATTTATTCGGAAATGTGGAAGTCGTGATAGCGCAGTGGATGCATGTTCGCTTCAGGTACGAAAGGTCCGGAGTTGGAGCCCCGCTGGAGCCATTACGATTGTGCCCTTAGGCAAGGCATTTAAATTCCACGTTTCGCTTCTCTCTCCCTCGTGGCGATAGATTCCATCAGGAATGAGGTCTCGAGAGTGATTAATATAAGTTGTTTCGCAATCAAGCTAAAATAAATTTGTATAAACTATTCGGAAACGACAAGACATGCAACATTTTCAACAGAAACTTTAGGAACTTTAACAATGACTATACACACAGTGTAAAAATAGTTAACAATTGTATAAAATCTCTAGAATATAACAATGACTATACACACAAAGTGTAAAAACAGTTAACAATTGTATAAAATCTCTTTTGAGCATGACACATCACAAATAAATAAAATATATAAAATGATAGTCACTAGGCACTGGATCTACACTTTTTGAAAGCCTATTTAAGGCACTGGCTCTACACTTTTTGTAAGCCTATTTAAGGCACTGGAGCTACACTTTTTGTAAGCCTATTTAAGGCACTGGATCTACACTTTTTGTAAGCCTATTTAAGGCACTGGATCTACACTTTTTGTAAGCCTATTTAGAGGTACCGGTATGTGGTGTTGAAAGGGTCAAGACATAATTACAGAGAATACCCTCAAAACCTCTAAACTGGAATTCTCTCCAAACCGATCAAATTTCTTTGTCTTCGAATTTTTTCACTTTTTGTTCTTGGTAAAAACAACCTGTAAACCAAAATCCCTCTTTTCCGAATAATGAACAGATTTTAAAAAAAATATGTACATTTTCAATGGTAATTTACCCCTGTAAACTGAACAGCACCTTGTCTACATCAAATATGCAACTGACTAGACTTTTAAACAAACTTTCAGCTAATATTTTCCGAATAATATATTGTACACATAAAATGAATCAGTTCTTTACCAAGTACCAAACTATAAAACATGGCTCAGGCTCCTTCTAAGCATTACAGACATGAATTGATCATTTATGAGAAATCTTCTGCACTATGAAAGCTCCAATAAACCGAAAACCACTCCAATCTGAACTTAACCTCCGGTCACGTGCACGTTTGGTTTAGAGGCGTTTCACTATACTTGTTAAATTAGAGCGACAAACATTTCTTTATGCTACTACATGTATAACCAATTTTCAATCGCAGTATATATATATTTCCGCAGTATATATATATTTCCGCAGTATATATATTTTTTTTCTTTTTCTTTTTTTGGTGAAGCTCGATGGCTTCGTTTATTTTTCTTTTATATCCATATGTACAAAGTGTTAAAGCAGCCCTATATCGTATGAAATAAAAGATATTTGAAAAATTCAAGTTTTACGTATGGGTAGCAATGCTGCTACCCATTCTAAAATTATAATTTGTTTAATTATGTTCAATTAGTAAACAGTGTTTTTTTGCTATAAGACAAACTCGAAACTGAAAGTAGGACTTTCCGAGTCGGTCGGTCACATGCACTTGTTTACAATCGGAACCTGATTTACATTCGGAATGCATCGTCCGTCTTCGGCAATGATGAAAACAAACATGGCATATCCGCTGTTGTTTCACGCATGTGCGCCGTGCGTGTTTACATTTCGTTTGTTGATTTACATTTTACAAAAAACATCCTTTATTACGATATAATGCTGCTTTAAGCAGTTTTTAACAACTTATGCAATACATAACTTGTAATAATAACTATGAATGTAAAAACAACAAAACAATTGCGGCATGAACTATTTCACTAATCAGTAATACATGTATTTAATAAGAATGTAGATGCGATTGATAACATGATAGTATACAGGGATCATTCTAGAGGGCGATGTGGGCGAAATTGTCGCCCTAGGGGCCCTGACTTCGCCCTCTGGGGGCCCCACTTCTCCCTAATAAAAAAAAAATAAAACATTTTTATTTTTGATTTTTACGATTTTCAAACAAAATTGTGTCTAGTAAGATACACTGGCCCATTATAAAGCACTCCTTCTATTCAAATGTTGTATTTAATGGTTGTACTGTGCATTTTAACCCTATTTTGCAGAAGTATATTAAAGAACACCATTTAAGGAAGCGATCACGTGCTTTCTCACTTCTCCCAAAAATTCTGACCTAGAATGAACCCTGGTATAGCTGTATAGTTACTAAGGTTATAAGAGCAGATATGTGGCCCGTAAAGGCTGCATAGCAACAAACGAAGATAAGTGAATAGCTCGATGCTTATTGATTGGTCCATATCACAGATCAGTTTGACAGTCACTATGAGTTGGTTGCAATCAATTGGTTCAAGCCCCGCTGGAGCCGTTACGATTGTGCCCTTAGGCAAGGCATTTAAATTCCACGTTGCCTCTTCTCTCTCCCTCGTGGCGATGGATTCCATCAGGAATGAGGTCTCGAGAGTGATTTATATAAGTTGAAATAACTTGTTTCGCAATCGAGCTAAAATAAATTTGTATAAACTAACCAATGGTACAGGATGCGAAGGTGGAAACAGGTTTTCAAGATAGTTGCTGTGATAGCCATCTAGAATTACATATCAGAAATTTGTTAGGTGTGATGCAACTGTAATTGTCTACGATGAAATCACACAATAGTTTCGGATGCGACGCTAAAAATAGATTATAAAGTCCACATGCTGTCACAATAAATGTCTAGGTGCCATACTCTCAGGAGTAAATGTGTAAATGTCTGTATGTGTAAATGTGTACATGTCTGTATGAGTAAATGTCTGTATATGTAAATGTCTGTATGTGTAAATGTCTGTATGTGTAAATGTCTGTATGTGTAAATGTGTACATGTCTGTATATGTAAATGTCTGTATGTGTAAATGTCTGTATGTGTAAATGTCTGTATGTGTATATGTGTACATGTCTGTATGTGTACATGTCTGTATGTGTAAATGTCTGTATGTGTAAATGTCTGTATGTGTAAATGTCTGTATGTGTAAATGTGTACATGTCTGTATGTGTAAATGTCTGTATGTGTAAATGTGTACATGTCTGTATATGTAAATGTCTGTATGTGTAAATGTCTGTATGTGTAAATGTCTGTATGTGTATATGTGTACATGTCTGTATGTGTACATGTCTGTATGTGTAAATGTCTGTATGTGTAAATGTCTGTATGTGTAAATGTGTACATGTCTGTATGTGTAAATGTCTGTATGTGTAAATGTGTACATGTCTGTATGTGTAAATGTCTGTATGTGTAAATGTCTGTATGTGTAAATGTCTGTATGTGTAAATGTGTACATGTGTAGGATATGTATATACTGGTATTTCTTCATGCATATAAATAACGACAGAGAAACTTACCTAGGGACTTTACGCCTTGGTTGACGAGTACTTCAACGATTTTCGACCTGCTAAGACCAAGCATGGAGCACAGCTCATCGGAGAGCTCTACATACATTAATGGTTTGTCTGGTGTAGAGCCGGTGGCGTTCTGTAAGCAGTAATTAAATCATTGATTAGTTCATACAAATTGATTTTAGCTTGATTGCGAAACAAGTTATTACAACTTATATTAATCACTCTCGAGATCTCATTCCTGATGAAATCCATCGCAACGATGGAGAGAGAAGAGGCAACATGGAATTTAAATGCCTTGCCTAAGGGCACAATCGTAACAGCTCCAGTGGGGCTGGAACTCTGGACCTTTCGCACCTGTTAGCAGAGATATAACTTGGTATATTTATATTATGTAGTGAAACACATGGGGGGTTTACAGTTCATGATTAAAACGTTTACTTACCATTATTTGAAATTGAAATTAATAGTTTAGAAAATATTACAACACTGTCATATCGCAATTGCAATAAGTACCTTGCTATAGGAGAAGACCTCTATAAGCTATAATAGCTTTAGGTTCTAATCCCTTTTCATGCATGTATCTAAATTTTGTGTAAAGTGTATATTTGTATATGCTGTAATGTTTAAACTGACACATGTAATGTACTTGTCAACAAACAAATGTGGTCACTTAAACAGACACAGTGGTTAAATGCACAGACAACTCTGCATAATAACTGGACAAGACAACTAAAGTAACAAAACTGGCTAATGTACCAAACACCATTGTTTACAAGATAACTAAAGCAACAAAACTGGCTAATGTACCAAACACCATTGTTTACAATACAACTAAAGTAACAAAACTGGCTAATGTATGAAACACCATTGTTTACAAGATGACTAAAGTAACAAAACTGGCTAATGTAACAAACACCATTGTTTACAAGATAACTAAAGCAATAAAACTGGCTAATGTACCAAACACCATTGTTTACAAGATAACTAAAGCAACAAAACTGGCTAATGTACCAAACACCATTGTTTACAAGATAACTAAAGTAACACAGCTGGCTAATGTACCAAACACCATTGTTTACAAGATAACTAAAGTATGGCTAATGTACCAAACAACATTGTTTACAATATAACTAAAGTATGGCTAATGTACCAAACACCATTGTTTACAAGATAACTAAAGTAACACAGCTGGCTAATGTACCAAACACCATTGTTTACAAGATAACTAAAGTATGGCTAATGTACCAAACACCATTGTTTACAAGATAACTAAAGTAACAAAACTGGCTAATGTACCAAACACCATTGTTTACAAGATAACTAAAGTAACAAAACTGGCTAATGTACCAAACACCATTGTTTACAATACAACTAAAGTAACAAAACTGGCTAATGTACCAAACACCATTGTTTACAAGATAACTAAAGTAACACAGCTGGCTAATGTACCAAACACCATTGTTTACAATACAACTAAAGTAACACAACTGGCTAATGTACCAAACACCATTGTTTACAAGATAACTAAAGTAACACAGCTGGCTAATGTACCACGTATACTACGTATATTACAATTACTAAACGGTATACAAACAAGATGATAAAGTGGCTCTGGATCGCCTACCTCAAGCAACTACACAACCACCCTATAACCAGAGTGCCAACCAGGTTTTGTATCATCCGAAACAACTATACAACCACCCTATAACCAGAGTGCCAACCAGGTTTTGTATCATCCGAAACAACTCTACAACCACCCTATAACCAGAGTGCCAACCAGGTTTGTATCATCCAAAACAACTACACAACCACCCTATAACCAGAGTGCCAACCAGGTTTTGTATCATCCGAAACAACTATACAACCACCCTATAACCAGAGTGCCAACCAGGTTTTGTATCATCCGAAACAACTCTACAACCACCCTATAACCAGAGTGCCAACCAGGTTTGTATCATCCAAAACAACTACACAACCACCCTATAACCAGAGTGCCAACCAGGTTTTGTATCATCCAAATCAACTATACAACCATCCCTATAACCAGAGTGCCAACCAGGTTTTGTATCATCCGAAACAACTATACAACCACCCTATAACCAGAGTGCCAACCAGGTTTTGTATCATCCGAAACAACTATACAACCACCCTATAACCAGAGTGCCAACCAGGTTTTGTATCATCCGAAACAACTATACAACCACCCTATAACCAGAGTGCCAACCAGGTTTTGTATCATCCGAAACAACTATACAACCACCCTATAACCAGAGTGCCAACCAGGTTTTGTATCATCCGAAACAACTATACAACCACCCTATAACCAGAGTGCCAACCAGGTTTTGTATCATCCAAAACAACTACACAACCACCCTATAACCAGAGTGCCAACCAGGTTTTGTATCATCCGAAACAACTATACAACCAAACCATAATGGAAATAGCTGAATACCACCAGGAACTGAGCTTTTATCAAATATATCTTGTAACTGAGTTTGAACAAAATCCATTGAAACATAAGACTTGTACCTGGCAACTTTTGCAGGCTATTAATTGTACAGCAATACACAATGTCCACTTATAACCATTATATTAACACTTTATGTCAATTACACTGTTAAAGGTGAGCACAAACTACTGGGCGGGGCTTACTATCAATAGCACCTGTCACTGTATGCACACCCTTTACTGCAAGAGGATTATCAGCTAGCAATATATACAGATAATGTACGCCAACTGATAATAAAATGGTCGTACCTCGAGAATTTTGGGTGCCGGTGTCACATGAGATTTTCACTTGCGCGACATTTTCACCCGAGGGTGAAAAAAATGCCATGAGATTTTCACCCCCCTATGAGACTTTCACCCGCCCCCCAATATTTTTGTCAAACGTTGTAGTTGCTGTGTTGCTTCTATCTTATGGTATGTGAGAGTCATCCGACTATTTTATATATGGTGGTGACAAAATTGAAAGATTTGCAGGGGGTGGGGTGAAAATCTCATAGCCATGATATTTTCACCCGCAGGTGAAGATATCATGACCATGAGATTTTCACCCCCCCCTAATTGTCTTAAACAACATATCCATTGACATAGCACAACTTCCAATTGACTGAGTGTGCAGTAGTGGGGAATTGTACTCATTATATAAAGAATTAATAGTTGCACCTACCATTCACCTTAAAATTTGTCGCTTTTTATTTTAGATTTTTCCCTTGTATATCATGGAATATGACTAATGTTGTTGCTGTATTGCTTCTATCTCATGGTATGGGAGAGAAATATGACTATATCAAATATGATGGTGGCAAATTTGAAAGAGTTGCTGGAGGGGTGAAAAACCGTTTGGAATATTTTGGTGAAGCTTCACACATGCATAAATATCGACTAGGTATGTCACGCTTAAGGAAGACGTCTCGCATAGATAATTTTGGACGTATCAGACCGTGTTCATTTGAGACAAGGCCCCAGAAGAGGGATACCTTGGTAGAAAGGTTTGACGTGTTGATGTGGGAGGTGAAAATGACATAGCCATGACATTTTTACCACCCCCCCTCTCTCATTTCTATAATGTTTTCTTCTATTCTCCTTGTCATTTTATCATGACTTGCGTGAATCACATGACAACCTCGAATGCGTCCATATCTTAATTAAAACACACTTTGATGGAGAGGGTGAAAATACCATGGCTATGCTATGGGGGACGAAAATGTAATTGTGATGATATTTTTGACAAAGTTTCTCACAATAACTGACATGCCTATTTGAATGATCCCATTATGTCATGATAAAACATATAAAGAGGAATAGACAAGGGAACGAAAAGAAACCTTGGTAGAAAGCTTAGACATGTTGATGTGGGAGGGGGGTGAAAATCTCATGGTCATGATATTTTCACCTGCGGGTGAATATATCATGTCCATGACATTTCCCCCCCCCTCATAGTTCTATGTTTTCTTCTGGTATCCTTGTATGTCATTTTAGCATGACTTGCATGAATCACATGACTACTTAATTAGACTTTGATGGAGAGGGTGAAAATACCATGGCTATGCTATGAGGGACGAACAGGGAATGTCATAGCGATGATATTTTCAACAAAGTTTCATATAATAACTGACATATGTCTTTGAATGATCCCATTATGTCATGATAAAACTTATCATGAGGAACAAATTGCAAGAGAAAGAAAGAAACATTGGTAGAAAACTTAGACGGGTTGATAGGGTGGGGTGGAGGGGGTGAAAATATCATGGCCATGACATTTTCACCCCCCTCTCATTTCTGTGTTTTCTCCTGTTGTCCAGGTATGTCATTTTACCATGACTTGCGTGAATAACATGACTACGTCGAATGCAGCCATATCTTAATTAAAACAGATTTTGGTGGAGCAGGTGAATATACCATGGCTATGCTATGATAGATGAAAAGGTCATAGCGATGATATTATCAGCAAAGTTTCTAACAAAAACAGACATGCATATGAATGATGCCACTACTTGCATGAATCACATGACTACTTAATTAGAACAGACTTTGATGGAGAGGGTGAAAATACCATGGCTATGCTATGAGGGACGAACAGGGAATGTCATAGCGATGATATTTTCAACAAAGTTTCTGACTAAATGAGAACAATGCAGACCATGGACTAGGTCTACAGTGGTTGCATATGTACACGGTCCATATTCACCAAGTTCATTGAACTAGAAACGACCAGGGTGTATGCATAACACACAGCAAAACCAACACATGGATTTGAAATATTGAAATGGTGGGAACGGGCGGGTATCACTTTCATAATACCTTGACAGTGATATGGTATTTTCAATGTCTGCACCTCTATTTCATCATATTAAAATGGCGATAATTTAACTGCAACCTCACCACTACACCCTAATAATCTCACTAATAGTTATGTACATCACCATTTCTGCCACAGTATGAAGAAGAAAATAAAATAATATATCAGTAAAGCGCTTTTGTATAGCTCATCGGTAAGAACTACATATGCCCACTAAAAACATCATGTTTGATTTACATGACTGAAGTTTTCCATATGTTTTTATATCACTTTAAAAACTAGAACGACAGTCGCCCACGACAGCAGTGTATCCCCTATCTGGGGCTGTGTCACAACATTAACAAAGTTCGATAACTCCAAAATTATCGATGTGAGAGTTGTCGGTCTTGCACGTGACACACAATTGGGTCGATAGCTACGCATGTGTGAAGTTTCGTCAAAATATTCCATACGGTTTCTGACTTATGCTCCCAACACGAAATCTGGCCGAAAATCACAAAAGTCCGGTAACTCCAAAATTATCGATGTGAGAGTTGTCGGTCTTGCACGTGACACACAATTGGGTCGATAGCTACGCATGTGTGAAGTTTCGTCAAAATATTCCATACGGTTTCGGACTTATGCTCCGAACACGAAATCGGGCCGAAAATCACCAAAGGGCGATAACTCCAAAATTATCGAAGTGAGAGTTGTCGTTCTTGTGCGCGACACACCTTTGGATCGATATCTATGCATGTGTGAAATTTCATCAAAATATTCCATATGGTTTCGGACTTATGCTCCGAACACGAAAACGTACGCGGAGCGACATCAAATCCATAGTATCCCCCGACTTTTGTCCGGGGATACAATTATTATTGGGGGCACGGGTGGAAATATCATGGTCATGATATCCACCCCCCCCACCTGTTGTTTTCCTTTAAGACAATTAGAGGGGGAGGTGGGGAGTGAAAATCTCATGGCCATGATATATTCACCCGCGGGTCAAAATATCATGGCTATGAGATCTTCACACCCCCCCCCCCCAGCAACTCTTTCAATTATGTCACCATCATGTTTGAAATAGTCATATTTCTCTCCAATACCATGAGATAGAAGCAATACAGCATCAACATTAGTCATATTCCAAGATATACAAGGAATTTAAAAATAAAAAATAAAAAGCGACAAATTTTGAGGTGAATGGTAGGTGCGGTGCGTCTATTAATTCTTTATATAATGAGTACAATTCCCCACTACTGCACACTCAGTCAATTGAAAGTTGTGCTATTTCAATGGATATGTTGTTGTATTGCTTTAAGACAATTAAGGGGGGGGTGAAAATCTCATGGCCATGATATCTTCACCCCACCCCCCTGCAACTCTTTCAATTTTGTCACCACCATATATAAAATAGTCATATGACTCTCACATACCATAAGATAGAAGCAACACAGCAACAACAACATTGACAAAAATATTGGGGGGCGGGTGAAAATCTCATAGGGGGGTGAAAATCTCATGGCATTTTTTTCACCCGCGGGTGAAAATATCGCGCGGGTGAAAATCTCATGTGACACCGGCACCCAAAATTCTCGAGGTACGACCATTTTATTATCAGTTGGCGTACATTATCTGTATATATTGCTAGCTGATAATCCTCTTGCAGTAAAGGGTGTGCATACAGTGACAGGTGCTATTGATAGTAAGCCCCGCCCAGTAGTTTGTGCTCACCTTTAACAGTGTAATTGACATAAAGTGTTAATATAATGGTTATAAGTGGACATTGTGTATTGCTGTACAATTAATAGCCTGCAAAAGTTGCCAGGTACAAGTCTTATGTTTCAATGGATTTTGTTCAAACTCAGTTACAAGATATATTTGATAAAAGCTCAGTTCCTGGTGGTATTCAGCTATTTCCATTATGGTTTGGTTGTATAGTTGTTTCGGATGATACAAAACCTGGTTGGCACTCTGGTTATAGGGTGGTTGTGTAGTTGTTTTGGATGATACAAAACCTGGTTGGCACTCTGGTTATAGGGTGGTTGTATAGTTGTTTCGGATGATACAAAACCTTGTTGGCACTCTGGTTATAGGGGTGGTTGTATAGTTGATTTGGATGATACAAAACCTGGTTGGCACTCTGGTTATAGGGTGGTTGTATAGTTGTTTCGGATGATACAAAACCTGGTTGGCACTCTGGTTATAGGGTGGTTGTATAGTTGTTTCGGATGATACAAAACCTGGTTGGCACTCTGGTTATAGGGTGGTTGTGTAGTTGCTTGAGGTAGGCGATCCAGAGCCACTTTATCATCTTGTTTGTATACCGTTTAGTAATTGTAATATACGTAGTATACGTGGTACATTAGCCAGCTGTGTTACTTTAGTTATATTGTAAACAATGGTGTTTGGTACATTAGCCATACTTTAGTTATCTTGTAAACAATGGTGTTTGGTACATTAGCCAGCTGTGTTACTTTAGTTATATTGTAAACAATGGTGTTTGGTACATTAGCCATACTTTAGTTATCTTGTAAACAATGGTGTTTGGTACATTAGCCAGCTGTGTTACTTTAGTTATATTGTAAACAATGGTGTTTGGTACATTAGCCATACTTTAGTTATCTTGTAAACAATGGTGTTTGGTACATTAGCCAGCTGTGTTACTTTAGTTATATTGTAAACAATGGTGTTTGGTACATTAGCCATACTTTAGTTATCTTGTAAACAATGGTGTTTGGTACATTAGCCATACTTTAGTTATATTGTAAACAATGGTGTTTGGTACATTAGCCATACTTTAGTTATCTTGTAAACAATGGTGTTTGGTACATTAGCCAGCTGTGTTACTTTAGTTATCTTGTAAACAATGGTGTTTGGTACATTAGCCAGCTGTGTTACTTTAGTTATCTTGTAAACAATGGTGTTTGGTACATTAGCCAGTTTTGTTACTTTAGTTATCTTGTAAACAATGGTGTTTGGTACATTAGCCAGTTTTGTTACTTTAGTTATCTTGTAAACAATGGTGTTTGGTACATTAGCCAGCTGTGTTACTTTAGTTATCTTGTAAACAATGGTGTTTGGTACATTAGCCATACTTTAGTTATCTTGTAAACAATGGTGTTTGGTACATTAGCCAGCTGTGTTACTTTATTTATCTTGTAAACAATGGTGTTTGGTACATTAGCCAGCTGTGTTACTTTAGTTATCTTGTAAACAATGGTGTTTGGTACATTAGCCATACTTTAGTTATCTTGTAAACAATGGTGTTTGGTACATTAGCCATACTTTAGTTATCTTGTAAACAATGGTGTTTGGTACATTAGCCATACTTTAGTTATCTTGTAAACAATGGTGTTTGGTACATTAGCCATACTTTAGTTATCTTGTAAACAATGGTGTTTGGTACATTAGCCAGTTTTGTTACTTTAGTTATCTTGTAAACAATGGTGTTTGGTACATTAGCCAGTTTTGTTACTTTAGTTATCTTGTAAACAATGGTGTTTGGTACATTAGCCAGCTGTGTTACTTTAGTTATCTTGTAAACAATGGTGTTTGGTACATTAGCCATACATTAGTTATCTTGTAAACAATGGTGTTTGGTACATTAGCCAGCTGTGTTACTTTATTTATCTTGTAAACAATGGTGTTTGGTACATTAGCCAGCTGTGTTACTTTATTTATCTTGTAAACAATGGTGTTTGGTACATTAGCCAGCTGTGTTACTTTAGTTATCTTGTAAACAATGGTGTTTGGTACATTAGCCATACTTTAGTTATCTTGTAAACAATGGTGTTTGGTACATTAGCCAGCTGTGTTACTTTAGTTATCTTGTAAACAATGGTGTTTGGTACATTAGCCATACTTTAGTTATCTTGTAAACAATGGTGTTTGGTACATTAGCCAGCTGTGTTACTTTAGTTATCTTGTAAACAATGGTGTTTGGTACATTAGCCATACTTTAGTTATCTTGTAAACAATGGTGTTTGGTACATTAGCCAGCTGTGTTACTTTATTTATCTTGTAAACAATGGTGTTTGGTACATTAGCCAGCTGTGTTACTTTAGATATCTTGTAAACAATGGTGTTTGGTACATTAGCCAGTTTTGTTACTTTAGTTATCTTGTAAACAATGGTGTTTGGTACATTAGCCAGTTTTGTTACTTTAGTTATCTTGTAAACAATGGTGTTTGGTACATTAGCCAGCTGTGTTACTTTAGTTATCTTGTAAACAATGGTGTTTGGTACATTAGCCATACTTTAGTTATCTTGTAAACAATGGTGTTTGGTACATTAGCCAGCTGTGTTACTTTATTTATCTTGTAAACAATGGTGTTTGGTACATTAGCCATACTTTAGTTATCTTGTAAACAATGGTGTTTGGTACATTAGCCAGTTTTGTTACTTTAGTTATCTTGTAAACAATGGTGTTTGGTACATTAGCCAGTTTTGTTACTTTAGTTATCTTGTAAACAATGGTGTTTGGTACATTAGCCAGCTGTGTTACTTTAGTTATCTTGTAAACAATGGTGTTTGGTACATTAGCCATACTTTAGTTATCTTGTAAACAATGGTGTTTGGTACATTAGCCAGCTGTGTTACTTTATTTATCTTGTAAACAATGGTGTTTGGTACATTAGCCAGCTGTGTTACTTTATTTATCTTGTAAACAATGGTGTTTGGTACATTAGCCAGCTGTGTTACTTTAGTTATCTTGTAAACAATGGTGTTTGGTACATTAGCCATACTTTAGTTATCTTGTAAACAATGGTGTTTGGTACATTAGCCATACTTTAGTTATCTTGTAAACAATGGTGTTTGGTACATTAGCCATACTTTAGTTATCTTGTAAACAATGGTGTTTGGTACATTAGCCAGTTTTGTTACTTTAGTTATCTTGTAAACAATGGTGTTTGGTACATTAGCCAGCTGTGTTACTTTAGTTATCTTGTAAACAATGGTGTTTGGTACATTAGCCATACTTTAGTTATCTTGTAAACAATGGTGTTTGGTACATTAGCCAGCTGTGTTACTTTATTTATCTTGTAAACAATGGTGTTTGGTACATTAGCCAGCTGTGTTACTTTATTTATCTTGTAAACAATGGTGTTTGGTACATTAGCCAGCTGTGTTACTTTAGTTATCTTGTAAACAATGGTGTTTGGTACATTAGCCATACTTTAGTTATCTTGTAAACAATGGTGATTGGTACATTAGCCATACTTTAGTTATCTTGTAAACAATGGTGTTTGGTACATTAGCCATACTTTAGTTATCTTGTAAACAATGGTGTTTGGTACATTAGCCATACTTTAGTTATCTTGTAAACAATGGTGTTTGGTACATTAGCCAGTTTTGTTACTTTAGTTATCTTGTAAACAATGGTGTTTGGTACATTAGCCAGTTTTGTTACTTTAGTTATCTTGTAAACAATGGTGTTTGGTACATTAGCCAGCTGTGTTACTTTAGTTATCTTGTAAACAATGGTGTTTGGTACATTAGCCATACATTAGTTATCTTGTAAACAATGGTGTTTGGTACATTAGCCATACATTAGTTATCTTGTAAACAATGGTGTTTGGTACATTAGCCAGCTGTGTTACTTTATTTATCTTGTAAACAATGGTGTTTGGTACATTAGCCAGCTGTGTTACTTTATTTATCTTGTAAACAATGGTGTTTGGTACATTAGCCAGCTGTGTTACTTTAGTTATCTTGTAAACAATGGTGTTTGGTACATTAGCCATACTTTAGTTATCTTGTAAACAATGGTGTTTGGTACATTAGCCAGCTGTGTTACTTTAGTTATCTTGTAAACAATGGTGTTTGGTACATTAGCCATACTTTAGTTATCTTGTAAACAATGGTGTTTGGTACATTAGCCAGCTGTGTTACTTTAGTTATCTTGTAAACAATGGTGTTTGGTACATTAGCCATACTTTAGTTATCTTGTAAACAATGGTGTTTGGTACATTAGCCAGCTGTGTTACTTTATTTATCTTGTAAACAATGGTGTTTGGTACATTAGCCAGCTGTGTTACTTTAGATATCTTGTAAACAATGGTGTTTGGTACATTAGCCAGTTTTGTTACTTTAGTTATCTTGTAAACAATGGTGTTTGGTACATTAGCCAGTTTTGTTACTTTAGTTATCTTGTAAACAATGGTGTTTGGTACATTAGCCAGCTGTGTTACTTTAGTTATCTTGTAAACAATGGTGTTTGGTACATTAGCCATACTTTAGTTATCTTGTAAACAATGGTGTTTGGTACATTAGCCAGCTGTGTTACTTTATTTATCTTGTAAACAATGGTGTTTGGTACATTAGCCAGCTGTGTTACTTTAGTTATATTGTAAACAATGGTGTTTGGTACATTAGCCAGCTGTGTTACTTTAGTTATCTTGTAAACAATGGTGTTTGGTACATTAGCCATACTTTAGTTATCTTGTAAACAATGGTGTTTGGTACATTAGCCATACTTTAGTTATCTTGTAAACAATGGTGTTTGGTACATTAGCCATACTTTAGTTATCTTGTAAACAATGGTGTTTGGTACATTAGCCATACTTTAGTTATCTTGTAAACAATGGTGTTTGGTACATTAGCCATACTTTAGTTATCTTGTAAACAATGGTGTTTGGTACATTAGCCATACTTTAGTTATCTTGTAAACAATGGTGTTTGGTACATTAGCCATACTTTAGTTATCTTGTAAACAATGGTGTTTGGTACATTAGCCAGTTATGTTACTTTAGTTATTTATATTTTCACCCCCCCCCCCCCAAGCAACTCTTTCAATTTTGTCACCACCATATATAAAATAGTCAGATGACTCTCACATACCATAAGATAGAAGCAACACAGCAACAACAACGTTTGACAAAAATATTGGGGGGCGGGTGAAAGTCTCATGGGGGGGGGGGGGTGAAAATCTCATGGCATTTTTTTTGGTGAAAAAATAGGCGGGTGAAAATGTCATATGACACCGGGTGTACGCCTCCGGTTGTTAAATTTGGGTGTTCCGATAATGGTAGCGCTGTCAGGTCAGGTAACGCTGTCAGGTCAGGTAACGCTGTCAGGTAACGCTGTCAGGTAATGGACTGTCTTTATAATAATTATGAAATTCTCCAAATTAGGTTATAGCAGCCAACAGGAATAGAGATGCAAATTACCTATAACCCTGTTCTCTACTCATTTAAGTACTCCTACAAACTAAACTGAGCTTACCCGAAAACATTTGTGCTTAAGTGTTGAACAAGCATTGTGGAGAAGACTACTTGCTACAGGACCAACTCTCACACCATGCCAGACACTGGATACGTCACAACTCAACTGTGTATCAAATATTGCTGATAAATCTGCCGAGGCTGAAACATTTAAAATAAGACTGTATAAATAAGGCCTCCAATAAAAGAATATTTGTTTCACAGTGTTGTGTATGTAGAAATAAAGTTCATATGTTTAGAGCTTATTTTGAAAAAATTATTTGCCACTTAAGAAATACCCGGTATGATAAAATTATTTGCAATAAAATATAAGTGATTCAGGGCCTGCGCTGGCAATAGCCAACATTGCCATTGGCTAAAATATGCCAAAATTGGCTAATAAGAACTCAGTTTGGCGAAAATGATAAAAACGGCAAAAAATCTGTAAATTTTCATCTCCAAAACAACCACATCATTAGAATGAGCAGGGATAACTCTATGGTCCAACATTGAGCATGTTATCTTAATAAATGAAAAGGTTATGAAGAAATAAGGCGCGACCGTCGTGATTGGCTACAAAAAAATAAGAGCCAGGGCAGACCATGTTCAGATTTATAAACAGACAATAATTACCTGATGATTCAACATCAATAACTGCCTTTTGTTGCCATGTTTTAGTTTCTGGGTCTTGAACCAGTTTAATTCTTTGAACAGGTAGTTGATCACCAACAATTGTTTCCTTACTGTTTGGGTGCTCGTTTTCCTTGTCGCCTATTTCTTTATCTTTTCCGTTTCCCTGACTTCCCTTCTTGCTCTTCTTGCCTTTCCTTCCTTGATTGTCAAATCTTGCTACTTCCACGAATGAATGACGATTTCTGCTTCTTGACAAACCATCACTTTTCAGATGGCATAAAGATGACCTCATGGGTGACATTTGTCTTCTCGGTGGTGTCCATCTTCTGGTCGAACTTCTACTGTGTGATCTATCACTTGGATTGTATCTTCTGTACGATTCAGGAGATGGTGACCTACTTCTTCTTCGGTACATGCCATATCTTAACTTGGGTTGCCTTGGAGACAATGTCCTAGACCTCCTGTTATACATGTAACCTCCATCCCGGGATCTTGTTCTACTTATGCTATACGACCTCCTTCTAGACAAGCTCCTGCTGCAGGTCCTTGACCTTTTCCCTCTTTCAAATCTACTTGGCCTCTTATAGCTGTAACCTCTATCCCTTGACATTGTTCTACTTCTGCTGCATGACCTCCTGTTATATCTGTAACTCCTATCTCTGGATACAGATCTACTTCTGCTGCATGACCTCCTGTTATATCTGTAACCCCTATCTCTGGATACAGATCTACTTCTGCTGCATGACCTCCTGTTATATCTGTAACCCCTATCTCTGGATACAGATCTACTTCTGCTGCATGACCTCCTGTTATATCTGTAACTCCTATCTCTGGATACAGATCTACTTCTGCTGCATGACCTCCTGTTATATCTGTAACCCCTATCTCTGGATACAGATCTACTTCTGCTGCATGACCTCCTGTTATATCTGTAACCTCTATCTCTGGATACAGATCTACTTCTGCTATATGACCTTTTTCTTCTAGACAAACTCCTGCTATATGACCTTGACTGTCTGTTGAATCTGTAACATCTTTCGGTAGAATTTGTTCTACTTCTGCTGTATGATCTGGACAGTTGCTTCTTCGGCCTACGTTTGTTGTGCCAGTAATCCCTACCTCTTGACCGTCCCTCCATATCTGTACATTTGTTCACCTCTCTTTTATCTCTTGACCTACTTCGTAACATGTGTCTCTTTACAGGCCTATTTCTTGATGTGTTAGAAGATCTACTTCTAGACCTTTTAACAGACAAACTGCTAGAAATTGATACAGAATTTGACACTGATCTGCTCCTTGCATAATTATCAATAGTTAAATCAATAACATTTGACCCAACCTGTGATATGCTAGGTAGAATCTGCCCATCAGATGAGAAAGCTGGTGTAGATAAGGAACATTGCTCTGACAAAAAATCAGTTACATTCACAGATTTCAGCACTTGTAAGCCACCTGTCTCATGTAGAAAAGGTTCCAACTTGACAGGACTACTCCCACTGGAAATATTTCTATCAACTACAGCAGTGGTCTGGTGATGAACAAGCTTGATCGCAGAAGATGGCATAGGAGTGTCTCGTCCTGCAGGCATCGATGGCTGTAACATTGAGGAGCTCGCTGAGGTACTTGTAGGAGCCATACAACAGAGTAGGCGTCTTCTACTCATAGGAGCTAGATCAGAACTCATGGGAGTAAACTGTTTCCTTGCAGACAGTATGTGGGTGTCTGATTTTTGAGCCACCTCTGTGTGTAATGCTGGACGATTGACAGAAGCACCTAATGGAATAGACATTGAAGATATATTGAGGCCCCCAACAGGTGGATGGTTGTCCTTAATAGTAGATGGCAGCAGATTCGGGGCAATATCTGGTGGAAAGTATTTAGATATAATCTGTCTATCCGGTTTGTAGTTTTCACAACCAAGCATCACATTTGCACTGTTTTGCTTCTGTATTTGTTGTACATCGGCATTTGAAGTGATATCATGTATTTGTCCAACTATTGCGTCAGAACTTTGTGAATAAGGGCTGTAAATTGGTGACATTGGACAATACGATTGTGATGCTAGATTATAGCGTGGTGAAATAGGAAGATCTTTTTGTGGGGATACCGGGTTGTAACTTGGAGAAGGCTCATAAGTTGGTGCTGTTGGACAATAAGTTGGTGCTGTTGGACTATAAGATGGTGCTGTTGGACAATAAGTTGGTGCCGTTGGACTATAAGATGGTGCTGTTGGACAATAAGTTGGTGCCGTTGGACTATAAGTTGGTGCTGTTGGACAATAAGTTGGTGCTGTTGGACTATAAGTTGGTGCTGTTGGACAATAAGTTGGTGCCGTTGGACTATAAGATGGTGCTGTTGGACAATAAGCTGGTGACGTTGGACTATAAGTTGGTGCTGTTCGACAATAAGTTGGTGCTGTTGGACTATAAGTTGGTGCTGTTGGACTATAAGTTGGTGCTGTTGGACTATCATAGGATAACTGAATTGTCTGTTTTTTCTCTTTTGATTCAATGTTTTCGTGAACTTGCTCAACATTGTCAATATCCATCTGCACATGTCCAGACACCGAATTGTCCGCATCATTAGAATTATCACTTGGAAACCTAGTATGCTGTCCAACTACTGCAGTTTTTCGTGCAGCAAAAGAAGCTAGTGGTTTTGTAGGAGCAGAGAAAGAGTAACTCTTTTTCTGACAACGACTCTTAGTGCTCGCTTTTCCAATACCTCCCATATACCCTCCTCCCATGCCATGACCAGATATATACAGAGTCCCTCCTCTACCTCTTGCGGAAACATTCGTTCCTCTGCCTCGTTGTCCTGATAAATGAGTTGGTTTGTTCAATACAAGATCATCAGATTTAATTGAAGAATAGGATGAATTGTCTGAATCGGATTCACTGGTGCTGGAATCTCCATGCAGACATGGTAGGCCTGTACTACCAGTACTCAGTCGTGGTGATTTTGTTGCCAACGATTTAGGAGCACTTGCCTTGGCCAAAGGTTTGTTCAATACAAGATCATCATCAGTTTTAATTGAAGAATCGGATGAAGTATCTGAATCGGATTCACTGGTGCTGGAATATCCATGCAGAAATGATAGGCCTGTACTATGAGCACTCCTTCGTGCCGATTTTGTTGCCAAAACTGTAGGAGCACTTGCCATGGTTACTTGCCTTGGTCTGGATCTTGACAAACTACCTGCAGATGCTGTGAGCTGAGGCATTGATGAAGGTACAGACTTCTCTGTTGATCTTGATAAACTCCCACCAGGTGCAGTAATCTGAGACAATGGTGAAGACACAGACTTCACTGATGAGTTAGGCAAACTCGCTAAAGAAACTGTGAACTGAGTCATAGGTTGAACGTTGAACATCTCTGGGGTATTTCTGTGTGACATTGACCTGCTTTTAGGATCAAATATTGCAGTAGAACAATCCAATCCATTAAGACAGTCAAATTGTATTATATTACTAGGAGATTCTGGTGTGCAATCATCCAACATAGAATCATCATCTAATGGCAGAGGAATATTTCTGAGCTCTTCCAAAGCATTTTCCGCTTCAGCCAAGTCTGTCAATATTATTTCGGGTGGCATTAATGCAGGCATCATTCTGCCATCATCTGGCATGAGAAATTGGCTACATTCTAAAGAAAAAGAATACAACAAACTATTACACATATAATAAGATTACATGTAGTAAATTTAATACATTTGTTAAGAACATCATGATTTAAATACAAGAAAGATGTCAACAATGCTTGACATATCTCCCACAGCTTTAACACAATATTTTTTAGAGTTGATTTTATGATGATATTAATGTGGTAAATGCGAAGTTCTGTAATACAGGAAAGTAGAAAAATGGGCATAATTAAAGCAAGATTTATCGAACAAAAAAGTTCAGACAATAATATTATGTGCTCATCTACTTTTGAATGTATGTATGTATTAGATGTATGCCGAGTCTCAATTCAATTGGGACGATAACTGGTGGATTTCAGGGTTCCCTCTGTCAGAAGTTTTGTCTGCACCACTTCTGTCACCAATTGAAAAAAACTGCAGCCAATTTGAAAAACTTGGAGCCAACTATGAGCCCTATAGTCATAGATAAATATTTGAAGAAAAACATGTTGAGCCAAAACAAAAAATTTGTGCCAAATATTTTCGAAAATTCACAAAATTTAGTGCAAGTATTTGTTTTTTGTCGCAATTGCCATTGGCGACCGACAGCAGGAACCCTGGATTTGAATCAACAACGTTCAGATGTATTAATTATAGGGATGGCAACGAATATTCGCTCGAACGTTCGAATATCCAAATACTGTTCCAGTATTCGATTATTCGGAAATAAATATTATATTGTCCTCAAAAATGCCACCCGTTCAGTCACACGTTTGAAAATGCTTGAATCGCTCTGCTAGGTGTAATCTATGCAAATCGGATTTAAGATATTCGGGTACAATAGCAATCTGAATAATCATTTGAAGAAGATGACATTTACGCGTAAAACAGAAATTAGGTTAGTTTGGCAATTTTTATAAGATTTTGAGTTTTTGATAGAATTCTATCGAATATTCGAATAGTATAATCGTTATTCGTTGCCATCCTTAATTAATTATAATACAGTAAACTACAAGAGGGACATAATTTAATAAATATTCTAACACGACCCAGCTAATAACATACATACAGTAAAAACCCTCTATGGGACCACCCCGATTTCGAGACCACCCCGCTATTGCGAATGATTTTTTTCAGAACGGAATATTTCACTATACATGTCAATGGTCGTTGACCCCGATAACCAGACCACCCCGTTATTCTGTAATACGACCAGTTAATTCAGACAAATGCCATTAATCCTATGCTAATTGAACCCCTAATATGACCGCGGGCGATTTTCTCACTTGCATTGATAAAACATTTTTAATTATGTCCCTGTTTTACGACAATAAAGCGACCACTTTATGGTATCGGTCAAGGTTAAGTGAGATAAACACGGAAGTGTTGATTGTAAATGATTGGTTTTGATTGCTTTTAATCGTTTGTATATTGTCTGGAGTGGAGTATCGCAGCCAAAGTTGTACTGCATGTGTAAGGACTTGGGCACTCTGTCACAGGACTTAGCTAAAACATCCAAGATGAGATCAAGAAACAATCCGTGAAAGTGAAGTGTTTATATAAGCAGTCAACCCGTGAATGTTTTTTTTTTAAATAATGAATGATTGATGATGATATGTACTTTTCAAGGAAACTACTGTGCTTGGTATACACAATATAATTAATGAAAACATGAAAATAAATGTTGAAAATAAATGGATTAACTCATTTACATTGTTCTTTATTTTATTATTAATTAATTAATTGTGATATACAGTTGTCTATGAATGGAAGTACAATCCTAAACCATAGAAACAACCAACCCTTCTGTAATTAAAATAGAAACACCAAGAAATTGCCATATGTGAAAGTACATTGTATATGTAGTAAAATTATCATAATTTGGTCTTCTGGACCAAACTCGATAAAGATACCACCCCGCTAATAATACCACTTTTTGGAAGTCCCATAGGTGGTCTTATTATAGGGGTTTTACTGTACTTGTAGAGTAAAATCTACCTCGGGTTATTCTGCGATATACCTACCTTGAACTATGCTGAGCGCGCACCGTGTTTTGGCTATTCCATTTATACAATGCGTGTAAAGTTTTATGAATGAAAGTCAAGTGATATTTGTAAATACTACCGTGGGAATTCGCGGAAGTGAGCTATTTTTAGAATCAGATAATCTCTTGTCCGTCTTGTTTTTCTGTTAAGTAACGTTTCAGTTACTATTCTGTACAGTTTTATTTGACAAAATAAATAAAATTATTGATCAGTTACAACTTTTGTTCATTTATGCACTAGATTGATATTTTCCATAAAAAATAACGTCATCACCCCTTATGCGGGAGGAAATTTCGAAAGCCAAATGCAACAGAGTAGCACCGCGTTTGAAGAAAATACTCCTTTGATTCTCGTCTAAAATTAGTAGAAGTAAGTCGTGTTAGAATCGAAATAATAAGTTATCAACCGTGGTATATCGCAGAATAACCCTCGTTTAGATAGATAGAGAGATAGATTTCTTTATTTATAGAGGGTGACCTAATTAGTTTTGAACTAATCCTCCTTAGGGCCCTCTTCAATTTGTTAACACTATAGAATAAATGTACATACTCAATAATTATAACATAGTTACGCCGTACAATATACATGCATAATGTTGTACAAAGTAACTTAAACAACAGCCTAAATAAATCAGGTACTTTGATAGAAATACAAAACGACATAAGCATATTGATTTACAATCATTATATATATATAACTGTCTAGTGTCTACCGATTAAAATGTTGTATCCATACTTTACATTTTGTCTTGAATATATTTAAAGATCTGGACGTCTTAATTTCAAATGGTAGACAATTCCATATCTTTGGACCAGAGTATTCTAATGATTTCTTATACATTTCACATCTAGGTCTTGGAATATAGAGATCCATATTTGAAACATTTCTCAATGTCATATCTGAAGTAACTGAATTGCAATGTCTTAATTGAAAATGTTCATTCAAATAATTCGGTACTTGTCGTTCTTATGAGTAGAAATATATCACGAAGGCCTTCGTGATCTATTTCTCTGCATAAGAACTTCAAACTTGGGTTATTCTGCGATATATCAGGGTTGATACTTATTATTTCTTAAATAACATTTATTTATGTGGTTAATCAAAAAAGAGGCATAAAAAAGGAAGAATTATCGGACAGGAAAGTCCGGAAAATTTGCGCTTGTCCGTTATCTTATATTTAGTCTCAAGTGGAGTGGATTAAAATTGTACCCGGTCGATCTCCTCACGATGTGCACGTCGTGACCTGGGGACATCCCGCAACAGCAGCGTAGGATTCTGGGATCTTCTGGTCGTCGATCTTGCGAAGGGGGAGGCTCGCCAGCATGTGGACCCACGGCTATGGCACATGATGTTTGAAATGTGCACTATATCTTCGCTGGCTTCTTCGATCTTTCTCCTTCTTCTACTTCTCCGGCGGATAGACGAGACGGCGGACCTGAGGGAGCGGCAACGGTCGTGGCATCCACGCTCCCCTGAGTGACACTCGACGACCAGATGTCTAACTGCCAGATCCGTATAAATGCTGCTGCGGGGTGACCAACAATGAGGAGGGTGGCCCTACAGGGTAGGACCACGTACAGACCAGGCCTTGTCACCCTGGCACGGAAAGAAGGAACCACCTGATGTCATCATAAGCACAACAGAGGAATAATCATCTTAGTACACTCGCCCATATGGTATCATCATCATTAAAATTGTAGGAGTTGAGGTCACAAGGTTAGTTTAAACGATTTTATCACCTTATATTAATCACTCTCATTGGCGCGGATGAAAGCGTAAATGTGGTCATTCGTGTGGGAGGAAATCTGAGTACACGGAGAAAACCCACCTGTCCTATCTGGCGACCACAGGTTGCATTGGCGAGAAGTGGTGGCGACTATAAATAAACCTAGAATATCTATGTAGGTGGGTGGGGTAGACATGCTGAGTGCTTATCCATTGATTGATAGTTAAATGGCTGTATGGGGATATAGTAGTATATTAGCCTAAATCTATATGTGTGGAAGAGTGAACCCTTTCCCTCATAGAAGCACCTCTTGACGCCATTACCAATACCACATACATTGACAATGTAGTAGCCAAATCAATGTTCATAATAAAGACAAGAATCTCGTGTAGTCCCAGTAATATCTATGGAGGTGGGATAGATATGGTGACTATTTATCCACTGCATGATAGCTAAATGGTTGTCGTTTGTATGGAGATATAATAGTATATTAACCTAAATCTCATGCAGTCCCAGTAATATCTATGGAGGTGGGATAGATATGGCAACTACTTATCCACTGCATGATAGCTAAATGGTTGTCGTTTGTATGGAGATATAATAGTATATTAACCTAAATCTCATGCAGTCCCAGTAATATCTATGGAGGTGGGATAGATATGGCGACTACTTATCCACTGCATGATAGCTAAATGGTTGTCGTTTGTATGGAGATATAATAGTATATTAACCTAAATCTCATGCAGTCCCAGTAATATCTATGGAGGTGGGATAGATATGGCGACTACTTATCCACTGCATGATAGCTAAATGGTTGTCGTTTGTATGGAGATATAATAGTATATTAACCTAAATCTCATGCAGTCCCAGTAATATCTATGGAGGTGGGATAGATATGGCGACTACTTATCCACTGCATGATAGCTAAATGGTTGTCGTTTGTATGGAGATATAATAGTATATTAACCTAAATCTCATGCAGTCCCAGTAATATCTATGGAGGTGGGATAGATATGGTGACTACTTATCCACTGCATGATAGCTAAATGGTTGTCGTTTGTATGGAGATATAATAGTATATTAACCTAAATCTCATGCAGTCCCAGTAATATCTATGGAGGTGGGATAGATATGGCAACTACTTATCCACTGCATGATAGCTAAATGGTTGTCGTTTGTATGGAGATATAATAGTATATTAACCTAAATCTCATGCAGTCCCAGTAATATCTATGGAGGTGGGATAGATATGGCGACTACTTATCCACTGCATGATAGCTAAATGGTTGTCGTTTGTATGGAGATATAATAGTATATTAACCTAAATCTCATGCAGTCCTAGTAATATCTATGGAGGTGGGATAGATATGGCGACTACTTATCCACTGCATGATAGCTAAATGGTTGTCGTTTGTATGGAGATATAATAGTATATTAATCTAAATCTCTATGAAGTCGCAGTAATATCTATGGAGGTGGGATAGATATGGCGACTACTTATCCACTGCATGATAGCTAATTGGCTGTCGTTATATGGAGATATAATAGTATATTAACCTAAATCTCTATGTAGTCCCAGTAATATATATGGAGGTGGGATAGATATGGTGACTACTTATCCACTGCATGATACCTAATTGGCTGTCGTTGTATGGAGATATAATAGTATACTAAACTAAATCTCTATGTAGTCCCAGTAATATCTATGGAGGTGGGATAGATATGGCGACTACTTATCCACTTCATGATAGCTAATTGGCTGCCATTGTATGGAGATATAATAGTATACTAAACTAAATCTCTATGTAATCCCAGTAATATCTATGGAGGTGTGATAGATATGGCGACTACTTATCCACAGCATGATAGCTAAATATTTGTCGTTTGTATGGAGATATAATAGTATATTAACCTAAATCTCTATGAAGGAAAGGGTTAAATGGTTGTCGTTTGTATGGATATATAATAGTATATTAACCTAAATCTCTATGAAGGAAAGGGTTAAATGGTTGTCGTTTGTATGGATATATAATAGTATATTAACCTAAATCTCTATGAAGGAAAGGGTTAAATGGCTGTCGTTTGTATGGATATATAATAGTATATTAACCTAAATCTCTATGAAGGAAAGGGTTAAATGGCTGTCGTTTGTATGGATATATAATAGTATATTAACCTAAATCTCTATGAAGGAAAGGGTTAAATGGCTGTCGTTTGTATGGATATATAATAGTATATTAACCTAAATCTCTGTGAAGGAAAGGGTTAAATGGCTGTCGTTTGTATGGATATATAATAGTATATTAACCTAAATCTCTGTGAAGGAAAGGGTTAAATGGCTGTCGTTTGTATGGATATATAATAGTATATTAACCTAAATCTCTGTGAAGGAAAGGGTTAAATGGTTGTCGTTTGTATGGAGATATAATAGTATATTAACCTAAATCTCTATGAAGGAAAGGGTTAAATGGCTGTCGTTTGTATGGATATATAATAGTATATTAACCTAAATCTCTGTGAAGGAAAGGGTTAAATGGCTGTCGTTTGTATGGATATATAATAGTATATTAACCTAAATCTCTGTGAAGGAAAGGGTTAAATGGTTGTCGTTTGTATGGAGATATAATAGTATATTAACCTAAATCTCTATGAAGGAAAGGGTTAAATGGTTGTTGTTTGTATGGAGATATAATAGTATATTAACCTAAATCTCTATGAAGGAAAGGGTTAACCCTTTCAACACCACAGACCTCTAAATAGGCTAACAAAAAGTGTAGATCCAGATGAGCCGGCTCGTGACGAGCTGTCTCATCAGGATCTGCACTTTTTGCCAGTGATATGACTATTTTTAGATATAATTACCCATTTTGATAAATGAACTTGTCCAAATGTGATTTTCTGATTGATTTATTGGTTTATGAATATCATGGACCAGTCCATGTGAGTGTTGAATGGGTTAAGTAAAAGAACAGTGAGCAATAAACAAGTATGATTAATTTTACCATTAACATCTGCTTCCATCATCATGTCATTAAAGTCCTCATCCGTTATATTTTCTCCGAGATTTCCCATCACGTGTCTGATTTCTTCAGCGCGGACAAGTCCACTACCGGCTTTGTCGCAAATTTGGAAAGCATCGAGAACTTCTTCACAATCTGTGTCTTTCATCATACGTGACATCATGGCGAGATACTTGGGAAAGTCTACAGTACCATTTCCTGCAAGATATATGATATACAACATGCAAAAATGCATGCTGATTTCTGTCAGACAGATAGAAAAGGAAATAAACTAAGGTAGGATAGCAAATTTTCTATTTATTTGTGTGTTCCATACAATATATTTATGAAATATCCTTAGGGTCACCGAAACTAGTATGTCCAGGATATATTATGTACGAGTATTTTAAACAACTGGTTAATTAAACCTAACCGGTATTCCTCAGACGTTCAGTGGGACAGACAGACGGGCGGACGGACTGACGGACAGACAGGACGGACGGACGGACGGACGGACAGACAGAGAGACAGACAGACACACAGACAGACAGACAGACAGACAGACAGACAGACAGACAGACAGACAGACAGACAGACAGACAGGGATAAATAATGATATGAATACACCTCGAGCAACACAACAGTCACTATAGCCAACACAAACCAAAAAGATATAAAAAATTATAGGAACTTCTAATCTTCTTTGTAAAACTTTTTAAATATCTTAGATAAATTTACTTGCCCAAATGCATTTATGCGGTGGCGAGTATAATTAAACATAATGGATTGGATTGAAGAATGGTTGCAGCATAGGGATGCCACAAATATAACATTTAATGAATGAATTCGTTATTTTATGGTGGAAATAGGGTTGAAAAGTAATAAGAAAAACAGTTAAAATTCATGTCATAATATAGATAATACTTGTTTGAAGTGCATCTTCACAAATATATTTGTAAACAAACCGCTGTCAACTAGACCAGCATGAACACAAAAAGAGATGACGTCATAGCTCTTCAGGAAGAAGGTAGCTCGCGGATTACAAAAGGTCACCGAAACAGGTGGGTCACCGAAAGAGATGACGTCATAGCTCTTCAGGAAGAAGATAGCTCGCGGATTACAAAAGGTCACCGAAACAGGTGGGTCACCGAAACATGTACATTCGTTTGAGATATATGTATGAACGTCGTTGATCATGTCCATCAACTCGACAGGTGTCGGATTCTGACCCAGTGATCTGAAAACTGTGCCCAGCTCCCTGGTTGTAATTCTGCCGACACCGTCCTTGTCAGAGAGACGGAAAGCCTCCCGAAACTCTATAAATATACAACAGCAAAACACACCTGTTAGTTAGTTAACTTTTCACGCAAGCAGTGAAAATAAGCATTCAAGCATATCACGGAGTTTCATTAGAATTGTGTCTGTGTTTGTGTTATACGTTTATTTATCGTCGCTACCGGTTGCCCATATGAGCGACGCCTCCTGAAGAGATTAGTATTTTTAGATTTTTGGAGGATAGTGCAATGATTTAGACAGAGACCTCTCAAACTTTGTTTCCCCACTCAAACTTTGTTTTCCCACTCAAACTTTGTTTTCCCTCTCAAACTTTGTTTCCCCACTCAAACTTTGTTTCCCCTCTCAAACTTTGTTTCCCCTCTCAAACTTTGTTTCCCCACTCAAACGTTGTTTCCCCTCTCAAACTTTGTTTCCCCTCTCAAACTTTGTTTCCCCACTCAAACTTTGTTTCCCCTCTCAAACTTTGTTTCCCCACTCAAACTTTGTTTTCCCTCTCAAACTTTGTTTCCCCACTCAAACTTTGTTTCCCCTCTCAAACTTTGTTTCCCCACTCAAACTTTGTTTTCCCACTCAAACTTTGTTTTCCCTCTCAAACTTTGTTTCCCCACTCAAACTTTGTTTCCCCTCAAACTTTGTTTCCCCCTCTCAAACTTTGTTTCCCCTCTCAAACTTTGTTTCCCCTCTCAAACTTTGTTATCCCTCTCAAACTTTGTTTCCCCTCTCAAACTTTGTTATCCCTCTCAAACTTTGTTTCCCAACTCAAACTTTGTTTCCCCACTCAAACTTTGTTTTACCTCTCAAACTTTGTTTCCCCTCTCAAACTTTGTTTCTGGAAGAATAATAAAATGTTTCTATTCATGTACCTGCTACCTGTTCAACAGTCAGCTTATCATGGCCTCTCGAGATCAGCCCCCGATCCTGGTGCGGTGTAGGCCTATAAGACATACACTCCACATCATCTACATCATGCCAGCCATTAGCGTCCAGCCATGTACGAGCCTTGTCATGCTGCTGCTTGCTTTTCAAGTTCTCCCGCACGACTGACTTGTACTTAACGTAGCCATCGTAATCATTAACCATTAATTCTTTCAGTCTATCGAGTTGCAGCTGTATATCATTATCTGGAAATAAAATGATCAAATGTTATTTAATGTCAAATGTAGAACATACACGAATCTGGCTGTAGTGTTCCCACTAGAATCAGGGTTCCCGCTGTCGGTCGCCAATAGTGACAAAAAACAAATAATGGCACTAAATTTTGTGAATTGGCGAAAATATTTGGCACAACACGTTTTGTCAAATTCATGGCTTCAAATATTTATCTGTGATCAATATTGCTCTTAGTTTGCTCGAACATTTTTAAATTGGCTACAGTTTTTTTTCAAGGCTACAGTTTTTTTCAAGGCTACAGTTTTTTTCAAGGCTACAGTTTTTTTCAAAGGCTACAATTTTTTTCAAAGTTCATTTTTTTTCAAGGCTACAGTTTTTTTCAAAGGTTACAGTTTTTTTCAAGGTTACAGTTTTTTTTCAAGGTTACAGTTTTTTTCATAGGCTACAGTTTTTTCAATTCACGGCCTTGTTGATAGCGATGAGAGGCGAGTTCCCACCATGACGTGCGAGACAACTTTATCACGGCGGCTCTTCATGACACTACATTAAAGCGACACTACATTAGTAAAAACGCAAATTTATACAGAATGTATTATCTTATTTTATGGTATAATTTTTTTCTCCCAACATTTGCCTCAAATACAGAGTATTTCAACTAATAAGCACACATCGAATACGCGGTTTGCTGACATAACAAAAGCATGTAAATAGGGTTGACATTCATGCGTAATACAACTCGTGTATCCTGAATAACACGATTTATGGTACAGATTTACCGTTATATCTCACATGTGTGCCTATGCATATTAATTTGTGGACTAGTCTTAGTTAAATTATCTTTAAACAACATTATCTCGCGTTTAGTATTGACTCCGATGACAAACAAACGTCAATTCAGGAGCGTGGATGATCGCTATGAAATCCTACTTTCAATTTTGAAAGTTTGTAGATCACAAAAACACTGTTTATTGATTCAATGTTAGTGTTCGAATGTATTCGGAAGAATTTGTAGTAGCAACTCACTTATACGTGAAAAAATGCATTTTATTTGCTTTTTGCGATGTAATGTCGCTTTAAGCAGACAGCCTAATATAGACAAAGCTAAAATCTAAAAATTATGTGACTGTTGTCTTTTTTTGTGTGGATGTGATCACATGGGCAGGCAACCAACACAAAGTCAATATTATGTAATGTGTATCTATTTTCCTGGTTCCAGTTCCTACCTGCAACAATTGGTTCTATGCGAGACAGGATAGTGCTGATGACGTCTGCTTGAGTCTGCTGGTAGAACTTCCCAAGCTTTTCATACACCTGGAAATAACACAATGAGATGCAGAAATATTTCCCAGTCACAATTCTATGCATACCTTAAAATTGCCGTAAGTTAAAATGGGACTACTTTTGAATGGAGCGAGAGTTTTGCATTTCCAGCGATGACTTGGCTAATATTTGAGTTATTGTTGTTGTTTTTGTTGTTATTTTGGGTTTCATGTTTCTTATACTGTTGGTTTGTGGTTAAGGGTGTATGTGAGTATGAGTCATTCATTGCTTGATGACTTCTGCTTATGTACTTTTATATTATGCATAATGCTAACAGTTAGTGATTAGTTTATACAAATTTATTTTAGCTCGATTGTGAAACAAGTTCTTACAAATTAATCACTCTCGAGACCTCATTCGTGATGGTATCCATCGCCATGTGGAAGAGAGAAGAGGCAAAGTGGAATTTAAGTGCCTTGCCTAAGGGCACAATCGTAATGGCTACAGCTGGATTCGAACTCCGGGCCTTTCGCACCTGAAGCAAATGAGCTACCACTGTGCTATCAAGACTTATGTTATGTTATATTTCGGGTTTTACGTCTGCATCAGCACCATTTCGGGCTATATCGCCGGCGGGCAGTTTACTTAACAACACCTTTCCTGGGCAGGCTCCAGCGGTAAACCAGTACTTGGGTGCACCAACCTCCATAAGAAACTGCCAACTTTTTCATATAAATGAGACACGGCCTGAGCGGGGCTCGAACCCGTGACCATCAGTGATGATAGGTTACAGTGGTATACAAGTCAGCGACCTTAACCACTCGACCACGGAGGCGGACTGCTATCAAGACTTCCACAGATAGTGTAACAATATCACCAAAATAGGAGGGCGTAAACCAGCTTTTTTCCTAATTAACGGTTGGTCATCTCACGCTGTGAAATAACAGATAGACGATTATTGAAAGGTTACTTAGAATAGGCAATACTCGCAGCATATGGCCTCGAGGTTATAAAACTTTTTTCAGATTTCAAACTCGAATTCAAGCAATTTGATTGGTTGAGTGTAAGTTTCAATTTCAGCTGAACCAATCAGAAGCTTGAGACTGAGTTTGAGATTGGAGAAGTTTTATAACCTCCAGCCATGATCAGCTGTTACGTACCCGTCGGGTGATACCGGTAGTGATCAACAATTGTACAACATTATTTCATGAGCAGCTGATAACATTATGGCATATGTAATACATTCGACAATACAATATTACATACAAGCTTAGGGGGATTATTATTTCCTGTTCAAGCTTAAATCCTGAGGTAGAACATACCAGGACTACACATTTTGGTTTCACAGGTACATAAAAATCAAACTAAAATATGGAACCAAACCCTTCCAAACTATATAGTAGAGCTGGTCTACAACACCACCCACGTGACAGTTAGGACATCCGATAAATGTATGGTAGAGATGGCCTACAACACACCCATGTGACAGTTAGGTCATCCGATAAATGTATGGTAGATGGTCTACAACACACGCACGTGACAGTTAGGTCATCCGATAAATGTATGGTAGATGGTCTACAACACACCCATGTGACAGTTAGGTCATCCGATAAATGTATGGTAGAGCTGGTCTACAATACACCCGCGTGACAGTTAGGACATCCGATAAATGTATGGTAGAGATGGCCTACAACACACCCACGTGACAGTTAGGACATCCGATAAATGTATGGTAGAGATGGTCTACAACACACCCACGTGAAAGTTAGGACATCTGATAAATGTATGGTAGAGATGGTCTACAACACACCCACGTGACAGTTAGGACGTCCAATAAATGTATGGTAGAGATGGTCTACAACACACGCACGTGGCAGTTAGGACGTCCAATAAATGTATGGTAGAGCTGGGCTCCAACACAACCACATGACAGTTACGACATCCGATAAATGTATGGTAGATGGTCTACAACACAACCACGTGACAGTTAGGACGTCCAATACATGTACATGAATGCATTTTATGCTGCTTTGTATTCGATGCATTGTACACAGCAGGAAGTTTATATATATAATTATTCTAAATGTTTCAAAAAGTCTATCAATTTTGTTTTAGCTATATCTGTTTACATCATCAGCTGCTGTAGATTTGGAATGTTGATTAAATTTCCTCCTTCCCACCCGGTAGCTTTAATGTCCCCATATAACTATACTTATAAAGTGCTGTACACAGATATTGTAAGGATTAGATAATTACTTATAAAGTGCTGCACACAGATATTGTAAGGACTAGATAATTACTTATAAAGTGCTGTACACCGATATTCTTAGTACTAGATAATTACTTATACAGTGCTGTACACAGATATTGTAAGGACTAGATAATTACTTATAAAGTGCTGTACACCGATATTGTAAGGACTAGATAATTACTTATAAAGTGCTGTACACCGATATTCTTAGTACCAGATAATTACTTATAAAGTGCTGTACACCGATATTCTTAGTACCAGATAATTACTTATAAAGTGCTGTACACAGATATTCTTAGTACCAGATAATTACTTATAAAGTGCTGTACACAGATATTCTTAGTACTAGATAATTACTTATAAAGTGCTGTACACCGATATTCTTAGTACCAGATAATTACTTATAAAGTGCTGTACACAGATATTCTTAGTACCAGATAATTACTTATAAAGTGCTGTACACCGATATTCTTAGTACTAGATAATTACTTATAAAGTACTGCACACTGATATTCTTAGTACCGGATAATTACTTATAAAGTGCTGTACACAGATATTCTAAGGACTAGATAATTACTTATAAATCAGTCATGATTCTTGTTTCCATTGTTCAAAAGTAAACACTTCATGTTTAACCCATTCGACACCAAGTAACTGACATGGACTGGTCCATGATATTTTTAGACCAATAAAATGAATAAGAAAATTACATTTGGATCAGTTCATTTATCAAAATGGGTAATTTGTTTATTAAAATAGTAATATTACTTGCAAAAAGTGCAGATCCTGATGAGACGGCTCGTCACGAGCCGGCTCATCTGGATCTACACTTTTTTGTAAGCCTATTTAGAGGCCTGTGGTGTTGAAAGGGTTAAAGACATATTCCTGTTCAATCTGAATGTCATAATTTCTAAAAATGTTGCCATTAGACAATTGTATTGGTTACAAAATCATTATTACACACATTTTTAGTAATGAATTCCATCATTTATAACATTTTTAATGTACTAGAACATTGTTTGTGTTTTTTACGTTTATTTATCGTCGCTACCGGTTGCCCATATGAGCGACACCTCCTGAAGAGATTAGTCATTTTAGATTTTGGAGGATAGTGCAATGATACAGACAGAGACGCATTCCAGAGTCTCCTCTGGTTCTTTTACGTGCACGGTGTAAAGCACCGACACGAGACCTCGGTTTAACGTCCCATCTGAAAGACCGTTAATTTTATTAGGGTCAGACGGGGATCGAACCTGCGATCCCTGGATTACCAGTCCAGTGTTTTACCACTGGGCTACAGATCCATCTAGAACATTGATGAAATGTATATATTTATATAGTATAGTCATTTGGATCTCTTTGTAACTCCAATGAGAGACAGCTCTAATTTTCTATTACCTCCCTTGGCAGATAAAGTCTGATTTATTCCAAAATGTGAATAGGTCCTTTTAGTTAGAATCCTTTGTTTTTACTGTTGTTCCATAACCAGATGTTGCTGTACAAATAAGTACCCATTGCATATACAGTAGTAGATATGTCGAGATATAGTAATTTAATAATCAAATAAAGCGATAGTGGAATAAAATTGCTAGCATGTTGTGCAAAGGAAACAACGATAAAAACAGAGGAAACACTTAAAGGATCTATTTACTTTAGGGAGTATTCAGGGGCAGTAACTGACCGATGTCCCTCATTATCCATAACAAATCACATCAGCAATCAAATTAATGTGCGTACAGTCAATTCCGTCTTAAGCAGCCAACCAAGGGAATCACAGTAATTGGCTGCTTAGCATAGGTGGTTGCTTAATAGAAATGTATTAATTTATGTCAAATGTATTTATTGTGAATCTGGAAACTGGCTGCTTAATATAGGTTGGCTGCTTAATGGAGGTGACCACTAACACAGGTTTGACTGTACATCACTTTAAGCAAGTTTTTTAATATTGATGTGTTGGCATAAAAAATGGGACAGTCACATACAATGCAATTTCGTTTTATTCACAAGAATATTTGTAAATTACCTCCCTTTATGAATATTCATTTACAGTGAAACCTGTCTTAAGCAGCCAGCCACTCCTTGGCTGGCTGCTTAAGGCAGGTTTGACTGTAGTGTTTATTATTTCATTTGATAAAATACACCCTCATAAAGAACCTTTCATGCTACAATAGATTCAATGATTCAGGAAATGTTTGACTTGTAACAGTGGCCGGACAGTTAGTTCATACAGGTCTATAAAACAGTGCTCAATATAAACCGTAGAGTAAACTTATTTTATAGATCTGTTTAATTCAAAAGAGTGTACTGGACGGTAAAATAGTCGACAACAACAGACCATGTGACAACAAAACAATGACTTGGACCTGAGCCAAATAGGAGAATAGCGGGACAATTCTCAGGTGAGTTTTATAATATACTCAAATCCTAAGGAAGTCATGATAGCGCGCGTTCGCTTCAGGTGCGAAAGGACCGGAGTTTGAGCCCCTCTTGAGCCGTTACGATTGTGCCCTTAGGCAAGGCATTTAAATTCCACATTGCTTCTTCTCTCTCCCTCATGGCGATGGATTCCATCAGGAATGAGGTCTCGAGAGTGAGTAATATAAGTTGTAAGAACTTGTTTCACAATCGAGCTAAAATAAATTTGCATACACTAAATGTGAATACACATGTATTCAAACGCCAAAATGGCTAGTCAGAAAATGACAGCAAGAAGTTTTGCAATTTTATAAATGATGTTACATGCATTTTCGCAATTGCACAAATAACACCCACGTAATATGCACGATATACGTAAATAACACCCACGTAATATGCACGATATACGTAAATAACACCCACATAATATGCACAATATATGTAAATGATACCCACGTAATATGCATGATATATATAAATAATACCCACGTAATATGCACGATATATGTAAATAACACCCACGTAATATGCACGATATATGTAAATAACACCCACGTAATATGCACGATATACGTAAATAACACCCACATAATATGCACGATATATGTAAATAACACCCACGTAATATGCACGATATATGTAAACAACACCCACGTAATATGCACGATATACGTAAATAACACCCACATAATATGCACGATATATGTAAATAACACCCACGTAATATGCACGATATACGTAAATAACACCCACATAATATGCACGATATATGTAAATGATACCCACGTAATATGCATGATATATATAAATAATACCCACGTAATATGCACGATATATGTAAATAATACAATGTATCTAAACCATATTTTTCAGCAGCAAAATGGTTCGAGATCGTTTAGACGAGTTACGAGCTAAAAGTTCTCAGATTAGTGAGAATGACATCAGTGGGGAAAATGTGATGAACCAAAGTCCCAATAGTGACAATGCAAGTAACACGGTAGGGACCAGTAACATGCAGCCAGACTGGTCTGAAGAACAACTGGATCAGTGTCTACACGTGATCACAAAAATTGAAAAGCAGGTCAAGACTATGAGAGATGATGTTGAACACATGAACAAGTTACAGAAAAATATCATATCTAACCCGTTAATAGATCCAAATGAAGCTAAACATCTCGAACAAATTTCTGACAAAGTGTTTAACATGTCTTCAATGATTAGGAAGGAAATTGATCAGTGTAGGACAGTGGTAGAGGCAATGCATATGGTAGCTTCACATGAAAGACTGATAAAGAATCACATAAACAAGTTGGAAAAAGACTTAACTAGAACTACTAACGATTTTAGAGCTGAACAAGTGAAATATATAGATCAAACACAACAGTTGCATCAAAGAGAGATTGAAATTGCTCATGGAAATGATGTTGGGTATAAAGTGGAGGAAACCGGAGGGTACGACAACATGCATATGGAATTCGCTGGAGATTATTTTGTTGAGGCCAGCAGAGTTAAGAGAGAGTTGCGAGAGATTGAAGCACGGAACATGGAGATACAAAAAATCGAAATCAGTGTAATTGAAGTGAATCAGTTGTTTAAAGAAGTAAATGCACTAGTGATGACACAAGGTGACACAATAGATACAATAGAGAAACACGTTGAAGAAAGCGTTAGCAAGGTAGAAATGGGCAACATTTCCTTGTCTCAAGCCCAGATATACATGGCATCAACGAGGAGACGGAAGGTCTCTTGTATTGGTGTCCTAGTTGTCACCTTGATTATTGTGGCAACCGTTATAAGTATTGTGATCATATCTCAGATTGATAACAACTGAAGGATACTGGAGTGGGATGGGACAATAGTGGCAATCGTACTAACTGTGTCAAGAAATGCTCTGATCTTCCAATATACTGAATGTCTCAATGTACTGTAAAATATTGTACCAGTGCATGTTTATAATTATAATTATATTCTGCGATATACCACGGTTGATACTTATTATTTCGATTAGTAAGCTGGGGGCCTCCGTGGCAGAGTGGTTAAGGTCGTTAACTTCAAATCACTTGCCCCTCACCACTGCAGGTTTGCTATCCAGCTGGCTTGCGGAAGGTCAGTGGTTCTACCCAGGTGCCCTTCATTGCCCGAAATACTCATCCAGGGAGAGATACATTGAGATCTGGGAAGGATTGTCATTGCGATCTGGTCACTGAGATCTGGGAAGGATTGTCATCTGGGAAGGATTGTCACTGAGATCTGGGAAGGATTGTCATCTGGGAAGGATTGTCATTGAGATCTGGTCACTGAGATCTGGGAAGGAATGTCATTGAGATCTGGTCACTGAGATCTGGGAAGGATTGTCATCTGGGAAGGATTGTCATTGAGATCTGGTCACTGAGATCTGGGAAGGATTGTCATCTGGGAAGGACTGTCATTGAGATCTGGCCACTGAGATCTGGGAAGGATTGTCATCTGGGAAGGATTGTCATTGAGATCTGGTCACTGAGATCTGGGAAGGATTGTCATTGAGATCTGGTCACTGAGATCTGGGAAGGATTGTCATATGGGAAGGATTGTCATTGAGATCTGGTCACTGAGATCTGGGAAGGATTGTCATCTGGGAAGGACTGTCATTGAGATCTGGCCACTGAGATCTGGGAAGGATTGTCATTGAGATCTGGTCACTGAGATCTGGGAAGGATTGCCATTGAGATCTGGGAAGGATTGTCATTGCGATCTGGTCACTGAGATCTGGGAAGGATTGCCATTGAGGTCTGGGAAGGATTGCCATTGAGGTCTGGGAAGGTTTGTGACTGAGGTCTGGGAAGGATTGTCATTGAGGTCTGGGAAGGATTGTCATTGAGGTCTGAGAAGGATTGTCATTGAGGTCTGGGAATGGTTGTCATTGAGGTCTGGGAAGGATTGTCATCTGGGAAGGATTGTCATTGAGGTCTGGGAAGGATTGTCATTACGGTCTGGGAAGGTTTGTCATTGAGGTCTGGGAAGGATTGCCATTGAGGTCTGGGAAGGATTGCCATTGAGGTCTGGGAAGGTTTGTGACTGAGGTCTGGGAAGGATTGTCATTGAGGTCTGGGAAGGATTGCCATTGAGGTCTGGGAAGGATTGTCATTGAGGTCTGAGAAGGATTGTCATTGAGGTCTGGGAGTGGTTGTCATTGAGGTCTGGGAAGGATTGTCATCTGGGAAGGATTGTCATTGAGGTCTGGGAAGTATTGTCATTAAGGTCTGGGAAGGATTGTCATTAAGGTCTGGGAAGGTTTGTCATTGAGGTCTGGGAAGGATTGTCATTAAGGTCTGGGAAGGTTTGTCATTGAGGTCTGGGAAGAATTGTCATTGAGGTCTGGGAAGGATTGTTATCTGGGAAGGATTGTCATTGAGGTCTGGGAAGGTTTGTCACTGAGATCTGGGAAGGATTGTCATGGAGGTCTGGGAAGGTTTGTCATTGAGGTCTGGGAAGGTTTGTCATTGAGGTCTGGGAAGGTTTGTCATTGAGGTCTGGGAAGGATTGTCATTGAGGTCTGGGAAGGTTTGTCACTGAGATCTGGGAAGGATTGTCATTGAGGTCTGAGAAGGATTGTCATTGAGGTCTGGTCACTGAGATCTGGGAAGGATTGTTATCTGGGAAGGATTGTCATTGAGGTCTGGGAAGGTTTGTCATTGAGATCTGGGAAGGATTGTCATTGAGGTATGGGAAGGTTTGTCATTGAGATCTGGGAAGGATTGTTATCTGGGAAGGATTGTCATTGAGGTCTGGGAAGGATTGTCATTGAGGTCTGGGAAGGATTGTCACTGAGATCTGGGAAGGATTGTTATCTGGGAAGGATTGTCATTGAGGTCTGGGAAGGATTGTTATCTGGGACGGTTTGCCATTGAGGTCTGGGAAGGTTTGTCATTGAGATCTGGGAAGGATTGTCATTGAGGTCTGGGAAGGTTTGTCATTGAGGTCTGGGAAGGTTTGTCATTGAGGTCTGGGAAGGTTTGTCACTGAGATCTGGGAAGGATTGTCACTGAGATCTGGGAAGGATTGTCATTGAGGTCTGGGAAGGATTGTCATTGAGGTCTGGGAAGGATTGTCATTAAGGTCTGGGAAGGTTTGTCATTGAGGTCTGGGAAGGTTTGCCATTGAGGTCTGGGAAGGATTGTCATTAAGGTCTGGGAAGGATTGTCATTGAGGTCTGGGAAGGTTTGTCATTGAGATCTGGGAAGGATTGCCATTGAGGTCTGGGAAGGATTGCCATTGAGGTCTGGGAAGGTTTGTGACTGAGGTCTGGGAAGGATTGTCATTGAGGTCTGGGAAGGATTGCCATTGAGGTCTGGGAAGGATTGTCATTGAGGTCTGAGAAGGATTGTCATTGAGGTCTGGGAGTGGTTGTCATTGAGGTCTGGGAAGGATTGTCATCTGGGAAGGATTGTCATTGAGGTCTGGGAAGGATTGTCATTAAGGTCTGGGAAGGATTGTCATTAAGGTCTGGGAAGGTTTGTCATTGAGGTCTGGGAAGGATTGTCATTAAGGTCTGGGAAGGTTTGTCATTGAGGTCTGGGAAGGATTGCCATTGAGGTCTGGGAAGGATTGTCATTAAGGTCTGGGAAGGATTGTCATTAAGGTCTGGGAAGGATTGTCATTGAGGTATGGGAAGGTTTGTCATTGAGATCTGGGAAGGATTGTTATCTGGGAAGGTTTGTCATTGAGGTCTGGGAAGGTTTGTCATTGAGGTCTGGGAAGGTTTGTCATTGAGGTCTGGGAAGAATTGTCATTGAGGTCTGGGAAGGTTTGTCATTGAGGTCTGGGAATGGTTGTCATTGAGGTCTGGGAAGGATTGTCATCTGGGAAGGATTGTCATTGAGGTCTGGGAAGTATTGTCATTAAGGTCTGGGAAGGATTGTCATTAAGGTCTGGGAAGGTTTGTCATTGAGGTCTGGGAAGGATTGTCATTAAGGTCTGGGAAGGTTTGTCATTGAGGTCTGGGAAGGATTGCCATTGAGGTCTGGGAAGGATTGTCATTAAGGTCTGGGAAGGATTGTCATTACGGTCTGGGAAGGATTGTCATTGAGGTATGGGAAGGTTTGTCATTGAGATCTGGGAAGGATTGTTATCTGGGAAGGATTGTCATTGAGGTCTGGGAAGGTTTGTCATTGAGGTCTGGGAAGAATTGTCATTGAGGTCTGGGAAGGTTTGTCATTGAGATCTGGTCATTGAGGTCTGGGAAGGATTGTTATCTGGGAAGGATTGTCATTGAGGTCTGGGAAGGATTGTCATTGAGATCTGGGAAGGATTGTCATTGAGGTCTGGGAAGGTTTGTCATTGAGGTCTGGGAAGGATTGTTATCTGGGAAGGATTGTCATTGAGGTCTGGGAAGGATTGTCATTGAGATCTGGGAAGGATTGTCACTGAGATCTGGGAAGGATTGTCATCTGGGAAGGATTGTCATTGAGGTCTGGGAAGGATTGTCATCTGGGAAGGTTTGTCATTGAGGTCTGGGAAGGATTGTCATTAAGGTCTGGGAAGGTTTGTCATTGAGGTCTGGGAAGGTTTGTCATTGAGGTCTGGGAAGGTTTGTCATTGAGGTCTGGGAAGGTTTGTCATTAAGGTCTGGGAAGGTTTGTCATTGAGGTCTGGGAAGGTTTGTCATTGAGGTCTGGGAAGGTTTGCCATTGAGGTCTGGGAAGGATTGTCATTAAGGTCTGGGAATGATTGTCATTGAGGTCTGGGAAGGTTTGTCATTGAGATCTGGGAAGGATTGCCATTGAGGTCTGGGAAGGTTTGTCATTGAGGTCTGGGAAGAATTGTCATTGAGGTCTGGGAAGGTTTGTCATTGAGATCTGGGAAGGATTGTTATCTGGGAAGGATTGTCATTGAGATCTGGGAAGGATTGTCATTGAGATCTGGGAAGGTTTGTCATTGAGATCTGGGAAGGATTGTTATCTGGGAAGGATTGTCATTGAGGTCTGGGAAGGATTGTCATTGAGGTCTGGGAAGGTTTGTCACTGAGATCTGGGAAGGATTGTCATTGAGGTCTGGGAAGGTTTGTCATTGAGATCTGGGAAGGATTGTTATCTGGGAAGGTTTGTCATTGAGGTCTGGGAAGGTTTGTCATTGAGATCTGGGAAGGATTGTCATTGAGGTCTGGGAAGGTTTGTCACTGAGATCTGGGAAGGATTGTCATTGAGGTCTGGGAAGGATTGTCATTGAGGTCTGGGAAGGTTTGTCATTGTTATCTGGGAAGGATTGTCATTGAGGTCTGGGAAGGTTTGTCATTGAGATCTGGGAAGGATTGTCATTGAGGTCTGGGAAGGTTTGTCACTGAGATCTGGGAAGGATTGTCATGGAGGTCTGGGAAGGTTTGTCATTGAGGTCTGGGAAGGTTTGTCATTGAGGTCTGGGAAGGTTTGTCATTGAGGTCTGGGAAGGTTTGTCATTGAGGTCTGGGACGGTTTGTCATTGAGGTCTGGTCACTGAGATCTGGGAAGGATTGTTATCTGGGAAGGTTTGCCATTGAGGTCTGGGAAGGTTTGTCATTGCGATCTGGGAAGGTTTGTCATTGAGGTCTGGGAAGGTTTGTCATTGAGGTCTGGGAAGGATTGTCATTGAGGTCTGGGAAGGTTTGTCATTGAGATCTGGGAAGGTTTGTCATTGGGGTCTGGGAAGGATTGTCATTGAGGTCTGGGAAGGATTGTCATTGAGGTCTGGGAAGGATTGTCATTGAGGTCTGGGAAGGTTTGTCATTGAGATCTGGGAAGGTTTGTCATTGGGGTCTGGGAAGGATTGTCACTGAGATCTGGGAAGGATTGTTATCTGGGAAGGCTTGTCATTGAGGTCTGGGAAGGATTGTCATTGAGGTCTGGGAAGGTTTGTCATTGAGGTCTGGGAAGGATTGCCATTGAGGTCTGGGAAGGATTGTCATTAAGGTCTGGGAAGGATTGTCATTAAGGTCTGGGAAGGATTGTCATTGAGGTATGGGAAGGTTTGTCATTGAGATCTGGGAAGGATTGTTATCTGGGAAGGTTTGTCATTGAGGTCTGGGAAGGTTTGTCATTGAGGTCTGGGAAGGTTTGTCATTGAGGTCTGGGAAGAATTGTCATTGAGGTCTGGGAAGGTTTGTCATTGAGGTCTGGGAATGGTTGTCATTGAGGTCTGGGAAGGATTGTCATCTGGGAAGGATTGTCATTGAGGTCTGGGAAGTATTGTCATTAAGGTCTGGGAAGGATTGTCATTAAGGTCTGGGAAGGTTTGTCATTGAGGTCTGGGAAGGATTGTCATTAAGGTCTGGGAAGGTTTGTCATTGAGGTCTGGGAAGGATTGCCATTGAGGTCTGGGAAGGATTGTCATTAAGGTCTGGGAAGGATTGTCATTACGGTCTGGGAAGGATTGTCATTGAGGTATGGGAAGGTTTGTCATTGAGATCTGGGAAGGATTGTTATCTGGGAAGGATTGTCATTGAGGTCTGGGAAGGTTTGTCATTGAGGTCTGGGAAGAATTGTCATTGAGGTCTGGGAAGGTTTGTCATTGAGATCTGGGAAGAATTGTCATTGAGGTCTGGGAAGGATTGTCATTGAGGTCTGGGAAGAATTGTCATTGAGGTCTGGGAAGGATTGTCATTGAGGTCTGGGAAGAATTGTCATTGAGGTCTGGGAAGGTTTGTCATTGAGGTCTGGGAAGGATTGTTATCTGGGAAGGATTGTCATTGAGGTCTGGGAAGGATTGTCATTGAGATCTGGGAAGGATTGTCATTGAGGTCTGGGAAGGTTTGTCATTGAGGTCTGGGAAGGTTTGTCATTGAGGTCTGGGAAGGATTGTCATTGAGGTCTGGGAAGGTTTGTCACTGAGATCTGGGAAGGATTGTCACTGAGATCTGGGAAGGATTGTCATTGAGGTCTGGGAAGGATTGTCATTGAGGTCTGGGAAGGATTGTCATTAAGGTCTGGGAAGGTTTGTCATTGAGGTCTGGGAAGGATTGTCATTAAGGTCTGGGAAGGTTTGTCATTGAGGTCTGGGAAGGTTTGTCATTGAGGTCTGGGAAGGATTGCCATTGAGGTTTGGGAAGGATTGTCATTAAGGTCTGGGAAGGTTTGTCATTGAGGTCTGGGAAGGTTTGTCATTGAGGTCTGGGAAGGTTTGCCATTGAGGTCTGGGAAGGATTGTCATTAAGGTCTGGGAATGATTGTCATTGAGGTCTGGGAAGGTTTGTCATTGAGATCTGGGAAGGATTGCCATTGAGGTCTGGGAAGGTTTGTCATTGAGGTCTGGGAAGAATTGTCATTGAGGTCTGGGAAGGTTTGTCATTGAGATCTGGGAAGGATTGTTATCTGGGAAGGATTGTCATTGAGATCTGGGAAGGATTGTCATTGAGATCTGGGAAGGTTTGTCATTGAGATCTGGGAAGGATTGTTATCTGGGAAGGATTGTCATTGAGGTCTGGGAAGGATTGTCATTGAGGTCTGGGAAGGTTTGTCACTGAGATCTGGGAAGGATTGTCATTGAGGTCTGGGAAGGTTTGTCATTGAGATCTGGGAAGGATTGTTATCTGGGAAGGTTTGTCATTGAGGTCTGGGAAGGATTGTCATTGAGGTCTGGGAAGGTTTGTCATTGTTATCTGGGAAGGATTGTCATTGAGGTCTGGGAAGGTTTGTCATTGAGATCTGGGAAGGATTGTCATTGAGGTCTGGGAAGGTTTGTCACTGAGATCTGGGAAGGATTGTCATGGAGGTCTGGGAAGGTTTGTCATTGAGGTCTGGGAAGGTTTGTCATTGAGGTCTGGGAAGGTTTGTCATTGAGGTCTGGGAAGGTTTGTCATTGAGGTCTGGGACGGTTTGTCATTGAGGTCTGGTCACTGAGATCTGGGAAGGATTGTTATCTGGGAAGGTTTGCCATTGAGGTCTGGGAAGGTTTGTCATTGCGATCTGGGAAGGTTTGTCATTGAGGTCTGGGAAGGTTTGTCATTGAGGTCTGGGAAGGATTGTCATTGAGGTCTGGGAAGGTTTGTCATTGAGATCTGGGAAGGTTTGTCATTGGGGTCTGGGAAGGATTGTCATTGAGGTCTGGGAAGGATTGTCATTGAGGTCTGGGAAGGATTGTCATTGAGGTCTGGGAAGGTTTGTCATTGAGATCTGGGAAGGTTTGTCATTGGGGTCTGGGAAGGATTGTCACTGAGATCTGGGAAGGATTGTTATCTGGGAAGGCTTGTCATTGAGGTCTGGGAAGGATTGTCATTGAGGTCTGGGAAGGTTTGTCATTGAGGTCTGGGAAGGATTGTCATTGAGATCTGGGAAGGATTGTTATCTGGGAAGGTTTGCCATTGAGGTCTGGGAAGGTTTGTCATTGAGATCTGGGAAGGTTTGTCATTGAGGTCTGGGAAGGATTGTCATTGGGGTCTGGGAAGGATTGTCATTGAGATCTGGGAAGGATTGTCACTGAGATCTGGGAAGGATTGTCATTGAGATCTGGGAAGGATTGTCATTGAGATCTGGGAAGGGATTCGTTTACAATTGAGAGGGATATACCTGGAGATCTAGGGAAGGATTCCTTTGAGATTAAGAGATTATTCTCACTTGAGATTCGAGGAGGCATTCCTCTCGAGATCCATGGATGTACTCTGTATGAGGTCCATGGAGGAATTCCCTTTGAAACCTAGAAAGGCATTCCCCTTGAGGTCCAGGGAGGGATTCCCCTTGAGATCCAGTGAGGGATTCTGTACAAGATCCATGGAGGAATTTCCTTTGAAACCTAGATAGGCTTTCCCCTTGAGGTCCAGGGAGGCTTTCCCCTTGAGGTCCAGTGAGGGATTTTGTACAAGATACATGAAGGAATTCCCTTTGAGATCTAGGGAGGGATTCCCCTAGAGGTCCAGGGAGGGATTCTGCATAAGATCCATGGAGGAATTCCCTTTGAGATCTAGGGAAGCTTTTCCCTTGAGGTCCAGGGAGGGATTATGTACAAGATACATGGAGGAATTCCCTTTGAAACCTAGGAAGGCTTTCCCATTGAGGTCCAGGGAGGGATTCCCCTAGAGGTCCAGGGAGGGATTCTGTACAAGATCCATGAAGGAATTCCCTTTGAGATCTAGGGAGGGATTCCCCTAGAGGTCCAGGGAGGGATTCTGTACAAGACCCATGAAGGAATTCCCTTTGAGATCTAGGGAGGGATTCCCCTAGAGGTCCAGGGAGGGATTCTGTACAAGACCCATGGAGGAATTCCCTTTGAGATCTAGGGAGGCTTTCCCCTTGAGGTCCAGGGAGGGATTCCCCTTGAGATCCAGAGAGGGATTCATGCGTATGCTTTAATTACAGTAATTTCATACAGATTGTGATGACCTCGGATAATCCCCTCATACTTACAAGTTCTAGAGTGTCCAAGTCTGACATGATATTGTCTATATAGTCTATGAGACTGGTGTACGTTTCCTCTGCCTGGATCATGGAATAGCTCTCCTGTACTTCTCCCTTCTTCAGCAAGTCTTTCACATAGCTGACTGGGTCCTGGAAACAATGGAATGTAAGATAATAATTCAAACTAATAGACAAGACAAAAGCACTACAGCTCTACATATATTTCTGACCAAGGCAGGGCTCATTCTAGAGGGCGACTTGGGTGAAATAGTCGCCCTAGGGACCTTGACTTTACCCTATAAACAAAATTTAAAAAAATAATTTCACAAGATTTTGTCCAGTAAGATACACTGGCACATCATAAAGCACTCCTTCTGTTCATAATTATGTTCTATTTAATGGTCGTACTGTATATTTTAACCCAGAAATGTATTAAAGAACACCAATTAAGGACGCAATCGCACGCTTTCTCACTTCAAGATCTGACCTTGAATGAGCCCTGCAAGGTAGAATTATAAACATGTTATTTGTTATACATGTATATAAATGTATCATAAATATGACAGCGTGTGTTAAATAATTATGCAAATGTTGACTTCATTCTACAGACTGGTTTACATACCTCATTTTATCCTCAAATGTCAGGATCCAAGTCTATACATGTATATGGCAGACTGCTACACAACAATAATTAAATTTTGTTGTACAATGATTACTGATGTTTATAATGGACTGGTAGCATTACAGGTTAGTTTAATATTTCTACAGACTGGTTCACATACCCCAATGTTATCTACAATTCATGGTTCCCAGTCCACAAATTGCAGACTAGACTGGGTTCCAATTATGTCGATTTTTCACTTTTTAACTTCTGGCAAAATGACATTATAAGAAACTCAATACGGCCAAATTAATGGTCTCAGTGTTAAAATATATTCATATGACTGACAAGGCAAAATATAACGATGCCTGTTCCCAGGCTAGTTGCAGACTGTAAACAGCTTAATTCAATAGGTTGGTTCACTAACCTCACTGTTATGCACAATTCAAGATTCCCAGTCCGCACATTGCAGCTTAATTCTACAGACTGGTTCAATAACCTCACTGTTATCCACAATTCAAGATTCCCAGTCCGCACATTGCAGACTGTCAACAGCTTAATTCTACAGACTGGTTCACAAAACTATCCTCAATACCAGTTTCCCAGTCTGGTAACATACATATTTGTTTGGTTTTAGGTTTAAAGCCACATGGACAGCTTAGGTCATATGGCAACTCTCCAGCTGTTATTGGTGGAGGAAGACCCTGTGTTCCTCTCTGAAGAGTATTTCATGCACGGACATGTCCTGGGTAGAACCACCGGCCTTCTGCAAGCCAGCGGGATAGCTTCCTTACATGATATTGTAACGGTTTATTTCTACAAATGGTTTATATATCGGTACCTCATTTTTATGAATATCAGCTTCCAATCAACATATGGCAGAATTTCTACAGAGCGATTCACATACCTCATAATTATCCTCAATTTCAAGTTGCTATCTAATTATTTTAACAGACTGGTTTACATACCTCAGCTTTATCCTGAATTCCAACCTTTTAGACTACACATGTCAGAATGCCTACAGATTATTTCTACAGACTGGTTTACATACCTCAGCTTTATCCTGAATTCCAACCTATTAGACTACACATGTCAGAATGCCTACAGATTATTTCTACAGACTGGTTTACATACCTCAGCTTTATCCTGAATTCCAACCTATTAGACTACACATGTCAGAATGCCTACATATTATTTCAACAGATTGGTTTACATACCTCAGCTTTATCATGAATTCCAACCTTTTAGACTACACATGTCAGAATGCCTGCATATTATTTCAACAGACTGGTTTACATACCTCATCTTTATCTTCAATTCCAGGTTCCCAGTCTATATATGGCAGAATGTCAACAGTTTCATTCTTGACGAGGTCGTCTATGGTAGGAATATCTGTAATGGTGTCTGCTTCCTGTAAAGACATAAACTATAGAAACAGAATTCCTTAAGTCTCATAAATGTTTACTACAGGTCTGACACCACCAATTCAATTTACAGCAATTAACTGTGTTTCCAAAATTATCTGTCAAAGATGCTAATCACTTGCTAACAGAGGTTGTGTGTGAAGATTGATTAATTGGTAAATGCAACTGCTGTATCTATTCATTTAATAGTGAGGGTTTTTGTTTGCGCTCGCTTCTCACCAATGCAACCCATGGTACGATGGTCGGCAGATCGGACAGGTGGGTTTTCTCCGGGTACTCCGGTTTCCTCCCACACGAATGACCACATATACGCTTTCATCCGCGCCAACGAGAGTGATTAATATAAGTTGTTAGAACTTGCTTAGCAATCGTTGTAAAATAAATAAAGCTTAAGGGTTTTTGTTCTCTTTTTGGATTGAACAACTGTATTAAAACCCTAGATCATATAATGGCTTAAACTTTATTTATTTTACAACGATTGCGAAACAAGTTTCAACAACTTATATTGATCACTCTTGTTGGCGCAGATGAAAGCGTAAATGTGGTCATTCATGTGGGAGGAAACAGGAGTACCCGGAGAAAACCCACCTCTCCGATCTGGTAACAACCATACACGTACCATTTCACTATATGGTTAAGTAACATACTTTTATTAAACTAATTTCTTAATGTATTGAGGTATTCAGTTATATTTCGTTTTAATGTTTCTTATTAGTTTTATTTAATTTATGGATTATAAATGTGCACACAATCTAGAAACCAGTAATTTTACCACTTTCTGTCTCATTGTGCAAATCGAATAGCCTTAATGAAAGGTGGTGATGTGCAAGTGATCTGCAGTCATTGTGGTGATGACAAGTGATCTGCAGTCAACGTGGTGATGACAAGTGATCTGCAGTCAACGTGGTGATGACAAATGATCTGCAGTCAACGTGGTGATGTGCAAGTGATCTGCAGTCAACGTGATGATGACAAGTGATCTGCACTCAACGTGGTGATGTGCAAGTGATCTGCAGTCATCGTGGTGATGTGCAAGTGATCTGCGGTCAACATGGTGATGGGCAAGTGATCTGCAGTCAACGTGGTGATGTGCAAGTGATCTGCGGTCAACATGGTGATGGGAAAGTGATCTGCAGTCAACGTGGTGATGGGCAAGTGATCTGCAGTCAACATGGTGATGGGCAAGTGATCTGCAGTCCATGTGGTGATGTGCAAGTGATCTGCAGTCAACGTGGTGATGGGCAAGTGATCTGCAGTCAATGTGGTGATGTGCAAGTGATCTGCACTCAACATGGTGATGGGCAAGTGATCTGCAGTCAATGTGGTGATGTGCAAGTGATCTGCAGTCAATGTGGTGATGGGCAAGTGATCTGCAGTCAATGTGGTGATGTGCAAGTGATCTGCACTCAACATGGTGATGGGCAAGTGATCTGCACTCAACGTGGTGATGGGCAAGTGATCTGCAGTCAACGTGGTGATGGGCAAGTGATCTGCAGTCAATGTGGTGATGGGCAAGTGATCTGCAGTCAATGTGGTGATGGGCAAGTGATCTGCAGTCAATGTGGTGATGGGCAAGTGATCTGCAGTCAACGTGGTGATGACAAGTGATCTGCACTCAACGTGGTGATGTGCAAGTGATCTGCAGTCAACGTGGTGATGTGCAAGTGATCTGCAGTCAACATGGTGATGGGCAAGTGATCTGCAGTCAACGTGGTGATGGGCAAGTGATCTGCAGTCAACATGGTGATGGGCAAGTGACCTGCAGTCAACGTGGTGATGTGCAAGTGATATGCAGTCAATGTGGTGATGGGCAAGTGATCTGCAGTCAATGTGGTGATGGGCAAGTGATCTGCAGTCAATGTGGTGATGTGCAAGTGATCTGCAGTCAACGTAGTGATGTGCAAGTGATCTGCAGTCAACGTGGTGATGTGCAAGTGATCTGCAGTCAATGTGGTGATGGGCAGGTGATCTGTAGTCAACGTGGTGATGGGCAAGTGATCTGCAGTCAATGTGGTGATGGGCAAGTGATCTGCAGTCAATGTGGTGATGGACAAGTGATCTGCAGTCAACGTGGTGATGGGCAAGTGATCTGCAGTCAATGTGGTGATGGGCAAGTGATCTGCAGTCAACATGGTGATGGGCAAGTGATCTGCAGTCAATGTGGTGATGGGCAAGTGATCTGCAGTCAACATGGTGATGGGCAAGTGATCTGCAGTCAACATGGTGATGGGCAAGTGATCTGCAGTCAACATGGTGATGGGCAAGTGATCTGCAGTCAACGTGGTGATGGGCAAGTGATCTGCAGTCAATGTTATGATGGGCAAGTGATCTGCTGTCAACATGGTGATGGGCAAGTGGTCTGCAGTCAATGTGATGATGGGCAAGTGATCTGCAGTCAACGTGGTGATGGGCAAGTGATCTGCAGACAACGTGGTGATGGGCAAGTGATCTGCAGTCAATGTGATGATGGGCAAGTGATATGCAGTCAATGTAATGATGTGCAAGTGATCTGCAGTCAATGTGGTGATGGGCAAGTGATCTGCAGTCAATGTGGTGATGGGCAAGTGGTGATGGGCAAGTGATCTGCAGTCAACGTGGTGATGTGCAAATGATCTGTAGTCAACGTGGTGATGTGCAAGTGATCTGCAGTCAACGTGGTGATGTGCAAGTGATCTGCAGTCAATGTGGTGATGGGCAAGTGATCTGTAGTCAACGTGGTGATGGGCAAGTGATCTGCAGTCAATGTGGTGATGGGCAAGTGATCTGCAGTCAATGTGGTGATGGGCAAGTGATCTGCAGTCAATGTGGTGATGGGCAAGTGATCTGCTGTCAACATGGTGATGGGCAAGTGATCTGCTGTCAACATGGTGATAGGCAAGTGATCTGCAGTCAATGTGGTGATAGGCAAGTGATCTGCTGTCAACATGGTGATGGGCAAGTGATCTGCTGTCAAAGTGGTGATAGGCAAGTGATCTGCAGTCAATGTGGCGATAGAAAAGTGATCTGCAGTCAATGTGGTGATGGGAAAGTGATCTACAGTCAATGTGGTGATAGAAAAGTGATAAGCAGTTAATGTGGTGATGGGAAAGTGATCTGCAGTCAATGTGGTGATAGAAAAGTGATCTGCAGTCAATGTGGTGATGGGCAAGTGATCTGCAGTCAATGTGATGATGGGCAAGTGAGCTGCAGTCAATGTGGTGATGGGCAAGTGATCTGAAGTCATTGTGGTGATGGGCAAGTGATCTGCAGTCAATGTGGTGATGGGCAAGTGATCTGCAGTCAATGTGGTGATGGACAAGTGATCTGCAGTCAACGTGGTGATGGGCAAGTGATCTGCAGTCAATGTGGTGATGGGCAAGTGATCTGCAGTCAACATGATGATGGCCAAGTGATCTGCAGTCAACGTGGTGATGTGCAAGTGATCTGCAGTCAACGTGGTGATGTGCAAGTGATCTGCAGTCAACGTGGTGATGTGCAAGTGATCTGCAGTCAATGTGGTGATGGGCAAGTGATCTGTAGTCAACGTGGTGATGGGCAAGTGATCTGCAGTCAATGTGGTGATGGGCAAGTGATATGCAGTCAATGTGGTGATGGACAAGTGATCTGCAGTCAACGTGGTGATGGGCAAGTGATCTGCAGTCAATGTGGTGATGGGCAAGTGATCTGCAGTCAACATGGTGATGGGCAAGTGATCTGCAATCAACGTGGTGATGTGCAAGTGATCTGCAGTCAACGTGGTGATGTGCAAGTGATCTGCAGTCAACGTGGTGATGTGCAAGTGATCTGCAGTCAATGTGGTGATGGGCAAGTGATCTGCAGTCAATGTGGTGATGGGCAAGTGATCTGCAGTCAACATGGCGATGGGCAAGTGATCTGCAGTCAATGTGATGATGGGCAAGTGATCTGCAGTCAACATGGTGATGGGCAAGTGATCTGCAGTCAACATGGTGATGGGCAAGTGATCTGCAGTCAACATGGTGATGGGCAAGTGATCTGCAGTCAACATGGTGATGGGCAAGTGATCTGCAGTCAATGTGATGATGGGCAAGTGATCTGCTGTCAACATGGTGATGGGCAAGTGGTCTGCAGTCAATGTGATGATGGGCAAGTGATCTGCAGTCAACGTGGTGATGGGCAAGTGATCTGCAGACAATGTGATGATGGGCAAGTGATCTGCAGTCAATGTAATGATGGGCAAGTGATATGCAGTCAATGTGGTGATGGGCAAGTGATCTGCAGTCAATGTGGTGATGGGCAAGTGATCTGCAGTCAACATGGTGATGGGCAAGTGATCTGCAGTCAACATGGTGATGGGCAAGTGATCTGCAGTCAATGTGGTGATGGGCAAGTGATCTGCAGTCAATGTGGTGATGGGCAAGTGATCTGCAGTCAATGTGGTGATGGGCAAGTGATCTGCAGTCAATGTGGTGATGGGCAAGTGATCTGCAGTCAATGTGGTGATGGGCAAGTGATCTGCAGTCAATGTGGTGATGGGCAAGTGATCTGCTGTCAACATGGTGATGGGCAAGTGATCTGCTGTCAAAATGGTGATAGGCAAGTGATCTGCAGTCAATGTGGTGATGGAAAAGTGATATGCAGTCAATGTGGTGATAGGCAAGTGATCTGCTGTCAACATGGTGATGGGCAAGTGATCTGCTGTAAAAGTGGTGATAGGCAAGTGATCTGCAGTCAATGTGGTGATAGAACAGTGATCTGCAGTCAATGTGGTGATGGGAAAGTGATCTACAGTCAATGTGGTGATAGAAAAGTGATAAGCAGTTAATGTGATGATGGGAAAGTGATCTGCAGTCAATGTGGTGATAGAAAAGTGATCTGCAGTCAATGTGGTGATGGGCAAGTGATCTGCAGTCAATGTGATGATGGGCAAGTGATCTGCAGTCAATGTGGTGATGGGCAAGTGATCTGAAGTCATTGTGGTGATGGGCAAGTGATCTGCAGTCAACGTGGTGATGGGCAAGTGATCTGCAGTCAATGTGGTGATGGGCAAGTGATCTGCAGTTAATGTGGTGATGGACAAGTGATCTGCAGTCAACGTGGTGATGGGCAAGTGATCTGCAGTCAATGTGGTGATGGGCAAGTGATCTGCAGTCAATGTGGTGATGGGCAAGTGATCTGCAGTCAACATGGTGATGGGCAAGTGATCTGCAGTCAACATGGTGATGGGCAAGTGATCTGCAGTCAACATGGTGATGGGCAAGTGATCTGCAGTCAACATGGTGATGGGCAAGTGATCTGCAGTCAATGTGATGATGGGCAAGTGATCTGCTGTCAACATGGTGATGGGCAAGTGGTCTGCAGTCAATATGATGATGGGCAAGTGATCTGCAGTCAACATGGTGATGGGCAAGTGATCTGCAGACAACGTGGTGATGGGAAAGTGATCTGCAGTCAACGTGGTGATGGGCAAGTGATCTGCAGTCAATGTGATGATGGGCAAGAGACATGCAGTCAATGTGATGATGGGCAAGTGATCTGCAGTCAATGTGGTGATGGGCAAGTGATCTGCAGTCAATGTGGTGATGGACAAGTGATCTGCAGTCAACGTGGTGATGGGCAAGTGATCTGCAGTCAATGTGGTGATGGGCAAGTGATCTGCAGTCAATGTGGTGATGGGCAAGTGATCTGCAGTCAACATGGTGATGGGCAAGTGATCTGCAGTCAACATGGTGATGGGCAAGTGATCTGCAGTCAACATGGTGATGGGCAAGTGATCTGCAGTCAACATGGTGATGGGCAAGTGATCTGCAGTCAATGTGATGATGGGCAAGTGATCTGCTGTCAACATGGTGATGGGCAAGTGGTCTGCAGTCAATATGATGATGGGCAAGTGGTCTGCAGTCAACATGGTGATGGGCAAGTGATCTGCAGACAACGTGGTGATGGGAAAGTGATCTGCAGTCAACGTGGTGATGGGCAAGTGATCTGCAGTCAATGTGATGATGGGCAAGAGACATGCAGTCAATGTGATGATGGGCAAGTGATCTGCAGTCAATGTGGTGATGGGCAAGTGATCTGCAGTCAACATGGTGATGGGCAAGTGATCTGCAGTCAATGTGATGATGGGCAAGTGATCTGCTGTCAACATGGTGATGGGCAAGTGGTCTGCAGTCAATATGATGATGGGCAAGTGATCTGCAGTCAACATGGTGATGGGCAAGTGATCTGCAGACAACGTGGTGATGGGAAAGTGATCTGCAGTCAACGTGGTGATGGGCAAGTGATCTGCAGTCAATGTGATGATGGGCAAGAGACATGCAGTCAATGTGATGATGGGCAAGTGATCTGCAGTCAATGTGGTGATGGGCAAGTGATCTGCAGTCAATGTGGTGATGGGCAAGTGATCTGCAGTCAACATGGTGATGGGCAAGTGATCTGCAGTCAACATGGTGATGGGCAAGTGATCTGCTGTCAATGTGGTGATGGGCAAGTGATCTGCAGTCAATGTGGTGATGGGCAAGTGATCTGCAGTCAATGTGGTGATGGGCAAGTGATCTGCAGTCAATGTGGTGATGGGCAAGTGATCTGCAGTCAATGTGGTGATGGGCAAGTGATCTGCAGTCAACATGGTGATGGGCAAGTGATCTGCAGTCAACTCAGCCAAGGAGAAATAATATAGGAAATAATGTATGGAATAAAACAAGGCACCTGTTGTCTGTCCTCTATGGCCACGAAGCTTGTATAATGTGTCACGAGGCTGTGCTTCTTGCTCACGTCTATAATATACTGCTTCCTTTCACACTTTAACACCTGAAATCATTATACAATTAATTATTTATGGTCTACACCACAGGGATTCGGCACGTTTGGGGGTACTAGTATATATATTTAAGTACAGGGATTCTACTCTGTGGGATGTCAGATTTCGCATCGATCAGTAAAATGGCCCTATCTGAAACAATTGTGTACAAAGCTGTCCAAATATAACGCCTATCCCGAGTCTTTATATTGTTCTTCAAATAAAACACAACTTTAAGCTGCATGCATGTATACTTTGCAAACAATTGCGTTCTGATTGGATTATGATTGTTCTTCATATATAAAAAAACATCTTGTTACATTCTAATAATCCAATCAGAACGCTCGTTTCAACGCTCGTTTCAACGCGAATTGCGCCGCTTTAGAAATTTTCAAAACAAATTGAAAATGCTATGAAATCTCTTTTTGACGTACATTTTTGCCGAATAAACATACAGGTTAGTGGAAACACATTTTATTGATAATGTTATTCACAGTTAAAACTCTCCCGTCGAAGATTTTTTGTTGTTGCTGACAGAACCCGTGTCCTAGTATGGAAATGTGACCTGCTATGGCCAATGTATGTGGCAATTGTTTTCAAAGTATACATGCATGCAGCTTAAAGTTGTGTTTTATTTGAAGAACAATATAAAGACTCGGGATAGGCGTTATATTTGGACAGCATTGTACAAAATTGTTTCAGATATGGCCATTTTACTGATCGATGCGAAATCTGACATCCCACAGAGTAGAATCCCTGTACTTAAATATATATACTAGTACCCCCAAACGTGCCGAATCCCTGTGGTCTACACCACGACTATGGAAAATAATTATTGTTGGTCTACACCACGACTATGGAAAATAATTATTGTTGGCCTACATCACGACTATGGAAAATAATTATTGTTGGCCTACACCATGACTATGGAAAATAATTATTGTTGGCCTACACCATGACTATGGAAAATAATTATTGTTGGCCTACATCATGACTATGGAAAATAATTATTGTTGGTCTAAACTATGACTATGGAAAATAATTATTGTTGGTCTACACCACGACTATGGAAAATAATTATTGTTGGTCTACACCACGACTATGGAAAATAATTATTGTTGGCCTACACCATGACTATGGAAAATAATTATTGTTGGCCTACATCATGACTATGGAAAATAATTATTGTTGGCCTACATCATGACTATGGAAAATAATTATTGTTGGCCTACACGACTATGAAAAATAATTTTGTAAGAAACAATCAAACTCTGAAATGAGAAAGAACTCCACTGGTATAAGGCTATGTAGATGTTGAGAGAAAGGGAAACTATGGCATCGCCTACCTGCTTTATTTCTATACAGATACCATAGTTTCATGACAAACCCTCAATCTGTGGAACTTGTGACTATTAAGAGCAGACTAAAGTCGAAACTTCATCATAACCCTATTGCCTGCAGCAAAGAAGAATGGCTATACCTGATGTTTGATCCGGTCATCATCCAGAATGCCATTCTCGTAATCCGTGATCACTGCTCTCGCAGCCAGCTGATGCAGCATCTGATAAACACAGAGGAAAGGCATGTTCACTATCAAAGAATTGTATACCCACATGTATAGATCTGCTCAGCAGGTCTGAAGAATGTATTAGAGAGATAGACCTACAACTCTGCTCAGCAGGTCTGATGAAAGTATTAGAGAGATAGACCTACAACTCTGCTCAGCAGGTCTGATGAAAGTATTAGAGAGATAGACCTACAACTCTGCTCAGCAGGTCTGATGAAAGTATTAGAGAGATAGACCTACAGCTATCCTTAGTGGATATGATGAAAGTATTAGAGAGATAGACCTACAACTCTGCTTAGAGAACATGATGAAAGTATTAGAGAGATAGACCTACAACTCTGCTTAGTGAACATGATGAAAGTATTAGAGAGATAGACCTACAACTCTGCTTAGAGAACATGATGAAAGTATTAGAGAGATAGACCTACAACTATCCTTAGTGAACATGATGAAAGTATTAGAGAGATAGACCTACAACTCTGCTTAGAGAACATGATGAAAGTATTAGAGAGATAGACCTACAGCTATCCTTAGAGGACATGATGAATGTATTAGAGAGATAGACCTACAGCTCTGCTTAGTGAACATGATGAAAGTATTAGAGAGATAGATCTACAGCTATCCTTAGTGAACATGATGAATGTATTAGAGAGATAGACCTACAACTATCCTTAGTGAACATGATGAAAGTATTAGAGAGATAGACCTACAGCTATCCTTAGAGGACATGATGAAAGTATTAGAGAGATAGACCTACAACTATCCTTAGTGAACATGATGAAAGTATTAGAGAGATAGACCTACAACTATCCTTAGTGAACATGATGAAAGTATTAGAGAGATAGATCTACAACTCTGCTTAGAGAACATGATGAAAGTATTAGAGAGATAGATCTACAGCTATCCTTAGTGGACATGATGCACGTATTAGAGAGATATACCTACAGCTATACTTAGTGAACATGATGAAAGTATTAGAGAGATAGATCTACAACTCTGCTTAGAGAACATGATGAAAGTATTAGAGAGATAGATCTACAGCTATCCTTAGTGAACATGATGAAAGTATTAGAGAGATAGACCTACAGCTATCCTTAGTGAACATGATGAAAGTATTAGAGAGATAGACCTACAGCTATACTTAGTGAACATGATGAAAGTATTAGAGAGATAGACCTACAGCTATCCTTAGTGAACATGATGAAAGTATTAGAGAGATATATTATAGCTACAATTTATATTATGGGGATCATCCAAGCTATGTAAAACAAACATGGCTTATGATTCCAAATGTAATGTTCAAATGTACAGTTTTACAGAACACAAACATGACTTACGGTTCCTGATGTGATGTTCAATGTACAGTTTTACAGAACACAAACATGACTTATGATTCCAAATGTGATGTTCAAATGTACAGTTTTACAGAACACAAACATGGCTTATGATTCCAAATGTGATGTTCAAATGTACAGTTTTACAGAACACAAACATGGCTTATTATTCCAAATGTGATGTTCAAATGTACAGTTTTACAGAACACAAACATGACTTACGGTTCCTGATGTGATGTTTAGATCTACAGTAGATACCATTGTCGACACATCATTACCGTTGACACAAGCTCTCAGGGTAGCCTGAAATATATACAAGTCTTCGCATTTTACATAAAAAATATCACTGCATGCATACTGTCATGTCCAATCAGTTCTAATTCAGATGTTGAAAATACAGTTTAACAATAACATTAACTTTTGATCTACTAGTCACACCATTCTTCCTTTCTACATATCAAAATTAATTGAGGAGAAGAATTATATAAGACTCTGTCTTCCATTCTAATCCTGTTTCTGTATTCTGATTATGCGTGGTGTATGCATTGTTCAATATGTATTATATTGGGAAATAAAATATGTTTAAACTAAAATTATTTAAACTTTTTATTTATTTTATTTAAACTTTAGTTATTTTACAATGATTGCGAAGCAAGTTTTAACAACTTATATTAATCACTCTCGTTGGCGCGGATGTACCCGGAGAAAACCCACCTGTCCGATCTGGCGACAACCGTACCATCTAACATAGTTGTAATTTATCAAAATTAACAAAGAAATTTCAGGACACGTCGCTTGAAGCACTTGTGGACGGACGCCAGACACCGGATCATGGATAACTCACCATAATAAATAACTCATCTCGATAGTGGTGGTAATTTCGGATTTGGGATCGGACGGTATTCAGCTACTTTTCACATACGACACAAAGCTCTGCATTAAATTTCACTGAAGGACACAATGTAGGAGCAGTCAAAATTGCATTTTCAAGATGACAGCCAGCCAGCATCTTGGAGTTTGGATCAAAATGGTTATTTTTCATCTTGCTAGACACCACAGTACTCGATATCAGATTAACTTTGTGGCGTAGCATGGGGATTTATGAAAGCATGCCAACGAACATTGTGGCATAGCATGGGGATTTATGAAAGAATGCCAATGAACATTGTGGCGTGGCATGGGGATTTATGAAAGCATGCCAACGAACATTGTGGCATAGCATGGGGATTTATGAAAGAATGCCAATGAACATTGTGGCGTGGCATGGGGATTTATGAAAGCATGCCAATGAACATTGTG
>CM026403.1:12386453-12607703 GCA_014843695.1 Archivesica marissinica | reverse complement strand
TTGATCTACTAGTCACACCATTCTTCCTTTCTACATATCAAAATTAATTGAGGAGAAGAATTATATAAGACTCTGTCTTCCATTCTAATCCTGTTTCTGTATTCTGATTATGCGTGGTGTATGCATTGTTCAATATGTATTATATTGGGAAATAAAATATGTTTAAACTAAAATTATTTAAACTTTTTATTTATTTTATTTAAACTTTAGTTATTTTACAATGATTGCGAAGCAAGTTTTAACAACTTATATTAATCACTCTCGTTGGCGCGGATGTACCCGGAGAAAACCCACCTGTCCGATCTGGCGACAACCGTACCATCTAACATAGTTGTAATTTATCAAAATTAACAAAGAAATTTCAGGACACGTCGCTTGAAGCACTTGTGGACGGACGCCAGACACCGGATCATGGATAACTCACCATAATAAATAACTCATCTCGATAGTGGTGGTAATTTCGGATTTGGGATCGGACGGTATTCAGCTACTTTTCACATACGACACAAAGCTCTGCATTAAATTTCACTGAAGGACACAATGTAGGAGCAGTCAAAATTGCATTTTCAAGATGACAGCCAGCCAGCATCTTGGAGTTTGGATCAAAATGGTTATTTTTCATCTTGCTAGACACCACAGTACTCGATATCAGATTAACATTGTGGCATAGCATGGAGATTTATGAAAGAATGCCAACAAACATTGTGGCATAGCATGGAGATTTATGAAAGAATGCCAATGAACATTGTGGCATAGCATGGGGATTTATGAAAGAATGCCAACAAACATTGTGGCATAGCATGGAGATTTATGAAAGAATGCCAACAAACATTGTGGCATAGCATGGAGATTTATGAAAGAATGCCAATGAACATTGTGGCATAGCATGGGGATTTATGAAAGAATGCCAACAAACATTGTGGCATAGCATGGAGATTTATGAAAGAATGCCAACAAACATTGTGGCATAGCATGGAGATTTATGAAAGAATGCCAATGAACATTGTGGCATAGCATGGGGATTTATGAAAGAATGCCAACAAACATTGTGGCATAGCATGGAGATTTATGAAAGAATGCCAACAAACATTGTGGCATAGCATGGAGATTTATGAAAGAATGCCAATGAACATTGTGGCATAGCATGGGGATTTATGAAAGAATGCCAACAAACATTGTGGCGTAGCATGGGGATTTATGAAAGAATGCCAATGAACATTGTGGCGTAGCATGGGGATTTATGAAAGAATGCCAATGAACATTGTGGCATAGCATGGGGATTTATGAAAGAATGCCAATGAACATTGTGGCATAGCATGGGATTTATGAAAGAATGCCAATATGGGATTTATGAAAGATCCAAGAACATTGTGGCATAGCATGGGGATTTATGAAAGAATGCCAATGAACATTGTGGCATAGCATGGAGATTTATGAAAGCATGCCAATGAACATTGTGGCATAGCATGGGGATTTATGAAAGAATGCCAATGAACATTGTGGCATAGCATGGAGATTTATGAAAGCATACCAATGAACATTGTGGCATAGCATGGGGATTTATGAAAGCATGCCAACGAACATTGTGGCATAGCATGGGGATTTATGAAAGCATGCCAACGAACATTGTGGCATAGCATGGGGATTTATGAAAGCATACCAACGAACATTGTGGCGTAGCATGGGGATTTATGAAAGAATGCCAACAAACATTGTGGCGTAGCATGGGGATTTATGAAAGAATGCCAACGAACATTGTGGCGTAGCATGGGGATTTATGAAAGCATGCCAACGAACATTGTGGCGTAGCATGGGGATTTATGAAAGAATGCCAACAAACATTGTGGCGTAGCATGGGGATTTATGAAAGAATGCCAACGAACATTGTGGCATAGCATGGGGATTTAGGAAAGCATACCAACGAACATTGTGGCGTAGCATGGGGATTTATGAAAGCATGCCAACGAACATTGTGGCATAGCATGGGGATTTATGAAAGAATGCCAACAAACATTGTGGCGTAGCATGGGGATTTATGAAAGCATTCCAACGAACATTGTGGCGTGGCATGGGGATTTATGAAAGCATTCCAACGAACATTGTGGCATAGCATGGGGATTTATGAAAGAATGCCAACAAACATTGTGGCGTAGCATGGGGATTTATGAAAGCATTCCAACGAACATTGTGGCATGGCATGGGGATTTATGAAAGCATTCCAACGAACATTGTGGCATAGCATGGGGATTTATGAAAGAATGCCAACAAACATTGTGGCGTAGCATGGGGATTTATTAAAGCATTCCAACGAACATTGTGGCGTAGCATGGGGATTTATGAAAGCATACCAACGAACATTGTGGCGTAGCATGGGGATTTATGAAAGCATGCCAACGAACATTGTGGCGTAGCATGGGGGAAGGGGATTTATGAAAGCATACCAACGAACATTGTGGCGTAGCATGGGGATTTATGAAAGCATGCCAATGAACATTGTGGCGTAGCATGGGGATTTATGAAAGCATTCCAACGAACATTGTGGCGTAGCATGGGGATTTATGAAAGCATTCCAACGAACATTGTGGCGTAGCATGGGGATTTATGAAAGCATTCCAACGAACATTGTGGCGTAGCATGGGGATTTATGAAAGCATGCCAACAAACATTGTGGCATAGCATGGGGATTTATGAAAGCATGCCAACGAACATTGTGGCGTAGCATGGGGATTTATGAAAGCATGCCAATGAACATGTGGCATAGCATGGGGATTTATGAAAGCATGCCAATGAACATGTGGCATAGCATGGGGATTTATGAAAGCATGCCAACGAATTTACTCTAGTGCTAATAATCAGTTTACTGTAAAAGTTATTACCAAATTCATATATAGGTATTATGTGGTATTTCAAATAGTCTTACTTGTGTGCAATTCTCCACAAATCCATACACCACTTGTCTAGAGCCACTAAAGATACATGGTATATGATCGGGTGCTTGTACCGGGGGCGTGGCATCTTCATTTGTCTGCAGCCAATCAACACGAACATTACGGAGTCCAGGCTGACACGCCTTCTCCAGCTGTGAGAGTAGTTCCCCCTGCCATTGTGACTTGGTATCTTTGTTGTAGTAACTGTACGAACCTCCACTAACGGCTGCAATGCTGCGTAGAATGTGATGATTCACAGTAGAGCTGAAACAAGATGTCTACAATAGGTATAGGTGGCTCACTCGTGTCCAGAATAACACTTGCGGGATTGGCACCAAACTAGTCTAAATGCATATAAATTTAAATCAAGAAAGTAGCTACATTTGTTTTGTGTCAATCTCTTTGTGGAATTCGTGATAGCTCAGTGGTAGCGTGTTCGCTTCATGTGCGAAAGGCCGGGAGTTTGAGCCCCACTGGAGCCATTACGATTGTGCCCTTAGGCAAGGCATTTAAATTCCACATGCCTCTTCTCTCTCCCTCGTGGTGATGGATTCCATCAGGAATGAGGTCTCTAGAGTGATTAATATAAGTTTCAAGAACTTGTTTCGCAATTGACCATTAAATATTAACCCAATCCCTTTATACTTTGAAAAGATATTGCAAAGCCTAGAAGTGTGTTGTATTTTTGGTTACTGCAAACCCCTATAATTTTGCAAACACTTTTTTTTGTGATTTCACGATTTTAAACAATTTCAATTAATTTGCGCATCTGTGATGGTAGATTTTCTTTAAATGGATTATCTGCGTATATCCTCACAGTACTCCGTGATCCTATATTACTACACTAGTGATAATGGCAGTTGTCTAAAACATGTACATGTACTGATAATCTGATTGAAAACTCATCTAACCAATTCTACAAGGTAACAATAATAGTGGATATCAGTTCCTAAGCCCACAAGAACTACCGAAATGATCATTTTCAAGGAAGTTGAGAAAACTCCACACCTGGCAAGTCGAGTAGTGGTTGGTTTAAACATATTTATTCCACTATATATACATTCACAAAACAATACATGTACACACAATCAAAGAATAGGAAAGGATCAAAACGGAAGCAGAGCTTATATAGTTTCTCTCCTTGCCGTTCAAAATACACAGTACTATTTTGGACGGTGTGGAGCTAATACATGTATACCAAATGTGCATATTGCTTAGAAATGACAGAAATATAATACCGGTAATGGTTGACATGAAACATTTTATTGATGTTTTAAAGAGGAATATACCGTAAGTGAAATTACTGTCTACTGTCCGTAGAATTAAAATGATTTCAATAGATTTAACCTAAAATTTATTTTATTGGTATGAAACTTAACTTGTTGACACAATAGCTGCCATTCTTGGGTTCCATAATTGACTGTTTTATTGACTTTCCAGATTTGTGAAATCTATCATTAATCCATACAGGGTTCATTCTAGGTCTAGGAATTTGTGGGAGAAGTGAGAAAGCGCATGATCGCTTCCTTAAATGGTGTTCTTTAATATACTTCTGCAAAATAGGGTTAAAATGCACAGTACAACCATTAAATACAACATTTGAATAGAAGGAGTGCTTTATAATTTGTTTGAAAATCGCTAAAAACCAAAAAATAATTTTTTTTTAGGGAGAAGTGGGGCCCCCAGAGGGTGATGTCAGGGTCCCTAGGGCGACAATTTCGCCCACATCGCCCTCTAGAATGATCCCTGCAACTTACACATACATGTAAATATAAAAATGACTGTTTATCTATATGGCTCATTGTATTGGGTTTCAAATGTTGGATTGAATGTACAAATTTGGAGATATAATTCTACATTCGAATACAGTATTATTCACGACAATTAAGAATATGCGATCAACTTAGATTAAATTTACGACATATAAAAGCTCACGAATAAACAGTGTTCTACAGTAATGAAATGGACAATGCAAACATTATTTACATCTGTACAATGGGCTTAATAAGCAGAGTTCCTGCTGTCTGAGTTTTTGTCTGCGCCACTTCTGTCACCAATTGAAAAACACTGGAGTCAATATGAAAATCTTGGAGCCAACTAAGAGCCATATCACAGATAAATATTTGAAGTAATGTTGTGTCCAAAAAAAAAAAGAAAAAAAAAAAAAGTTAAGTATTTTTGTTTTTTGTCGCAATTGGGGGTGCCATTGGCAACCAATAGCAGGAACCCTGAAAAAGTGCCAGTGCCATGGTGTCAGAAACAAAAACACCGAAGAACAGACAGATGAATGTAATTGTCGCAATACAAACCCACATGACATGAGTATTTAAGTAAGGCAAGCGAATGGAAGATACTGTTGTTGATTACGTGTCGAATGACTTGGAAGCTCAACATTAATCCGTTCCGATGTATTATCTCCTTTTGAAGGTTTTTAATTACGAGAAGCGCACACACGGCGTTATCAAGTTTCAAAGAATCACAAGACACTTTCATTAAGCTAACCGATAAAGGAGAAAATCTGAATAATTAACTGAAGCAACACGCCATTCAGGTAAGAGTTTTGTTACTCTATCTAAATTAATGCAGGATAAACTGGTAACATTTAATTCAATTGGTAGAGTGCGAGAATTGGACTAAAAGGGCTTTGAAGCAAACATTCCCGAAATGGTCCAGAGTTTCTGACCAGTTACTTCTCTGTATTGCTGAGAGTTCTGGAAATTGTGCTTTGATTTGACTGAGGCACCCGAGACACCCGATTTCCGAAAACATGCCAAAATAAATTTGCTGTCTGTAGGTTTCTGTTTCGGCGGGTGGAGTATGTAACAGGCCAATTTAATATTCAACTAAACTTGTACTAGATCTCTGTGAAACATTGCACATATATTTGTATTAACCCATTCCAGTCTAGAACTGTTCTGTGTTTGTCAACTAAATTTGTACTAGATCTCAGTGAAACATTACACAAATATTTGTATTAACCCATTCCAGTCTAGAACTGTTCTGTGTTTGTCAACTAAATTTGTACTACATTGCACAAATATTTGTATTAACCCATTCCAGTCTAGAACTGTTCTGTGTTTGTTAACTAAATGTGTACTAGATCTCAGTGAAACATTGCACAAATATTTGTATTAACCCATTCCAGTCTAGAACTGTTCTGTGTTTGTTAACTAAATGTGTACTAGATCTCAGTGAAACAATGCACACATATTTGCATTAACCCATTCCAGTCTAGAACTGTTCTGTGTTTGTTAACTAAATGTGTACTAGATCTCAGTGAAACATTGCACAAATATTTGTATTAACCCATTCCAGTCTAGAACTGTTCTGTGTTTGTCAACTAAATTTGTATTAGATCTCAGTGAAACATTTGCACATAATATTATATTTGTATTAACCCATTCCAGTCTAGAACTGTTCTGTGTTTGCTAACCAAATGTGTACTAGATCTCAGTGAAACAGTGCACATATATTTGTATTAACCCATTCCAGTCTAGAACTGTTCTGTGTTTGTAAAGGGTAAAGGGTTAATGACGAAGCTATTTATATTTTCCAGCTATTAACTTCATCAGAAAATGAAAATAGCAGAGTAATTAATCATCCTACAAGGCATTTAAATTCCATATTGCCTCCTCTCTCCCAATTGGCGATGGATTCCATCAGGATTGAAACTATGAACTACAAAGTCGGTAGAATATTTTGCTTAATTTAACGGGTAAAAATACATAGTAATGTTTGAAGCAAACACAGAAGAAAGCTTAGGCATATTAATCACTCTCGAGATCTCATTCCTGATGGAATCCATCGTCACAAGGGAGAGAGAAGAGGCAACAAAATGTGCGAAAGGCCCCGAGTTTGAGCCCAGCTGTAGCCATTACGATTGTGCCCTTAGGCAAGGCATTTAAATTCAATATTGACTCTTCTCTCTCCCTGATGGCGATGGATTTGCCAGCTGCAATAATTCCTCACAGTGGGATTCAAACCTACAGTGGTGAGGGGCAAGTGATTTGATATCAACGATCTTAAAATATCTCACTTGTTAACCGCTGGAGCCTGCCCAGGAAAGGTGTTGTTAGGTAAACTGCCCTGCTGAAATGGGCAACCGGTAGCAACGTTAAATAAATTTAAAAAAATATATATATATATTAGCCAATCAGCCACCGATAAATGTGTTACACGACTTATGTGGGGTAAAGGGTTCAACAAAATATAAATAAAAGTTAAAGTCCCATTTCGGTTTCTGACTAATCTGGGGGGAGAACTGTTTATAAGTTTCATTTGGTAGTATACTAGTTTCTGTAAGTTCCCTCACAGAAGAACCTTGTGTCACAATTACAGATCCCTTATACATTCACAAATTAGCAGTCAACAAACAGAAAAACCTAAAATAAAGGTCAAAACAACATGGTGGATATAACCCTTAATATTTTGCCTGCTGAGTAAATAAAATCACATTTGCAAACAAGATAGATCCAGATCAGCTGTGGCGTAATGGATCTATGTTGTTTGCTATTCAGCCATATGTTTTAGCTCCACTATCCAAATAGTAAACAGCATAGAGCCTGATGAGACAGCAAAGAATCTGGCTCTATGCTACTTGCAATAGTGATTTTATCTGCCGCTAGTGTGCAAAGGGTTAAGAATGTGAGATACCTGCATGGAGGTGTGGTAGCGTAGGCTAACTGCTTATCCTCTCACTATGATTGGTAAATTGCAGCAATATGCAATATACTAGCCATCCATACTCGCATATAAGACGGCCCCCTTTTGTCATGAAATATGTGGGTTTTGGCATGCACTCGCCTATAAGACGGCCCCCTTTTCGTCATGAAATATGTGGGTTTTGGCATGCACTCGTCTATAAGACGGAACCCTTTTGTCATGAAATATGTGGGTTTTGGCATGCACTCGTCTATAAGACGGGCCCCCTTTTGTCATGAAATATGTGGGTTTTGGCATGCACTCGCCTATAAGACGGGCCCCTTTTCGTCATGAAATATGTGGGTTTTGGCATGCACTCGTCTATAAGACGGAACCCTTTCGTCATGAAACCTGTGGGTTTTGACATGCACTCGCATATAAGACGGGCCCCCTTTCGTCATGAAATCTGTGGGTTTTGACATGCACTCGCATATAAGACGGCCCTCTTTTGTCATGAAACCTGTAGGTTTGGCATGCACTCGCCTATAAGACGGCCCTCTTTTGTCATGAAATCTGTGGGTTTTGGCATGCACTCGCCTATAAGACGGCCCTCTTTTGTCATGAAATCTGTTGGTTTTGGCATGCACTCGCCTATAAGACGGCCCTCTTTTGTCATGAAATCTGTGGGTTTTGGCATGCACTCGCCTATAAGATGGAACCCTTTGTCATGAAATCTGTGGGTTTTGGCATGCACTCGCCTATAAGACGCCCCCTTTCGTCATGAAATCTGTGGGTTTTGGCATGCACTCGCCTATAAGACGGCCCTTTTGTCATGAAATCTGTGGGTTTTGGCATGCACTCGCCTATAAGACGGGCCCCCTTTGTCATGAATCTGGGGTTTTGGCATGCACTCGCCTATAAGACAGCCCATTTTGTCATGAAATATGTGGGTTTTTGCATGCACTCGCCTATCAGACCAGGCCCCTTTCGTCATGAAATCTGTGTGTTTTGGCATGCACTCGCCTATAAGACAGCCCCCTTTTGTCATGAAATCTGTGGGTTTTGGCATGCACTCGCCTATAAGACAGCCCACTTTCGTCATGAAATCTGTGGGTTTTGGCATGCACTCGCATATAAGACGGCCCTCTTTTGTCATGAAATCTGTGGGTTTTGGCATGCACTCGCCTATAAGACGACCCTCTTTTGTCATGAAATCTGATGGTTTTGGCATGCACTCGCCTATAAGACGGACCTCTTTTGTCATGAAATCTGTGGGTTTTGGCATGCACTCGCATATAAGACGGGTTGATATAATTGACACCAGACCATGTATAAATTACATGTCTGGCCATGAGTGCAAGTTGAAGAAGAAATTTTCAGTGTCAGTTTGTCGGAGGGCTTTCTTTTCTAAAATGTAGATTAGTAATTATGGATACCATTAAATTTTAATACATTTTTAAAAACAAAAAAAAACAAAAAATATTTTTTATACTTTTTTAGCACTCAGTTAGTTATAAGACGGGAAGCCACTTTGAGGCCATAATCCGGTGGTAAAAACTTGTCTTATAGGCGAGTATGGAAGGTAGTGTGAAATGGGTTACGGTATACATGTAGTATGCATTGGGAGTGACATTAGCATAAAAGCCACATTTCCTCTACTCGAGGAATACAAAAGGCTAATACACGGTTTATGCCAGGAACCAAGTACAGTAACTACCGGTTTATGCCAGGAACCAAGTACAGTAACTACCGGTTTATGCCAGGAACCAATACAGTAACTACCGGTTTATGCCAGGAACCAAGTACAGTAAAGTTCTACAACACAGTGTGTTAACTTAATCAGGGCGTTCATTTGACCCGAGCTCCCGGTTTTTGACGCACGAAAATTGATAAAGACGCATATTTGACTCTTGGTAAAAATGCCCTGAGAGACAACTTTGACCCGGGGCGTTGATTGGTCATGCGTCATCAAATATTTTCTCAGTGGAGTAATTATCAAAATATGTCTGTCTACGAGGTCGAAGACCATAATCGTTCATATATAAAACGCAGTTATTTTCATCAAAAGTCTGCTGCATTTCGTTTTAAACATGATCGTGATTTACGAGGGACTCACACACGGACAAATGGAGTCTAGGCAAACTTTACGTAAAATCTTTATCTCAACCAGCCGATCAGAATATAGTATCAACCACGCATAAAGCGCAGTCATCACTTGCTCCGCCCAGGGTTAGGTTCAAAACGCGTGGTTGATGTCATTATTCAGTTGGGTGGTTGAGAAAAAGGCTTACCCAAACTTAGTATCAAAGGGAAATCAATCTTTAATAACGTTTCTCTAATACCTGTACGGCTCGGTATTTTTCCGGTAAAAATTAGTTTTTATCAAAAGACAATTATTATTGATTGTCACAATAAACACCTTTAGCAAGTTTTGCAAACAACCAATTACCGTTTGTGTTGTTTGCCATCATATATGCTGCTAATCATGAGAACTGAGAAGTTTAAGTAGGTGTTGACATTATGTGTATTGTCAATGTACAATCGGCATAGATAAAACAGTGTTTTTGTAACACGTGTATTGTCAAGAATAAGTTGTCTGCTAATTGAGAAGCTTATAGTGGGCCACTGATATAGAAAATATACGCAGGAATCGTTTGATGATGTCGGTGAGTAAAAGTACTTAAAGGAAGGGCCAACAGTAACAGATTTCCCGGCTGGAAAGGTTGCCCGCAGATTTGACAAAATGTGCAAGCATAGAAAATGAAACAGTAACTTCAAACGTGCTCAGTAAAGTGAATGAATTAATGATTTGTGTCTTGAATAAAGTTTAAAAAACTGTTTTTCATAAAAATAAAATACATATTTATTATAAACATGTGTTCGTTTTGGTTAAGGTACAGTCATGTATTAGTAGAGAAAGGTCTGGCTTGGTCAGCTCACACATTGGTCTAGAGTGCATTTTATGATCGAGAAAAAATTACATGTACGTAAAGTACCAACATGCATATATTTGACTCTTGAAAATTCCAGCTTGACTCTTGAAAATTCCTGTTTGACTCTTGAGAGTTTGACCTCAAGGGTCATTGACTCTTGAGTTTCAAAGTCTAGTGAACGCCCTGAACTTAATGTTGTGTAAAACCCATCCTATATCTCTGCAATATCATACTTGTATGACCTGTACAGGTTTTTTTCCCCGGGTGTTTGTTTCAGATTGTGTTAACTTGATATGTTGGTTCAGTCGCTTAATAGCTATCAGTTAATGTTAATAAGTTGTACATGTACATGTCTGGCTCAAAATTAAATACCGGTATCTCGTATTGAAATTTGAGACAAAATACATTATAAAATGTCATAAAAATAGAGAGTTTGGTATGTTATCCAAATGTATGTAGTTCTCAAATAATTAGTGAAGATTTTTTATTTAAGTTTATTTAACGTCGCTACCGGTTGCCCATTTGAGCGATGGGCAGTTTACCTAACAGCACCATTCCTGGGCAGGCTCCAGCGGTTAATCAGTACTTGATGCATCATCCTCTGTAAGAAACTTCCAACTCTTTCATATCAATGAGACACGGTCTGAGTGGGACTCGAACCAATGACCATCAGTGATGATAGGTCACAAGAAACTTCCAACTTTTTCATATATAAATGAGACACGGCCTGATGAGACACGGCCTGAGCGGGACTCGAACCAATGTCCATCAGTGATGATAGGTTACAGTGGTATACAAGTCAGCGACCGCAACCACTTGACAACGGAGGTGGACAATGTTTGGTTCAGTATTTAATTCATGATATAATAATATGATGTCACAGATGCTATCAGAGCAAGGTTTGTGAGAAAATACTTGTAATCACTAAGATTTGTGAGAAAATGCTTGTAATCACTAAGATTTGTGAGAAAATACTTGTAATAACTAAGATTTGTGAGAAAATACTTGTAATAACTAAGATTTGTGAGAAAATACTTGTAATCACTAAGGTTTGTGAGAAAATACTTGTAATAACTAAGATTTGTGAGAAAATACTTGTAATAACTAAGATTTGTGAGAAAATACTTGTAATCACTAAGGTTTGTGAGAAAATATGAGAAATATTTTATTGCAAAAGCTTAAAGCGACACTACATCAGTGAAAACGCAAATTTCTACAGAATGTATTTCTTATTATATGGTATAATTTTTGTCTAAATATTTGCCTCAAAACTGAGTATTTCAACTAATAAATAAATAAATCATATATGCGGTTTGTTGACATAACAAAATAATGTAAATAGGGCGACACCCATGCATAATGCAACTCGTGTATCCTGAATAACACAATTTATGGTACAGATTTACCGTTATATCTCACTTTGTGCCAGTGCATATTTATTTGTTGACTAATCTTAGTTAAATTATCTCTAAACGACATTATCTCGTGTCTAGTATTGACTCCGATGACAAACAAACAGCAATTCAGGAGCATGGATGACCGTTATTTGAAATCCTACTTTCAATTTTGAAAGTTTATAAACCACAAAAACACTGTTTATTGATTCACGGTTAGTGTTTGATTGTATTCGGAAGAATTTGTAGTAGCAACGCATTTATACATGAAAAAATGCATTGTATTTGTTTTTTGCGATGTAATGCCGCTTTAAGCAAAAGCAATTTGTGCAACATAAACAATGATATAACATTCTAGAACATTGCCATATCTAGCCCAATCCTATTCCAACTTCTTATTAACACTATCAGCAGATACATTATAATTTCGGACTTTAACTCTTTCAATCCCAAGTAACTGACATGGATTGGTGCATGCTATTTTTAGACCAATAAATTAATAAGAAAATTACCTTTGGACCAGTTCATTTATCAAAATGGGTAATTTTATCAAAAAAGTGTAGATCCTGATGAGACGGCTCATTACGAGCCGGCTCATCTGGATCTACACTTTTCATAAGCCTATTTAGAGGCCTGTGGGGTTGAAAGGGTTAATGCCACAATATATCTTGGTACAAACATTGTACAGTGAAACCTGTCTTAGTGGTCACCTCTATTAAGCAGCCAACCTGTATTAAGCAGCCAGTTTCCAGATTCCCAATATGTTATTTTATCATACAGTTGACCTCTATTATGCAGCCACCTGTGCTAAGCAACCACTTTCTGTGATTCCAGTGGATGGCTGCTTAAGACAGGTTTGACTGTATTGTGTTTATTCCAGAATGGTACAAACACTTAAGCTGTTGTATTGTGTTTATTCCAGAATGGTACAAACACTTAAGCTGTAGTATTGTATTTATTCCAGAATAGACATGGTGGTACAATAAAGCATTGACTTGGTACAAACACTTAAGCTGTTGTATTGTGTTTATTCCAGAATGGTACAAACACTTAAGCTGTTGTATTGTGTTTATTCCAGAATGGTACAAACACTTAAGCTGTTGTATTGTGTTTATTCCAGAATGGTACAAACACTTAAGCTGTTGTATTGTGTTTATTCCAGAATGGTACAAACACTTAAAGCTGTTGTATTGTGTTTATTCCAGAATGGACATGGTGGTAAAATAAAGGATTGACTTGGTACAAACACTTAAGCTGTTGTATTGTATTTATTCCAGAATGGTACAAACACTTAAGCTGTTGTATTGTGTTTATTCCAGAATGGACATGGTGGTAAAATAAAGGATTGACTTGGTACAAACACTTAAGCTGTTGTATTGTATTTATTCCAGAATGGTACAAACACTTAAGCTATTGTATTGTGTTTATTCCAGAATGGACATGGTGGTACAATAAAGGATTGACTTGGTACAAACACTTAAGCTGTTGTATTGTGTTTATTCCAGAATGGACATGGTGGTACAATAAAGGATTGACTTGGTACACACACACTTAAGCTGCTGTATTGTGTTTATTCCAGAATAGACATGGTGGTACAATAAAGGATTTACTTGGTACAAACACTTAAGCTGTTGTATTGTGTTTATTCCAGAATGATTAAAGGCCACAACAAGAGGGATAGGACACCCATACTCTCATCGTTTCTGCAGAGTCCCGGGGCTGATGTTCAATTTTATTGCCAGCTGTGCAACCAAGACGGTTCCCGGCTTCCCGCTCATGGATACTGCCAGGACTGTGCTGACTACCTGTGTCAAGCCTGTTATGAATCTCACTGGGAACCAACATCATTCAGAAACCACGTCCTTCTCGACAAGAAACAGATGGCTAAAACCAAGAATCTATACCAAACTCGGCGTCAGGGTGAATTTATACGTCACGACTTGACAGAAGACTGTGAAGAACATGCCGGTAAAGTCACTGAATATTTCTGCGAGGACCACAAGAAGTTGGGATGCAACCGATGCATGATGTCGAATCACAGAACATGCAACTTTGATTGTATTTCGATAGTTTCTACAGACTTCACAAGAGGCCCTGAATACAAGCATCTGCTTCATTCGCTTCAGTCACTGCATGCAAGTTCAAAGCAGATAACAAATATCGCAAAATCAAACAAAGATACAATTCCAACATATAGGATGACCGTTAAGGAACAAATTAAGACATTCCGACACAAAATCAAATGGGCCTTGGACAAATGGGAAGTTGATACCTGCAAACAAGCTGAAATCATTTTTGGAGAAGACAATGCAATGGCTGAATCTGCTGTAACCTTTTCCCAAGAAATATCTAAAGAGATTGAATCATTACAAGACAGCTTTACATCTCTGGAACAAGCGACTGAACACAATGCAATATTCATCAAAGCAAAACTAACAGACGAGACTGTGCAAGAATACAACAAGATTGTAGATGACATGAAAGCTATCCTGCCTGGCGGCTATATGTTTCAACCAAACCTGAAGATATACGACATGCTCCAGACAGAGAATAGCATAGGAGAACTGCATCACAAGCCCCTAAAACTTCCAGAAGTATACGTAGAAGAGTCACAACAATTACAGGAAGAATTACCACCACAAATGGAGCCAATACAGTGCAATGATGAAAATATGCCTGCAGAATCATCTGACAATCTCAATGTGAAGTTCGACGGTGATGAATCAGACTGCGTAATACCTGGTATGGAACTAATTTCCAAGCACCGGATTGCAATTACAGATTCACATAATAATTGCATCAAGATAATAAATACAGAGAAGCAAACTGTTGTATCGAAGACGACACTGTCTTCTCATCCCTGGGATCTTACACTCCTACCAGGTGATAAATTAGCTGTTACACTTCCAACAGAACACAAGATTCAAATCCTGTCATTCATCAGCATTCACTTGTTTGCTGTTAGTCAGCTAGAGAATGTAGGTTATAGATGCAGTGGTATAGCCTACTTGGACGGTAACTTGATAGTTACCTTTGGTTCCCCAGAAAAAGTCATGATAATGACGTTGGAAGGTCAGGTTTTGAAAGCTATAAAACAAGATGCGCATGGAAAAGAGTTGTTCCAATCATGTCAATATGTTACTACAGACCCGATCAGTAAATGCATTTATGTTTCAGACTTCAGTAAAGGTAGTATAACTCGTCTAAACCGGAAATTGCAAGTAACAGGAGTACACAATGCCCCTAACCTGAATGGTCCAACTGGAATGGTTGTATTATCCGACGGTTCCATACTGGTGTGCAGTAATACAAACAACAGCATACATCTCATCTCACACAACTTCATAGACAGCAAAATCGTACTGCAGGATTATGCAGTTAACTTCCCGCAATGTTTGGCGTTCAATGCAGACAACGGGAAACTCTATGTTGGAAGTATTGCCGCTCGCAATTACGTAAAATCATGTACTGTAAACTGGTACAGTTTTCATATATAATGATACTTGCAGATTCGTGGAGTATCTTAAATGGTGAATGATGCAAGGAATGGGACACTCTATGCTGGAAATGGTGGCATGGGAAATTTCATAATTACAAGTACTGTAAACTATGAATATCTTTGGGTACCATTGATGGCATTTGATGCAGAGACTGGGAAACTTTATGCTCAAAGTGATGGCTTGGGCAATTACATAAATACGTGTACTGTGAACTGGGAGAGCCCAAGTATTATGAATATCTTTGGGTACCATTTGATGCAGAGACTGGGAAACTCTATGCTGAAAATGGTTATGTTATGTTATATTTCGGGTTTTACGCCTGCATCAGCACCATTTTGGGCTATATCGCCGATGGGCAGTTTACCTAACAACACATTTCCTGGGCAAGCTCCAGCGGTTAACCAGTACTTGGGTGCACCAACCTCCGTAAGAAACTGCCAACATTTTCATATAAATGAGACACGGCCTGAGCGGGGCTCGAACCCGTGACCATCAGTGATGATAGGTTACAGTGGTATACAAGTCAGCGACCTTAACCACTCGACCACGGAGGCGGACCCTGGAAATGGTGGCATGGGAAATTTCATAAATACAAGTACTGTAAACTATGAATATCTTTGGGTACCATTGATGGCATTTGATGCAGAGACTGGGAAACTCTATGCTCAAAGTGATGGCTTGGGCAATTACATCAATACGTGTACTGTAAACTGGGAGAGCCCAAGTATTATGAATATCTTTGGGTACCATTTGATGCAGAGACCGGGAAACTCTATGCTGGAAGTGGTGGCTTGGGCAATTACATAAATACGTGTACTGTAAACTGGGAGAGCCCAAGTATTATGAATATCTTTGGGTACTTTGAGTGTTCCCATCACCTTTAACACGTGAGTGGTTTATACAAGCCATTTTTGATTCTTGATTATTGTTTAACTTTCATACTATATGACATAGATGATTTTCTATACAAGTATATGACATAGATGATTTTCTATACAAGTTTTATTTTCATCGAGTGCCAAGAACTATTTCTTTTTAGCATCAATGCTATTTATAGAATTTATAGACTTTTCAGTTTGTAAACAAACCTTGTATACGTCGTGATAGCGCAGCGGTAGCGCGTTGGCTTCAGGTGCGAAAGGCATGTGTTCAAGCCACACTGGAGCCATTAAGATTGTGCCTTTAGGCAAGGGATTTAAATTCCACATTGCCTCTTCTCTCTCCCCCGTGGCAATGGATTCCATCAGGAATGAGGCTCGAGAGTGATTAATATAAGTTGTAAGAACTTGTTTCGCAATTGAGCTAAAATAAATTTGTATAAAGTAAAGCATCTATATTGTCTAATACTCTAATGAAAATAATTGTTAGAACTCTGAGAAGTTGCTACCGGTGAAAATATGTGATAAATGTTAACCAGAATTATCAGATATCTATCTAATAAAACAGCTATTCAATTTTTGAATTTACAGTGTATATCTTCGGCAGGGTTCATTCTAGGTCAGAATTTTTGGGAGAAGTGAGAAAACGCGTGATCGCTTCCTTAAATGGTGTTCTTTAACCCTTTCAACACCACAGACCTCTAAATTGGCTTACAAAAAAGTGTAGATCCAGATGAGCCGGCTCGTCATGAGCCGTCTCATCAGGATCTGCACTTTTTTCAAGTAATATAACTATTTTTAGAAATAAATTACCCATTTTGATAAATGAACTGATCCAAATGTAATTTTGTTATTAATTTATTGGTCTAAAAATATCATGGACCTGGTGTTGAATGGGTTAAATATCATGCACAAGTCCATGACAATTACTTGGTGTTGAATGGATTAAATATCATGGACCAGTCCATGTCAGTAACTTGGTGTTGAATGGGTTAAATATCATGGACCAGTCCATGTCAGTAACTTGGTGTTGAATGGGTTAAATATCATGGACCAGTCCATGTCAGTTACTTGGTGTTGAATGGGTTAAATATCATGCACAAGTCCATGTCAGTTACTTGGTGTTGAATGGGTTAATATACTTCTGCAAAATAGGGTTAAAATGCACAGTACAACCATTAAATACAACATTTGAATAGAAGGAGTGCTTTATAATGGGCCAGTGTATCTTACTAGACAAAAGTTTGTTTGAAAATCGTAAAAACCAAAATAATAATTTAAATTTATTATTTTTATTTTTAGGGAGAAGTGGGGCCCCTAGAGGGCGAAGTCAGGGTCCCTAGGGCGACAATTTCGGCCACATTGCCCTCTAGAATGATCCCTGTTCGGCAATAAGTCGTCCTCACTCATAATATGAGATGGTACTTTGGGGATAGACAACACATACTCTCACTGATATGTCCATGCAACCATTTCAGAAAATTCATGTTCTTAACCCATTCAACCCCAAGTAACTGACATGCACTGGTGCATGATATTATTAGAACAATAAATTAATAAGAAAATTACTTTTGGACCAGTTCATTTATCAAAATGGGTAATTTTATCTAAATATAGTAATAATTATTACTGGCAAAAAGTGCAGATCCTGATGAGACGGCTCATCATGAGCCGGCTCATCTGGATCTACACTATTTGTAAGTCTATTTAGAGGCCTGTAGTGTTGAAAGGGTTAAAATCTCTCAAAGCAGTTGTGATCGACAAATGGGTGACGATAAAAAGATCAATGAGAAAATGGGCATTTGGACAATTTTCAGAAAAACGGGAAATAAGTGTTTCTAATAGACTAAAATTACACATATATCCTATCTCTTTACATTACTGTAAATTTCAAGTGATTATTGTTGAAGCTATGCCATTTAATATCAAATAGCTTAAAAATTTTGAAACGGTTTCCATAGGAACACTGTTTCCAAACCCTGTTTCCATCATAACAATGTTTCCAAACTCAGTTTCCATAGGAACAATGTTTCCAAACCATGTTTCCATAGGAACACTGTTTCCAAACCCTGTTTCCATAGGAACAATGTTTCCAAACCCTGTTTCCATAGGAACAATGTTTCCAAACCCCGTTTCCATAGGAACAATGTTTCCAAACCCTGTTTCCATAGGAACAATGTTTCCAAACTCTGTTTCCATAGGAACAATGTTTCCAACCCATCCCTTAGAAAGTAATGGACTGTGAATGATTATGCGAATGATAGGAATATCTTATCTTATATACATTTCTTAAATTTATAGTAAATAAATACTGACGTCATAAGCGCCCAAATTTACAGATTAGAGAATGTCATTAATATTGGCGCTACATTTCAAAAGTTCTTTCAAAAATATCTGTTTATTTGTGTCACAAAACAAGTCACAACTTTCTAAATTGATAACATATTGAGCTAAAATTTCAGGTTTTGTTTTGAGACATTGATGAAGCAACTTCAGTTTTGTTAATTATGTCCAAGTGCCGCTTTTCAAGTGTCGCCGGCCAATAATGTTTTAGATTTTTTGCGTGTCACAAGTCGATGGACAATTTTAGATCACGTTTTAAGTAAGAATAAGTAATTAGAATCTACGGTTATCTATGGCTGTGTATATACAGTGAATGGTAACTTAATATACTTATATGAGCAAGGTTGTCTTATGGCTGTGTGTATACAGTGAATGGTAACTTAATATTTGTATCTGACCAAGCATATTGTATCCATTCTTGGTTATATTCATATCTCAACCTGAATCAAATGTATACAGTCAAACCTGTGTTAGTGGTTACCTCTATTAAACAGCCATTTTGAATTAAGCAGCCAGTTTTCAGATTCACAATACTTGACTTTATTATACATTTGACCTCTATTAAACAGCCACCTGTACTAAAACAGCCAACTTTCTGTGATTCCCTTGGATGATTGCTTAAGACAGGTTTGACTGTAGACTTGGTTTAATACTTCAATAACACGCTAAGCAGATATTTTATAACAACTTAGAAATCAGCCTTAAAGATGTGAGCACTTCTAATCCGCGCCAATATTGGAAAATAGTTAAAATGTTAGTAAAGGACAATTGTAAAAGTAATGACTCCATACCACCCCTAATAAAAACTAACTATGACCAATATCATCTGTCTGATGAAGAAAAAGCTAATGCACTAAACGACTATTTTGTGTCTGTTTCAACAGTTGATGATTCTAATGTTACGCTTCCCACACTCATACACAAAACAAACTCGACGCTATCGAATATCAACATATCGCAAGCAGAAATTAAAGATGTTTTATCTAACTTAGTAGTGAACAAAGCAAGCGGTCCAGATGGAATCATACATAGGATGCTTAAAGAAACTTCTAACTCTGTTTCATACCCTCTTAGTTTAATATTTAATAGATCTATAAACGAATCTTCTTACCCGTCCATGTGGAAAATTGCACATGTGATGCCAATCTTTAAAAAGGGTGAGAAGTCTCTTCCTTCTAATTATAGACCGATATCATTGATAAGTTGCGTCGGAAAAATTATGGAACGCGTAGTTTTTAAGCACTTATACAACCACCTACATACAAATAACCTCATTTACAGGTTACAATCTGGCTTCTTACCCGGGCATTCCACGGTATATCAGCTGATAGATATCTATAACCAAATCTGCAAGGCCTTCGACGAGCGTAAGAACTCGTGTATGGTTTTCTGCGATATATCAAAAGCTTTTGATAGAGTCTGGCATCGAGGTTTAACTTTTAAAATTCAGCAATATGGAATAAATGACAACTTGTTAAAATGGATATCAAATTATCTGTCTAACAGATCACAAAGGGTCTTTGTAGGTCCTTCTTTTTCAAATACCAAAACCGTTAAAGCTGGAGTTCCCCAGGGATCAGTTTTAGGACCTCTATTGTTTTTGATTTATGTTAATGATATCGCTGATTCATTACTTAGTACAACAAGGCTTTTTGCAGATGACAGTTCCCTTGCAGTTTCTTCTTCCGATACACGCCATATTGAAACAACACTCAATCATGATTTGAAAATAATCTCAGACTGGTCCAAACGCTGGCTAGTAAATTTTAACTCGTCCAAAACCGAAGTCATATTCTTTTCTCTTGGTCATAATAATGATCGACCAAATCTTATTTTTGAAAATACTGAGCTGGGATTTGTTGACAATCACAAGCATCTTGGGTTAACTTTAAGTAATGATGGGTCTTGGCACAAACATATAAACAACATAATGAAATCTGCTTCCAAAGTACTCGGATCAATGAGAATGCTAAAATTTAAGCTAAATCGCTCTTCACTAAATCAAATATACATTTCATATTTACGACCTTTATTAGAATATTCATCGGTGGTTTGGGACAATTGCACATAATACGAAAAGGAAACACTTGAAAAATTGCAGTACGAAGCAGCCAGAATTGTAACAGGCCTAACGAGATCAGTGTCAATTAACAGGCAACTAACAGAAATAGGGTGGGTGTCTTTAGCGGATAGGCGCAGTATGCTAAACTAATATTAATATATCGTAATAAACACAGTATACTGCCTTCTTACCTAAACGATATAATCCCGCCAACTGTTGATGAAACTAATCCATATCCTTTACGTAATAGAAATAATTATATAACTCTGCCAAGGCGTCTTCAAATATATGCACATTCAACTATTCCCTCCTCTCTAGACATATGGAATAAGCTAGATAATTCTATCCGTGACACTAACACTCCAAGTGAGTTTAAAAGCAAGCTGAAACAAATCTACAAAGGTGCTATCGTACCCGAATTCTACACCACCGGGGAAAGATCTTCATCTGTCCAACAAGCGCGAATACGTAACGCATGCAGTAACTTGAATGCTCATCTACATGTCAATTTCCTTCGTGATAATCCTAACTGCGAATGTGGCCATGGTATCGAAGACCCTGAGCACTACTTTTTTAGATGCAACAAATACAGATTAGAGCGTATACATCTTTTCAGAAATACTCGTAGATTTCATCCAATAAGTACAAAAAAGCTTTTAGTTGGAATTGAACAATTGTCTATCTCAGAAAATAATAAATTGTTTATAGAGGTTCAAAGATTTATTAAAGCGACTCGACGATTCGCATAATATCAATTATTTGTCCTTCTTTTTGTCTGGTAAGCATGGAGTGGGGAGAGCTAATCTTTGGGGTTGGGGTGCATGCACTATCTCTTAGTATTAATTCTTAAGCTCATATTCAAGTCATAAACTAACTGTACGTTTTTCCATTTCTTTGTGTCATTTTTTTTCTTTCGCATATGATATAATAATTAACAAATATTAACCATGAAACTAAATTTTATGTGTTCTTTTTCTACATCAGATCATACAATACAGAAATTGTTCATCCAACATTGTTTATTTAGGTCGAAGTGACGGGGAGGGCTGTAAATAATGTTGTTATAACTTGTAGCCCAACCCATTTGCTTTTTTCCCCTTGACAAAACAAATGTGTCATATACTGCAATCATATAATTACATATTAATCTCTGATTTGTTCTTAGTATTGTATGTATATATGTAATGTATTGTATGAAAAAAATGCAATAAAATATTATTAACTTCAATAATGTCCAAGGATTTAACATGTGGGCTGAATTATAGCATATGCTCAGTGCTATTAAATATCAGACACTTCCTAGCTGTTTGACCCTGTGGTTCCTCGTATATATATGTACTACTTATTATCACAAGTATTCTACTACAGGGAGGAATGTCCCCCTTCAGGGAGAAATGTCCCCCTTCAGGGAAGAATGTCCCCCTTCAGGGAAGAATGTCCCCATTCTGGGAGGAATGTCCCCCTTCAGGGAGGAATGTCCCCCTTCAGGGAGGAATGTCTCCATTCAGGGAGGAATGTCTCCATTCAGGGAGGAATGTCCCTCTTCAGGGAGGAATGTCCCCTTCAGGGAGGAATGTCCCCTTCAGGGAGGAATGTCTCCATTCAGGGAGGAATGTCCCCCTTCAGGGAGGAATGTCCCCCTTCAGGGAGGAATGTCCCCCTTCAGGGAAGAATGTCTCCATTCAGGGAGGAATGTCTCCATTCAGGGAGGAATGTCTCCATTCAGGGAGGAATGTCCCCCTTCAGGGAAGAATGTCCCCCTTCAGGGAAGAATGTCCCCATTCTGGGAGGAATGTCCCCCTTCAGGGAGGAATGTCCCCCTTCAGGGAAGAATGTCCCCCTTCAGGGAGGAATGTCCTCATTCTGGGAGGAATGTCCCCCTTCAGGGAGGAATATCCCTCTTCAGGGAGGAATGTCCCCCTTCAGGGAGGAATGTCCCCCTTCGGGGAGGAATATCCCTCTTCAGGGAGGAATGTCCCTCTTCAGGGAGGAATGTCCCCCTTCAGGGAGGAATGTCCCTCTTCAGGGAGGAATTTCCCCCTTCAGGGAGGAATGTCCCCCTTCAGGGAGGAATGTCCCCATTCTGGGAGGAATGTCCCCATTCTGGGAGGAATATCCCCCTTCAGGGAGGAATATCCCTCTTCAGGGAGGAATGTCCCCCTTCAGGGAGGAATGTCCCCATTCTGGGAGGAATGTCCCCCTTCAGGGAGGAATGTCCCTCTTCAGGGAGGAATGTCTCCATTCAGGGAGGAATGTCTCCATTCAGGGAGGAATGTCCCCCTTCAGGGAGGAATGTCCCCCTTCATGGAGGAATGTCCCCCGTCAGGGAGGAATGTTCCCCTTCAGGGAGGAATGTCCCCCTTCAGGGAGGAATGTCTCCATTCAGGGAGGAATGTCCCCCTTCATGGAGGAATGTCCCCCTTCATGGAGGAATGTCCCCCTTCAGGGAGGAATGTCCCCCTTCAGAGGAATGTCCCCCTTCAGGGAGGAATGTTCCCTTTCAGGGAGGAATGTTCCCCCTTTGGATTGATGTTCATCGTTGGTGAGGAATGTCCCCCTTCAGAGAGGAATGTCCCCATTCAGGGAGGAATGTCCCCCTTTGGTTGAAGTGTTTGGAAAGTTGCACATTGGGGAAGATTGTCACTCTAGAGAGGGTCACAATTTCACAAAAATACGAAAGGTTGACATGTATGCTTTCCGATTATACCCTAATATCCAGATCCACAATATAACGAGACATTCTAATTATATACAAATAAACATATGTTGCAGTTTTATTTTTCTCCCTAAAGCTTAAGTGAGACCCTCAAAAGAGGGAGAAATATTAGGAATATCAGGGAGAATATATTGTCTCCCTGAGCCCAGAATGGGAGGAGGGAGGCAGCTGATGGTGACTATTCTTCCAAATCACCCTCCAACTCCAGCCCCACTTCCTATGCCAGTACTATATATTGTAAGCATATTTATATGCGCATATCAAAGTGTTTGCGCACCACCCTCGGACAGGGAAATATGTACGATGGTATGGTTGGACAGGGAAATATGTACGATGGTATGGTTGGACAGGCATATATGTACGATGGTATGGTTGGACAGGGAAATATGTACGATGGTATGGTTGGACAGGGAAATATGTACGATGGTATGGTCGGACAGGGAAATATGTACGATGGTATGGTCGGACAGGGAAATATGTACGATGGTATGGTTGGACAGGCATATATGTACGATGGTATGGTTGGACAGGGAAATATGTACGATGGTATGGTTGGACAGGCATATATGTACGATGGTATGGTTGGACAGGGAAATATGTACGATGGTATGGTTGGACAGGCATATATGTACGATGGTATGGTTGGACAGGCAAATATGTACGATGGTATGGTTGGACAGGGAAATATGTACGATGGTATGGTTGGACAGGGAAATATGTACGATGGTATGGTCGGACAGGGAAATATGTACGATGGTATGGTCGGACAGGGAAATATGTACGATGGTATGGTTGGACAGGGAAATATGTACGATGGTATGGTTGGACAGGGAAATATGTACGATGGTATGGTTGGACAGGGAAATATGTACGATGGTATGGTTGGACAGGGAAATATGTACGATGGTATGGTTGGACAGGGAAATATGTACGATGGTATGGTCGGACAGGGAAATATGTACGATGGTATGGTCGGACAGGGAAATATGTACGATGGTATGGTCGGACAGGGAAATATGTACGATGGTATGGTCGGACAGGGAAATATGTACGATGGTATGGTCGGACAGGGAAATATGTACGATGGTATGGTTGGACAGGGAAATATGTACGATGGTATGGTCGGACAGGGAAATATGTACGATGGTATGGTCGGACAGGGAAATATGTACGATGGTATGGTTGGACAGGGAAATATGTACGATGGTATGGTTGGACAGGGAAATATGTACGATGGTATGGTCGGACAGGGAAATATGTACGATGGTATGGTCGGACAGGGAAATATGTACGATGGTATGGTTGGACAGGGAAATATGTACGATGGTATGGTCGGACAGGGAAATATGTACGATGGTATGGTTGGACAGGGAAATATGTACGATGGTATGGTTGGACAGGGAAATATGTACGATGGTATGGTCGGACAGGGAAATATGTACGATGGTATGGTTGGACAGGGAAATATGTACGATGGTATGGTTGGACAGGGAAATATGTACGATGGTATGGTCGGACAGGGAAATATGTACGATGGTATGGTTGGACAGGGAAATATGTACGATGGTATGGTCGGACAGGGAAATATGTACGATGGTATGGTCGGACAGGGAAATATGTACGATGGTATGGTTGGACAGGGAAATATGTACGATGGTATGGTTGGACAGGGAAATATGTACGATGGTATGGTTGGACAGGGAAATATGTACGATGGTATGGTTGGACAGGGAAATATGTACGATGGTATGGTCGGACAGGGAAATATGTACGATGGTATGGTTGGACAGGGAAATATGTACGATGGTATGGTCGGACAGGGAAATATGTACGATGGTATGGTCGGACAGGGAAATATGTACGATGGTATGGTCGGACAGGGAAATATGTACGATGGTATTGTCGGACAGGTGGCTTTTCTCCGGGTACTCCGGTTTCATCCCACATGAATGACTACATATATATTTTCAATGAGAGTGGTCAATATAAGTTGTTAAATCTTGTTTCGCAATCGTTGCAAAGTAAATAAAGTTTATACTAAAGGAATATGAAATAATACGACAAAGATTAAAACTATAAACACGTGTGCAGGGTTCATTCTAGGTCAGAATTTTTGGGAGAAGTGAGAAAGCGCGTGATCGCTTCCTTAAATGGTGTTCTTTAATATACTTCTGCAAAATAGGGTTAAAATGCACAGTACAACCATTAAATACAACATTTGAATAGAAGGAGTGCTTTATAATGGGCCAGTGTATCTTACTAGACAAAATTTTGTTTGAAAATCGTAAAAACCAAAACATTTTTTTTTTTTAGGGAGAAGTTGGCGAAGCCAGGGTCCCTAGGGCGACAATTTCGCCACATCGCCCTCTAGAATGATCCCTGTGAGGCATATTTATTTTACATAAATTGTTGATGCAAAATACTGAAACCGTAATCTCACAATTTTGCAAAATTGGATATATTCATAAACCCTGGACAAAACTTTATTTATTTTACAACGATTGCGAAGCAAGTTTTAACAACTTATATTAATCACTCTCGTTGGGGCGGATGAAAGCTTAAATGTGGTTATTCGTGTGGGAGGAAACCGGAGTACCCGGAGAAAACCCACCTGTCCGATCTGGCGACCACAGTACCATCTCACATACTTCCCAGTCCGAGGATCGAACCCGGGTTGCATTGGTGAGAAGCGAGTGCGCTAACCACTGCTCTAATCGGACAGCCATGACAATTTAAAGAAACGCAAACTGATCAGACCACACATACTAGCAATATTAGTTACGACAATTTCTCAAAATATTTAATCTTTAATTTGTTTTATAGTGAAAGTAATCCGTTGTAACACAAGAAGTTTGAATAGTTACACATGCAATCTATATACATTAACGACATCAAACATGTTGGAAATATGAAACTTGGTGGAATTATTAAATTTACCCTTGAATTTGATACTGAGGTTAACCATTGCATCACAGCTATCACAGCTAGTTCACTAGCTAAGTGGCATATCATCTTAGTTTTCCAATGCTATAGCTCATTTATCTATTAGATGAAACCAAGAATGGGCCAAAATTATCATCCATTTTTATTCATGAACACACGGGGAATTTACCCTTGAATTTTATACTGAGGTTAACCATTGCATCACAGCTATCACAGCTAGTTCACTAGCTAAGTGGCATATCATCTTAGTTTTCCAATGCTATAGCTCATTTATCTATTATTACTATGGATGGCAATGAATGGTGATTGTGATATTCGAATATTCGGATGATCTTCCGAACGAATATTCGAATATTCGCAAATTTCTCCAACTTTCGATTTCCACTACTGTTAGTACCTGTAAAACAAATGCTTCTCAGTTTGTGTCCCTTCAAATATACTGCATTAATCAATTAGTGACCCCTGTAAGGTGTGAACAACATGTCATCACCCTCCTTTGTTATTTGGAGCCAAATCGCGATGACATTTCGCACCTTCGGGCACGCATTGGGTCATTCTTTGTTTTCGAAACTTAATTGATTGAAATTTAAACAAACATATATATCCTTTTAAGTTATGATTTAACTGCAATTGATTAAAATTTGATTTGATTTTTTTTTTAATATTCGAATATGGTTTTAATATTCGAATATTCGAACATTCGTTGCCATCACTAATTATTACCGTAGATGAAACCAAGAATGAACCAAAATTATCATCCATTTTTATTCATGAACACACGACAAATTTTAATAGAAGGTATCTAACCTCACTCCTAGAGTAAACACCCGGATTGTCTCAGCAGTTTTCCTCACTGCCTTGACAACCAAAGATTCTTGTGTCACATGACCATCTGAGATGAGAAAGAGGCTCTGAACATGCCCGTCTGCAGACGACAATACCTGTGTGGCATGCAGCAGGTCCCATAAGTCTGTGGCACCAAGTCTGGCAGCTGCTTCCTAAATAATATTCAGAATTTGTGTGACTTTTTTTTATCAACTGCATCAATTCATGTAGTCATGGCGATACTGCCTGTCAGTCATGTTATTGTGGCTTCATTCCCTTACTAAATTGACAATAATCCCCCCCCCCCCCCACAAATGCAAAATATATGTACAGTCTACATCCGTTATGTCGAATTCTGTCGGACCAAACAAAATACTTCGACATATCCGAAGTTTGACGTAACGAAATTCAATATAAACGGAGCCTGTTATATGTACAATGATAGTGTCTGAAATGGGACTTTGATCCGACTTCGAGATAACCGGAGAATTCGACATAACCGACTTTGACATAATGGTTGAAGACTGTATTTGTAATTTCTGCACATTTAAATTTGTATCCATTGGATTACTGACACGTAAGATGGAGTCTTGAGATATTATTAGTATCATCACCTTGCTGGGACAACCCTATTACGTCGGTATTCAAATGTAACCTTTGACTTCACAAACCTCTGATATACAATGTACTGGCTGGCAACTTGGACACACAATTGGAATAAAATATCAATATATTATTTCTAACACAAAAAAGGGGTTTCAGAAAGACACACTCGACTGATGGACGGATGGACGGACGGAGAGAGAGAGAGAGAGAGAGAGAGAGAGAGAGATAGAGATAGATAGTCATTAAATTATGCAATAATACAAGAAGTGGCATACCTGTATGAAATGCTTCGCCAGTTGACACGAGAAGTTGTTGTATTTCTGTGATGAGGGAAATAGTTCCCTGTAGGTGCTACCAAACATAATAACGTTGAACCTACACGTGGATGGTAAGTGGTCGATCGCTAATAGTGCAACCTGAATACACATTTATAAAATAGTTCCCTGTAGGTGCTACCAAATGTAATAACGTTGAACCTACACATGGATGGTAAGTGGTCGATCGCTAATAGTGCAACCTGAATACACATTTATAAAATAGTTCCCTGTAGGTGCTACCAAATGTAATAACGTTGAACCTACACGTGGATGGTAAGTGGTCGATCGCTAATAGTGCAACCTGAATACACATTTATAAAATAGTTCCCTGTAGGTGCTACCAAATGTAATAATTGTGGAGAGAAAGTCAATAAGCTTTTAGCTTTCATTTCAATCCACTTGTATTTATTGTGTACATAATTATTTGTAGTAAATTATGTTATATATAATGCCGAATGAATATGTTTAAACCAAAATGTAATACCGTTGAATCTACACTAGGTGTTACCAAGAAAAATAAAGCCACGTCTGGTGATAATTTATTGATAGTCTGTGGATGCAATGTTTATTTTGCATTCAGTGCTCGAAATATACGACAGGCCGAAGCCCAGGGCCTTTCAAAATCCCAGTCGGCCCTGTCACTCCTTAAATCTGACAAGCCCACAGTGCCTGTGTTTAAAACATTCTCGGGCCTGTTGCAATTTTTAATGTTGCATGATTATTTATAACAATGCACAAATTAAAATGTTATAATTCTGATGAAAAGTGACACAAACAATGAATTTACCTACTAAAAATATTGTTTACAGTCAAACCTGTCTTAAGCAGCCAGCTAAGTTAATCGCAGAAAGTGGCTGCTTAACATAGGTCAAATGTATAATAAAACAACATTGGGAATCTGGAAACTGGCTACTTAATACAGGTTGGCTGTTTAATAGAGGTGACCACTAACACAGGATTAACTGTATACTCATTAACCCTTTCAACACCACAGGCCTCTCAATAGGCTTACACAAAGTGTAGAGCCGTCTCATCAGGATCTGCACTTTTTGCCAGTAATATTACTATTTTTAGACAAAAATTACCCATTTTGATAAATGAACTGGTCCAAATGTAATTTTCTTATTAATTTATTGGTCTGAAAATATCATGCACCAGTCCATGTCAGTAACTTGGTGTTGAATGGGTTAAATATCATGGACCAGTCCATGTCAGTTACTTGGTGTTGAATGGGTTAAATATCATGTATCAGTCCATGTCAGCAACTTGGTGTGTATGGGTTAAATACATGGACCAGTCCATGTCAGTTACTTGGTGTTGAATGGGTTAAATATCATGTATCAGTCCATGTCAGCAACTTGGTGTTGAATGGGTTAAATATCATGTACCAGTCCATGTCAGCAACTTGGTGTTGTATGGGTTAAATATCATGGACCAGTCCATGTCAGTAACTTGGTGTTGAATGGGTTAAATATCATGGACCAGTCCATGTCAGTTACTTGGTGTTGAATGGGTTAAATATCATGGACCAGTCCATGTCAGCAACTTGGTGTTGAATGGGTTAAATATCATGGACCAGTCCATGTCAGTAACTTGGTGTTGAATGGGTTAAATATCATGGACCAGTCCATGTCAGTAACTTGGTGTTGAATGGGTTAAATATCATGGACCAGTCCATGTCAGCAACTTGGTGTTGAATGGGTTAATATCATGGACCAGTCCATGTCAGCAACTTGGTGTTGAATGGATGAATGTGTTAGCTGTCACATACACAACATGTTGAAATTGATACTATAAGCCAGCCAATGTATGATACTACATCACATGTTTATTTCACTGACAGGAGATATATATCGGTAATATAAAATACTAATAAACCAACTTCTTTCATATCTCGATCAGAGTACATCAAGGGGGAATAATTTGCCAATAATGTGGGCCATGTTCGCGGAAGACCTTGATTTACAGAACATCGATATTAATGACATATCTTTCTTCTTATTACTCTTCCCAGTCATGATAGCACAGTGGTAGCGTGATCGCTTCAGGTGCGAAAGGTCCGGAGTTCGAGCACCGTTGGAACCGTTACGATTGTGCCCTTAGGCAAGGCATTTAAAATTTGAATTTTTCAAATATATTTCATACGATATAGGGCTGTTTTAAACAATATATATAAACAAACAACCAGCCAACAGAGGCTTATGATGTACTTTGCACTATATATGTAAATACGCAAAAGTTGTAAAATATTGGGTAAAATAGTTTCAACTGACAATATAATTATTATGTTGATGATACAGACATGCCTAGACGACTTAGCAATTGACCACAAGAATTGTTTGTCCAGAATTAGGGAACGAACTGCTAAGTATATTCGGATTTTTGTTATCAACCATACACAGTTTATTTCGGAGTTTAAACAAAGGATTGTAGATCATTTTCTGCAACTTCATAAGCTCATGTTCAAATAAATGAAGCACTTTTATTATTACATATACCGTATATTCCCAGTCATAAGTCATCTTTTTCTCATCCAGAAATATGACGAAAGTATGAAGTCGATGAAAGTACAAAGTCGATGAAAGTACAAAGTCGACGAAAGTACGAAGTCGACGAAAGTACGAAGTCGACGAAAGTACGAAGTCGACCAAAGTATGAAGTCGACCAAAGTACGAAGTCGATGAAAGTACAAAGTCGATGAAAATACAAAGTCGATGAAAGTACAAAGTCGATGAAAGTATGAAGTCGACAAAAGTACAAAGTCGATGAAAGTACAAAGTCGATGAAAGTACGAAGTCGATGAAAGTACGAAGTCGATGAAAGTACAAAGTCGACAAAAGTACAAAGTCGATGAAAGTATGAAGTCGACGAAAGTACAAAGTCGATGAAAGTACGAAGTCTACGAAAGTACCAAGTCGATTAAAGTACAAAGTCGATGCAAGTACGAAGTCGACGAAAGTACCAAGTCGATGAAAGTACAAAGTCGATGAAAGTACAAAGTCGATGAAAGTACGAAGTCGCCGAAAGTACAAAGTCGATGAAAGTACAAAGAAACAATATATATATATATAAATGTTTTCCATAAAGAACATAAACATTATATTTACTTATTATATTAACAGAAATCATGATATCACTTCGATGGCATCAGAAATTGTTTTACCTTTTTAGCTAGTTGTTCAGAATCACCTTTCATGGAGTTCGACATGTCCAGAAGAATGAGAATGTCTGGTTCCGCAACATTCTCTGTCTCAAACTCGGGGTAGAATGTCAACATACATGCCTACAAGGGAAAAAAGTCCAAAGGAATGACAATACTGTGAAGAGGTCATACATTATCCTCAAGTGTGTTATATGTTTATTTATCGTCGCTACCAGTTGCCCATATGAGCGACGCCTCCTGAATAGATTAGTCATTTTAGATTTTTGGAGAATAGTGCAATGATACAGACAGAAACAAACCCAGTACAGAGTCTCCGCTGGTTCTTTTATGTGCACAGTGTAAAGCACCGACACGAGACCTCGGTTTAAATTCCCATCTGAAAGACTGTTAATTTTATTAGGGTCAGACGGGGGAACGAACTTGCGATCCCTGGATTACCAATCTAGCGTGTTTCCACTGGACTACAGATCTGTTTGTATATTACAAATTTAAATTGATTATCCTCAAATTGAAATACAGCGAGGTTACATGTGGAAATCCAAGAAACTGCAAACAACATAACTGTCAGAATTTCTAAGATCAATAGCATCATGGACGTACCGGTTTTCGGTCCGACTAAGGTTTGTCGGCAAATAACTTTGAAAGCAGATGAAATAATATTACTATGTAAACTTTACATTGTAAAGTGATCATTCTTGCATTTACACGTAATACGATTGATTGAATTCAAAACAAAATAAAACTATTTAAACCATATAAACCAAGCACCTGTGGTGATGTCATTCGCAAACAAATATCATGCGAATAAAGAAAGATTGGAAAACAGGTGGGGAAAGAAAACAGGCGATTGACGATATAACAAAATTACCCAACTATTCACTTACAATATACGGTTGAGCAGAAAACTGTCTCAAACTAGGAAAATGTCAAGATACATGCCTACAATGAACAATATCATTACTACAGCCTCCCTAACTATAGTATGTGTAGCTGGACACATAGATGGGGGGTATCTCCAATGTAGCCCCCACTTTTACACCCGAATATCCTTGTTTCTATATATTTCGGGTTATTTCTTATGGCCTCTTGGTTTTGAGAAGTAGCTGTGAAAGTGTTCGGCTATGGATTGGAGCCTGCCAATAAGTTTAATGGTTCAGAACAGACTACATTGCAACAGTCAGCCTAAAGCCTCCTTATGAAACTTTTAATAGTACAGAGATTCCAGAATCTTGCATCTAAAGAAATGTCTAAAGACGAAGAGCAATTAATGTGGAGGCATTTCTCGTGTAGGCAACAAATAAAAACAATGAGAAAAAAACCATACTACAGCTGTCCGTTTAGCACAGTGGTTAACATGCTCGCTTCTCACTAATGCAACCCAGGTTCGATCCTCGGACCGGGAAGCATGCGAGATGGTATAATGGTCGCCAGATCGGACAGGTGGGTTTTCTCCGTGTACTCTGGTTTCCTCTCACACTAATGACCACATTTACGCTTTCATCTGCGCCAACGAGTGTGATTAATATAAGTTGTTGAAGCTTGTTACGCAATCATTGTAAAATAAATAAAGTTTAAACTTTTTTACTACGGCGATCGAGAGAAAGGGAAGACAGAAACAAAGGGACATAATCCTAGTCCGCAAAGGAATTAGTTTAATCATATTTTATTGTATATGGATACATAAACACAATCAGTTCAATTCAAACTTTATTTATTTATTGCCGGAGCATTATAGCTATTTACCGACATATCATACAAGTATTACATAAATAGGGATTAAACTCCACGTTTACCAAGGTTAACCATGATTGAACATTTGTCCAAGGACAGTTGAATAGATCGTCGGAGGTAACAATTTATATCCCCTTGTACAAATTATAGAAACACAACCTCATTAAGTAGTTTGATTCAGTATTCATACACATTCAGTATTCATACACATTCAGTATCCATACACATTCAGTATCCATACACATTCAGTATTCATACATTCAGTATTCATACACATTCAGTATTCACACATTCAGTATTCATACACATTCAGTATCCATACACAATCAGTATTCATACATTCAGTATACACACATTCAGTATTCATACACATTCAGTATTCATACACATTCAGTATTCATACACATTCAGTATCCACACATTCAGTATCCACACATTCAGTATCCACACATTCAGTATTCATACACATTCAGTATCCATACACATTCAGTATCCACACATTCAGTATCCACACATTCAGTATTCATACACATTCAGTATCCATACACATTCAGTATTCGTACACATTCAGTATTCGTACACATTCAGTATCCATACACATTCAGTATTCACACATTCAGTATTCGTACACATTCAGTATTCATACACATTCAGTATCCATACACATTCAGTATTCATACACATTCAGTATTCATACACATTCAGTATTCGTACACATTCAGTATCCATACACATTCAGTATTCGTACACATTCAGTATCCATACACATTCAGTATTCACACATTCAGTATTCGTACACATTCAGTATTCATACACATTCAGTATTCATACACATTCAGTATCCATACACATTCAGTATCCATACACATTCAGTATTCATACACATTCAGTATCCATACACATTCAGTATTCATACACATTCAGTATTCACACATTCAGTATTCACACATTCAGTATCCATACACATTCAATATTCATACACATTCAGTATTCATACACATTCAGTATCCATACACATTCAGTATTCGTACACATTCAGTATTCATACACATTCAGTATTCGTACACATTCAGTATCCATACACATTCAGTATTCATACACATTCAGTATTCATACACATTCAGTATTCATACACATTCAGTATTCATACACATTCAGTATTCACACATTCAGTATCCATACACATTCAATATTCATACACATTCAGTATCCATACACATTCAGTATTCATACACATTCAATGTTAGAGTTGTATATTCGCTACCTGTGTATGATGGGTAGGGTGTCTTTCTACCCACATTCTAGGGACATGGACCTCTGCCAGGAACACATGCAGCTGGAACCCTTCATCCAGGTGGCATTTCTTAGGAAGGGAGACAACTGCTTTCGTTGCCGTTTTCTGAAAGATGTCCAAAAACTTATCATTAAGAAAGTTCAATTTATCAGTAACATGACAGTATTGATGGCATTATGTCGCTCATCAGAGTTATTCTTCAAGATTCTGTAACCAAGCAACATGGCCGCTGTGGCAACCATCTTGGATTTAGATCACAAACTATTTTAGCATTTGTTACTAGTATCACCAATGCCACAAATGCTGCAGAACGGTTAATGAAGAGAATCCTAAAAGAAACTCCTAAGATGGACGCCACTGCAACCATCTTAATGGCAGCCATCTTGGATTTCGCATTTATTTTTTTGCAAATACAAATCATCATCACAACAAAATATAGGTCAATGAAAACATTATGACGAGCCATACAAACATCATCATCTAGGGATAAAATGCATGAAAACATGAACTCATTAGCCATATATCTCCAGGCATGCTCATACCATGATACCTTATAGTAACATCATACCATGATAGGTTTAATCATATTTTATTTGCTATTTTACATATATAGTACATATAGACTTAACAGTCATTATATGTGATAAAATGCAAAATGGGTTGGGCAACAAGTTCTAGCAACATTAGTAAACTGCCCTCCCCATGATAGGTGGTCCGGAGGTTAAGATGTTGGACTGCACTCCAGAGATTGCATGTTCGATCCCCCCCGTCAAACCTTAATACTAAATGGGGAGGGCTGTAAATAATGTTGTCATAACTTGTAGCCCAACAAGGGATCATTCTAGAGGGCGATGTGGGCGAAATTGTCGCCCTAGGGACCCTGACTTCGCCCTCTGGGGGCTCCACTTCTCCCTAATGTTTTCTTGGTTTTTACGATTTTCAAACCAAAATTTTGTCTAGTAAGATACACTGGCCCATTATAAAGCACTCCATCTATTCAAATGTTGAATCTAATGGTCATACTGTGCATTTTAACCCTATTTTGCAGAAGTATATTAAAGAACACCATTTAAGGAAGCGATCACGCGCTTTCTCACTTCTCCCAAACATTTTGACCTAGAATGAACCCTGCCAACCCATTAGCTTTGTTTCCAGATTAAATCGTATACAGCAATAATAATTAATCCTAACTCAATTTCATATTGTTTTCCACGTATTTCATTGTATGTATAATTGTAATGTAATGTATGAAAATATTCAATAAAATATTATTAAATCAGACCGTATTAATATTAACAAGTACAACCAGATGTCAATGCTTTTATTAGTTGTACAATTATGTCTTGTTATTATTGACCAATCAGAGTAGGGTTTATATAACAACCAATCACAAGTATCTTAATAGTTTATACAGTTAATATATATATATAAACGTTTCACGATGTTATTTAACCCATTCAACACCACAGACCTCTAAATAGGCTTACAAAAAGTGTAGATCCAGATGAGCCGGCTCGTGACGAGCCGTCTCATCAGGATCTGCACTTTTTGCCAGTGATATGACTATTTTTAGACATAATTACCCATTTTGATAAATGAACTGATCCAAATGTAATTTTGTTATTAATTTATTGGTCTAAAAATATCATGGACCAGTCCATGTGAGTTACTTGGTGTTGAATGGGTTAATTTGATGAATATTAAACATTTTTAATATTAATACGGTCTGATTTAATAATATTTTATTGCATTTTTTCATACATTACATTACAATTATACATACAATGAAATACGTGGAAAACAATTAGACTATAAACCAAGGTCTCATCAATCAGTGCTATACACTGGGGATGTAGAAGAGCCAGGGATGCTACTGGAATTGGGGAGTCTACTGTAACTTGTTGCACTATCCTCGAATAGAAAAATGACTCGTATACTTCACACGACATCGGCCCTGATTAACAAGGGGGGTGCGATAAATACACGTATAAAAATTATGTTATATTTCGGGTTTTACGCCCGCATCAGCACCATTTTGGGCTATATGTTATGTTATATTTCGGGTTTTACGCCCGCATCAGCACCATTTTGGGCTGTATGTTATGTTATGTTATATTTCGGGTTTTACGCCTGCACCAGCACCATTTTGGGCTATATCGCCGGCGGGCAGTTTACCTAACAACACCTTTCCTGGGCATGCTCCAACGGTTAACCAGTACTTGGGTGCACCAACCTCCGTAAGAAACTGCCATCTTTTTCATATAAATGAGACACGGTACCATTTTTGGGCTATATCGCCGGCGGGCAGTTTACCTAACAACACCTTTCCTGGGCAGGCTCCAGCGGTTAACCAGTACTTGGGTGCACCAACCTCCGTAAGAAACGTATAAAAAAGAAACTTGTTCGGATTAACTAGTAGAGACGACGCATGGACACACAGATACTATATCAAATTATAACACTACCCACCTTACACCTGATCCCATGTGACGGTGAGTATATTCTCTGTATGTCAAAGGGCATCTCTATGGCAACCATGAGTGAGATGTCACATCTTTTGTTGTCGGAAACCTTGACAGAAACAGTGGTGGACTGAAATAGAAACACAAACCATGTACATTAGTCTGTAAATTATATTCTAACATGACTCGGCATTTTGGCTGTATTTGCAAAGAAGGAATTTACAGTGTTTAAATCTGCAATAAAACACAGCTTGCCAATTTACTAACATTTTTGCCAATTTACTAACATTTTTGCTAATTTACTAACATTTTTGGCAATTTATTAACATTTTTGCCAATTTACTAACATTTTTGGCAATTTACTAACATGTTTGCCAATTTACTAACATTTTTGCCAAATTATTAATATTTTGCCAATTTACTAACATTTATATTTTGCCTGGTCAGTCATATAAATATATTTTAATACCGAGATAATTGGGGTGTATTGAGTTTCTGATAATATCAATATTTGTCATTTTGCCTTCACAAGTTTCATGAGAACACAGTAAAATTATTCTGAGGTGGTTTAATTTTATAATTCAACTTTTAATGTAACACTTTTGAATTTTGTGTGTTTTACGTTTATCTATCGTCAATACCGGTTGCCCATATGAACGACGCCTCCTAAAGAGATTAGTTATTTTAGATTTTTGGAGGATTAAAGTCCCATCTGAATCCAACATGCGATACCTGGATTACAAGTCGAGCGGGTTAACCACTGGACTACAGATTCATCTGTGCTTTTGAATTTAATGAAATACTGAAATAAGCATAACATTAATGCACACAAATATCATCATGGTATCTTCTGATACCTGTGAACATATATCAGGGCTCATTCTAGAGGGAGACATGGGCAAAATAGTTGCCCTAGGGACGGACCCTGGGGGCCCACTTCTCTCTAAAAATATAATTAAAAAAATGTTTTTTTTACAATTTTCATACATTTTGTCCAGTAACACTGGTGCTTAAAGCACTCCTTCTATTCAAATGTTGTATTTAATGGTCATAATCTGTATTTTAACCATATTTTGCAGACATTTATTAAATAATACCATTTAAGGACATAATCGCGCGTGTTCTCACTTCTCTCAAAATTCTGACCTTGTATCTCTGACTTAGACAACATCATAACATTTTATTTACACTATTTAGATTATTATTGGAATCCAGTTCCACATAGCCTTCTCAGAGACTGGGACAGCGGATATAGTGACAAGGGATTGGTGGTTAGATTCCACGTTCTACCATGCTCTGTTTGTATCATCATGCACTATGACCCAAAATCTAAAATTTGCTGATGAAAAACTGCTGTTGTTTTATGTGGACAAAATACACCCACATATTTACCTGTGTTTTCTGAGCAAGTGCTCCATCTCGTAACCATGGTGCCACGGAAGCTGGAAGGTTAAATGTGATTGCCTCCCCTTGTACCTGTAGTTCCGATACATATGTTATCTTGATCAGAACATCCGACATGGGGGGAAGATTGCCTACACTGACGGAGAACACGTCCTGAAATCGTGATATGTTAATAAAAAATACATTCAACATGGGGGAAGATTGCCTACACTGATGGAGAACACATCCTGAAATCGTGAAATGCTAAATTAAAAATACATTCAACATGGGGGAAGATTGCCTACACTGACGGAGAACACGTCCTGAAATCGTGATATGTTAATAAAAAATACATTCAACATGGGGGAAGATTGCCTACACTGACGGAGAACACGTCCCGAAATGTTAAATTAAAAATACATTTGACATGGGGGAAGATTGCCTACACATACAGAGGACACATGTCCTGAAATTGTGAAATACTAACTTAAACAACCTGGAGGGGGAGGGGTGGGGGAATGCCTTCACTGATTGATAACATGTGCTGGAACAGTGAAATGTTATTTCTGCAGTCATTGTCATATATTTCCTAGGCAGACATGTAGCGTACCAACATTATGCATATCAAGTCTTTTCTTGAATAGAAAACTATATATAATTCAACTGGAATCACTACACTGAATTGCTCACTTGTTGGGAATGTAGACCATGAATTGCTCACTTCCCGGGTATGCAGACAATGAATTGCTCACTTGTTGGGAATGCAGACCCTGAATTGCTCACTTATCGGGAATCTGAATTGCTTACTTCCCGGAAATGCAGACCCTGAATTGCTCACTTCCCGGGAATGCAGACCCTGAATTGCTCACTTCCCGGGAATGCAGACAATGAATTGCTCACTTGCCGGAAATGCAGACACTGAATTGCTCACTTCCCGGGAATGCAGACACTGAATTGCTCACTTCCCGGGAATGCAGACAATGAATTGCTCACTTCCTGGAAATGCAGACACTGAATTGCTCACTTCCCGGGAATGCAGACAATGAATTGCTCACTTGCCGGAAATGCAGACCCTGAATTGCTCACTTGTCGGGAATGCAGACCCTGAATTGCTCACTTGTTGGGGGAATGTAGGCCTGCATTTCTCACTTGTTGGGGGAATATAGACACTGAATTGCTCACATGCAGGGGAATATAGACCCTGAATTGCTCACTTGTTGGGGGAATGTAGGCCCTGAATTGCTCACATGCAGGGGAATATAGACCCTGAATTGCTCACTTGTTGGGGGAATGTAGGCCCTGAATTGCTCACATGCAGGGGAATATAGACCCTGAATTTCTCACTTGTTGGGGGAATGTAGACACTGAATTGCTCACATGCAGGGGAATATAGACCCTGAATTGCTCACTTGCCAGGAATGTAGGCCCTGAATTTCTCACTTGTTGGGGGAATGTAGACACTGAATTGCTCACATGCAGGGGAATATAGACCCTGAATTGCTCACTTGCCATGAATGTAGGCCCTGAATTTCTCAATTGTTGAGGAATGTAGGCCCTGATTTTCTCACTTGTTGGGGGAAAATAGGCCCTGAATTTCTCACTTGTTGGAGGAATGTAGGCCCTGAATTTTGCACTTGTTTAGGAATGTAGGCCCTGCATTTATCACTTGTTGGAGGGAATGTAGGCCCTGCATTTATCACTTGTTGGAGGGAATGTAGGCCCTGCATTTATCACTTGTTGGAGGGAATGTAGACCCTGCATTTATCACTTGTTGGGGGAATGTAGGCCCTGCATTGATCACTTGCTGGGGGAATGTAGGCCCTGCATTTATCACTTGTTGGGGAATGTAGGCCCCAATTGGTCACAAAATGTAATTTCAGGTTCCTATACATACTGGTGTTTCTTCCTCCATCAAGTATGCCCCGTCACCCCTGGCAACTGCTTCTTTGTATTCCTTTCTTGCCGTACTCTTTTCTTTCACTTCACCTATAACAAAAGTTCACAAAAACATATTTTCACCATAATATATGCATGCTAATGTTTTGTCATAAATTGCCGATGTAACTGCTGAAGTGTGAACATACTGTCATGGTAAACACCTTCAACAATCTTTATTGATTTTTACACAGGCACGGCGGTTCATATTTGATCAGGTAAATTTGAAAGTCACACTTCGATGACAAAGTGGCACTTTGACATAACGAGTTAGAAATACTGTACATTTTTACTGAAGGGACGAAAACTTCGAGATAAACGGAGCCAGTTATATGTAAAATGATAGTGTCTGAAACGGGACTTTGACATAACGGATGTAGACTGTATATGTTTTCAACCAATTGCTACGGTATATATTTTCAACCAATTGCTATGGTATATATTTTCAACCAATTGCTATGGTATATATTTTCAACAAATTGTTACGGTATATATTTTCAACCAATTGCTACGGTATAAATTTTCAACCAATTGCTATGGTATATATTTTCAACAAATTGCTACGGTATATATTTTCAACCAATTGCTACGGTATATATTTTCAACCAATTGCTATGGTATATATTTTCAACCAATTGCTATGGTATATATTTTCAACAATTGCTATGGTATATATTTTCAACAAATTACTATGGTATATATTTTCAACCAATTGCTATGGTATATATTTTCAACCAATTGCTATGGTATATATTTTCAACCAATTGCTATGGTATATATTTTCAACCAATTGCTAGGGTATATATTTTCAACCAATTGCTACGGTATATATTTTCAACAAATTGCTATGGTATATATTTTCAACAATTGCTACGGTATATATTTTCAACAAATTACTATGGTATATATTTTCAACCAATTGCTATGGTATATATTTCCAACCAATTGCTATGGTATATATTTTCAACCAATTGCTATGGTATATATTTTCAACCAATTGCTACGGTATATATTTTCAACAAATTACGATGGTATATATTTTCAACAAATTGCTATGATATATATTTTCAACCAATTGCTATGGTATATATTTTCAACAAATTACGATGGTATATATTTTCAACAAATTACGATGGTATATAATCACATCGCAAATGATCTTATAATTTCAGAGTAATATAATTGCCCATTATAGCGTACATAACATTCGTTACCTATTATGTGTTTTCCATTGATGAAAGCTTCAAAACCACACACAGCAGCCGTATCATCTAGCGGGAACACATATTTGGCCTCTATAGCTTTGTTATTGTCATTCCTATAGGCTTGTAAGACAACCACCTGTATGTACACATAATTGCTAACAATGTTTACTTGCAAGATAAACATCAGCCAACCCGTAACCCATTCAACACCAAGTAACTGACATGGACTGGTCCATGATATTTTTAGACCAATAAATTAATAACAAAATTACATTTGGATCAGTTCATTTATCAAAATGGGTAAAAAAAATTCTAAAAATAGTTATATTACTTGAAAAAAGTGCAGATCCTGATGAGACGGCTCGTCACGAGCCGGCTCATCTGGATCTACACTTTTTTGTAAGCCAATTTAGAGGTCTGTGGTGTTGAAAGGGTTAACCTGCCGAATAAATAAGGACAGAATGTGTAAACATAGATCCAGATCAACCGCAGCGTAACGCCGAGTGTGATCAAGATCTATGTTGTTGCTTTTAAGGCAAGTGTTTTAGCTCCACTATCCGGATAGCAAACAGCACAGAGCCTGATCAGACGGCACATTCAGAAAGAGAGTAGATTGGTTCCCAGCTTGTAGATGCTATATACATAATAAACAGGAAACAAGTTTTAATGTGGTAACACGCTGGAATGGTAATCCAGGGATCGCAGATTCGATCCCCCGTCTGACCCTAATAAAATTAACAGTCTTTCAAATGGGACGGTAAACCGAGGTCTCGTGTAGGTGCTTTACACTGTGCAAGTAAAAGAACCAGAGGAGACTCTGGAATGGGTCTCTGTCTGTATCATGCACTATCCTCCAAAATCTAAAATGACTAATCCCTTTAGGAGGCGTCGCTCATATGGGCAACCGGTAGCGACGATAAATAAACGTAAAGCACACACAAGTTTTATTATCCAGTTAGTTTAACCATTCTGTACCGTTTGATCTGGCTCTATGCTGTTTGCAAAAGAAACTTTAGTTGTGATTGACAGGTCACAGGTTAATAGTCCAAATCAATCACATCTATGCCTCAGCCCAATCAATCACATCTATGCCTCAGCCCAATCAATCACATCTATGCCTCAGCCCAATCAATCACATCTATGCCTCAGCCCAATCAATCACATCCATGCCTCAGCCCAATCAATCACATCTATGCCTCAGCCCAATCAATCACATCTATGCCTCAGCCCAATCAATCACATCTATGCCTCAGCCCAATCAATCACATCTATGCCTCAGCCCAATCAATCACATCTATGCCTCAGCCCAATCAATCACATCTATGCCTCAGCCCAATCAATCACATCTATGCCTCAGCCCAATCAATCACATCTATGCCTCAGCCCAATCAATCACATCTATGCCTCAGCCCAATCAATCACATCTCTGCCTCAGCCCAATCAATTACATCTATGCCTCAGCCCAATCAATCACATCTATGCCTCAACCCAATCAATCACATCTATGCCTCAGCCCAATCAATCACCATAGAAACCTGTCATCCTAACTAACTAGAAAATCTATATGCAATAATAAGAAAATATAACTGTTAATAATATATAACTAATAATTTTATCTTTTCCAACGAAATAAAGAAATTATTATTGAAATAAAAATGACATTTCATTGCTTGGAAGTAGTATATTATTTTTTATACACATTTATTTTAGCTTTATTGCGAAACATGTTTTACAAGATTTCAATTATTCGCTCTGAAGACATCATTCCTGATGGAATCCATTGCCATGAGAGAAGTAGCAATATATCACATGTTATTCCAACTGCGCATTGTTCATGGTTCCCAGCCAAAACCATTTAAAATTCCGCTGTGACAGCTTCCAGACTAATTCATTAACGGCATCATTTACGATGTTATCTAAGTGCAAATTTAAATATGGTAATAATCGTTTTCTTTCAAAAGACGATAAAACTGTATGTCATTCATGTACATTGAAAGCCGACATTATCACCTTTGGCACCACTCGTATGCTGCTTTCAATAATCCATCGGTGAAAGATAATTGGATCACCCACTGAAGCAAACAAAAAGTCGCTAAGTAATCAATTATTAAACAAGAAATATCGCAGTAGGTGATGAATGCCCCCGAAGTGTGACCTTGACCTTGAAGCAATGGATAAGTCATGTGTACGATAATCACCTTTATATGGCGAACATTTGTGGCACATTAGTTTTGAAATCCCTCCACAGCAGAAGAGGTTACAGCCAATACAGAATCCAAGACAGAAGACAAGACAGAAGAATCCAAGACAGAAGACAAGACCGAAGACAAGACAGAAGAATCCAAGACAGAAGACAAGACCGAAGACAAGACAGAAGACAAGACAGAAGAATCCAAGACAGAAGACAAGACCGAAGACAAGACAGAAGACAGAGGGAATCCAAGACAGAAGACAAGAATATTATTGACTCGGACGGACACACGGATGGACAGTGCGAATACTATATACACACGAAGACATTTCCTCGGGGGCATTAAAAAGATGTTAGTTTTGAAGTTTGCTCTTTAATTCAGTGAATAAATGCAACCATTGCTATACCTTAGTAACCATATCCATTAGTTTCGCTCTAATATGGACACTCTTTAAAGGTATATGCTCCTTTTTGTTCCCCTGAAGTCCTGCCTTCACCTTTGCTAGTGGGTCCGCAATGTTTGCTACATCTGATATGTCTGGAATAAAACATACTGTTACGGTAATCCACCAATCACTAACCAGGTAACACTTGAGTAGATGTTACAAGTGACTGTACCCTGACTGGTAAGGTAATCAACCAATCACTGACCAGGTAACACTTGAGTAGATGTTACAAGATTTGAGCTCCACCAATCACTGACCAGGTAACACTAGAGTAGACGTTACAAGTGACTGTACACCGACTGGTAAGGTAATCCACCAATCACTGACCAGGTAACACTAGAGCAGATGTTACAAGACTTGAGCTCCACCAATCACTGACAAGGTAACACTTGAGCAGATGTTACAAGACTTGAGCTCCACCAATCACTGACCAGGTTACACTAGAGTAGATGTTACAAGTGACTGTACACCGACTGGTAAGGTAATCCATCAATCACTGACCAGGTTACACTAGAGTAGATGTTACAAGTGACTGTACACCGACTGGTAAGGTAATCCACCAATCACTGACCAGGTTACACTAGAGTAGATGTTATAAGTGACAATACCCCGACTGGTAAGGTAATCCACCAATCACTGACCAGGTAACACTTGAGCAGATGTTACAAGACTTGAGCTCCACCAATCACTGACCAGGTTACACTAGAGTAGATGTTACAAGTGACTGTACCCCGACTGGTAAGGTAATCAACCAATCACTGACCAGGTAACACTAGAGTAGATGTTACAAGTGACCGTACCACGACTGGGAAGGTAATCCACCAATCACTGACCAGGTAACACTAGAGTAGATGTTACAAGTGACACCCCACAAAACAACCAACACACCAAACACAAAAACAAACACCAATCACTGACCAGGTAACACTAGAGTAGATGTTACAAGTGACTGTACCCCGACTGGTAAGGTAATCAACCAATCACTGACCAGGTAACACTAGAGTAGATGTTACAAGTGACTGTACCCCGACTGATAAGGTAATCAACCAATCACTGACCAGGTAACACTAGAGTAGATGTTACAAGTGACTGTACCCCGACTGGTAAGGTAATCAACCAATCACTGACCAGGTTACACTAGAGTAGATGTTACAAGACTTGAGCTCCACCAATCACTGACCAGGTAACACTAGAGTAGATGTTACAAGAGATTATACCCGACTGGTAAGGTAATCAACTAATCACTGACCAGGTAACACTAGAGTAGATGTCACATGACTTGAGCTCCACCAATCACTGACAAGTTAACACTAGAGTAGATGTCACATGACTTGAGCTCCACCAATCACTGACAAGTTAACACTAGAGTAGATGTCACAAGACTTGAGCTCCACCAATCACTGACAAGTTAACACTTGAGTAGATGTTACAGAGTGAGTTTACTCCTACCAGTAACTGACTAAAGATATATACATAAATGGCAATAGAACATAGATAGTGTGGTCTTACCTGGATGTTATTCATTTGGAACGTTCAACACTAGTGAACTGATTGTTTAATAAAGTACGGAAGTGGCAACAAATGTAAGAACATAACTCAACAGATGCACCTTCACTATCCTACATTAGTCAGTTTTATATCATTGATCATTTTCAACCTCCACTAGTGCCAACTTCACTACATACGCGGGCAATTGAAGAGAACATGCATTTTCTGTCTTTGAATACTAAATAGTTGAGGAGAAGAATTATATAAGACTCTGTCTTCCATTCTAATCCTGTTTCTGTATTCTGATTATGCGTGGTGTATGCATTGTTCAATATGTATTATATTGGGAAATAAAATATGTTTAAACTAAATAGTTGAACTTAATTTCCAAACTCAAGAAATAGAGTAGATTGGTTCCCAGTTTGTAGGTGCTATATACATAATAAGCAGAAAACAAGTTTTTATTATAAGATAAGATAAATTTTATTTTGAGTCGGCAAGACATATCACAAATAACATAAGCTCTGATGAGCTTTTATAACTGACTATATAACTCTATATAACAGACTATATAACTCTATATAACCGACTATATAACTCTATATAACCGACTATATAACTCTATATAACCGACTATATAACTCTATATAACCGACTATATAACTATATTACCGACTATATAACTCTATATAACCGACTATATAACTCTATATAACCGACTATATAACTCTATATAACTCTATATTACCGACTATATAACCGACTATATAACCGACTATATAACTCTATATAACCGACTATATAACTCTATATAACCGACTATATAACTCTATATAACCGACTATATAACTCTATATAACCGACTATATAACTCTATATAACCGACTATATAACTCTATATAACCGACTATATAACTCTATATAACCGACTATATAACTCTATATTACCGACTATATAACTCTATATAACCGACTATATAACTCTATATAACCGACTATATAACTCTATATAACCGACTATATAACTCTATATAACCGACTATATAACTCTATATTACCGACTATATAACTCTATATAACCGACTATATAACTCTATATAACCGACTATATAACTCTATATAACCGACTATATAACTCTATATAACCGACTATATAACTCTATATAACTCTATATTACCGACTATATAACCGACTATATAACCGACTATATAACTCTATATAACCGACTATATAACTCTATATAACCGACTATATAACTCTATATAACCGACTATATAACTCTATATAACCGACTACGTAAGTAGTTTTTATTATCCAGTTGGTTTAACCATAGAACAAGTTCAGATTGGTAGGTCATAAGCATACAGGGGTAGAATACTTCCTTTAGATCCATGAAACAACATGAGATGCCAGTTTCCATTCCAACGATGCAATATTCATTGATGGACATAATAGTGCTTTGATAGTAAAATTTGGTTGAGAAAAAAAAACTTCAAAAAAATAAGAATAATTTTTTTTATCTCGTTTATTTTTTATTCTCTTTTCATCTTAATCATTCTATCAAAGCACTGCTATGTCCGCCTGTGTCTCTATGTAAAAGCATATAGGGACTTTACGTACAATGTTATTCTTGCATTGAAACACTTTTATGATAAGCTAGTTTGTGGAAGTAAGTTTTAATTATATCCATTTTTATTTAATTTAACCATATTTTATTGCAAATCCATACTACGTATGTCATACACATAAAGATACAATACATAGCATGAACATTAATTTAAATTGCAATTTAAAAAACCCCAGAATAAACTTCACCTATATTTGTCTTATCAGGTTCTATTTTCTCAGATTCCATTGCATCTGTCTCTTTCACTCCCTGTGTGTCACCATCAACGCTACTATCCTGTTTTTTAATATCATCTCCACACAGGGAAAACTCGACTAGATATTTAACACACTGTTGGTTTCGGTTGTAGATGGCAAACTCATTCTCCTGAAATACAGACAGTGACACAGTGGTACAATGATACATCTAGTAACTGAGGGTTGTGAGCTCGAGTCTCAACAGAACAGCGGTGCTGGACCCGAGGTTATAAAGATTTCAAACCTAAGTTCAAGTATTTCGATTGGTTGATTCTGAGATCGATTGGTTGATTCTGAGATCGATTGGTTGATTCTGAGATCGATTGGTTGATTCTGAGATTTACACTAAGCTGAACACATCAGAAGTTTGAGATTGGAGAAAAGTTTTAGTTTATACAAATTTATTTTAGCTCAATTGCGAAACAAGTTCTTTCAACTTATATTAATCACTCTCGAGACCACATTCCTGATGGAATCAAACACCATGAAGGAGAGAGAAGAGGCATGTGACATTTAAATGCCTTGCCTAAGGGTACAATCTTAACAGCTCCAGCGGGGCTCAAACTCCGGACCTTTCGCACAGAAAAGTTTTAGGCAAGACACTTAAATCCATATTGCCTCTTCTATCTCCCTCATGACAATGGATTACATCAGTAATGAGGTCATGCAAGCAATTAAGCACAAATAAATTTGCATAAACTAAATTGTCAATGGCACATTCACACTGCCTAACAGCGATAGAGATCAAACTGGACATAGGTTCCAACAGGTTTCATATGTTGTACATATCACCCATGTAGAAGATGCAGGGTTCCCTCTGTCTGAATGTTTGTCTGCGCCACTTCTGTCGCCAATTTAAAAACACTGGAGCCAATTAAAAAAACTTGGAGCCAACTAAGAGCCATATAGTTCACAAATAAATATTTGAAGCCATGTATTTGACAAAACATGTGCCCCCAAAACAAGTTGCGCCAAATATTTTCGACAATTCACAAAATTTAGCGGCAATATTTGTATTTTGTCGCAATTGGCACCATTGGCAACCGACAGCAGGAACCCTGAGATGTACAGTGTGTGAACATAAGGTACATACAGGTAGGTCAAATAGTTTGGAAGATATGACAATATTTTGAAGAAATTGTGCTATAACTTAGAATTCTTTTGATTGTGAAAGCGAAACATTTTATGATAACATAAACATAAGTTGCCAAGGAGTACAAGAGGTTGAGAGGTTTTGACCTGTAAATATGGCAAGGTCAAGGTCATGATAAAAGTTATATATGTCAATGAAGAGCACTGAATAACTAGCAATATTGTTTGTGACAAAGATGAAGAAATTACGGACAATTTGTTTTAGTTTATACAAATTTATTTTAGCTCGATTGCAAAACAAGTTCTTATAAATTATATTAATCACTCTCGAGACCTCATTCCTGATAGAATCCATCGCCATGAGGGAGAGAGAAGAGGCAATGTGGAATTTAAATGCCTTGCCTAAGGACACAATCATAACGGCGCCAGCAGGGCTCGAACTCCAGGCCTTTCGCACCTGAAGCGAATGCACTACCATTGTGCTATCACGACTTCCACAGTTTGTTTTGTTTTTGGGGTTTAACATCACACCAAGGTCATACAGCGACTCTCCAGCTATTATTGGAGGAGGAAGACCTAGGATGCCCCTCCGAGCAGTATTTCAGGCACGGGCGGACACACAGGTGGAACCACCGACCATCCCTTGGCCAGCTGGATAGCTTCATCAATTGAAAGAATTCAATATCCCCAGTGGGATTCGAACCGACAGCGGTGAGGGGCAAGTGATTTGAAGTCAACGACTTTAACCACACAGCCACGGAGGCCACAAATTATGGACAGAAGGAGGCCAATAAAGCAATGATAGTAATCGCTATTTCCAAAATCAGGCAAATATAGAACAGAATGTACCTTGTATATACTCGGCTTATCATCTGAGGCCATGACACCATGGACACTGTCAAATCCTTCCGGTGGTGCTGTAATACTATGATCGGATTGGTACACCTCACAACTCTGCCCTAGTGCTACATCACATAGCAGCAATAATCTAGTACCAGTCTGAGAATTCTGGGTAGAATAATGAGAGCTTTTGCTGCAAACAAAACAACCAAACTGGTTTAATTTGGAAATTATTGGCAGGTAGGTAAGCTTGTACATGTCACAATACTGTCCATTAATCATCACAAGATAGCAATAATCTGGTACCAGTCAAAACTCTGTGGCAGAGCTACATTAATCTGGTACCAGACAAAACTCTGTGGCAGAGCTACATTAATCTGGTACCAGTCAAAACTCTGTGGCAGAGCTACAATAATCTGGTACCAGTCAAAACTATGTGGCAGAGCTACATTAATCTGGTACCAGTCAAAACTCTGTGGCAGAGCTACAATAATCTGGTACCAGTCAAAACTCTGTGGCAGAGCTACAATAATCTGGGACAAGTCAAAACTCTGTGGCAGAGCTACAATAATCTGGGACAAGTCAAAACTATGTGGCAGAGCTACATTAATCTGGGACAAGTCAAAACTATGTGGCAGAGCTACAATAATCTGGGACAAGTCAAAACTCTGTGGCAGAGCTACAATAATCTGGGACAAGTCAAAACTATGTGGCAGAGCTACATTAATATGGTACCAGTCAAAACTCTGTGGCAGAGCTACATTAATCTGGGACCAGTCAAAACTATGTGGCAGAGCTACATTAATCTGGGACAAGTCAAAACTCTGTGGCAGAGCTACATTAATCTGGGACCAGTCAAAACTCTGTGGCAGAGCTACATTAATCTGGGACCAGTCAAAACTCTGTGGCAGAGCTACATTAATCTGGTACCAGTCAAAACTCTGTGGCAGAGCTACAATAATCTGGTACCAGTCAAAACTCTGTGGCAGAGCTACAATAATCTGGTACCAGTCAAAACTATGTGGCAGAGCTACATTAATCTGGTACCAGTCAAAACTCTGTGGCAGAGCTACAATAATCTGGGACAAGTCAAAACTCTGTGGCAGAGCTACAATAATCTGGGACAAGTCAAAACTATGTGGCAGAGCTACATTAATCTGGGACAAGTCAAAACTATGTGGCAGAGCTACAATAATCTGGGACAAGTCAAAACTCTGTGGCAGAGCTACAATAATCTGGGACAAGTCAAAACTATGTGGCAGAGCTACATTAATATGGTACCAGTCAAAACTCTGTGGCAGAGCTACATTAATCTGGGACCAGTCAAAACTATGTGGCAGAGCTACATTAATCTGGGACAAGTCAAAACTCTGTGGCAGAGCTACATTAATCTGGGACCAGTCAAAACTCTGTGGCAGAGCTACATTAATCTGGGACCAGTCAAAACTCTGTGGCAGAGCTACAATAATCTGGGACCAGTCTGGTATTAGACTGTTGCTCCCTTGCGATAGAAAATTAAAGTCCATTCTGTGTCAAATAATAGGTAGGTACAGTATTTGTAATTTTATAAAAGAAAGGTCATTCTTAGTGCATATATGTGAACAATTCCAAGAAAACAAGGGAGACAACTTTCACTGCAAACAGGGACATTTATATAGGAGAAAGAAGGAACGTCAGTGTTCGGGGGTGGGGGAATGTATTGTATGTTTGTGAAGTCGTGGCTCAGATTAAGTACTTGTTGGCTCTCTCATGGGAGACAATCCATGTTAAATGGGGATACTTCACACATTATGTTTGTGCAAATAATATTTCCTTTAACCCTTTAACCTACTCTAGGTTCTACATGAGGTAATACTAGTGTATAAATACTCTGGGACATAGCTCTATGTTCTGGTGAGTTACTCGTCATCCCAGGTTACACCCACAGATTAGTAACAGTGACAGTATTATACCAATAAAATCACAAGACGGATCTGTAGTTCAGTGGTTAACAAGTTGGACTGGTAATTCAGGCATCGCAGGTTCGATCCCCCGTCTGACCCTAATAAAATTAACAGTGTTTCAAATGCGACTTTATACCCCGAGGTCTCGTGTCAATGCTTTACACCGTGCACGTAAAAGAACCAGAGGAGACTCTGGAATGGGTCTCTGTCTGTATCATTGCACTATCCTCCAAAAATCGATGACTAATCTCTTTAGGAGGCGTCGCTCATATGGGTAACCGGTAGCGACGATAAATAAACGTAAACACACACACACCAATAAAACAAGACATATCAGAGTAGATGATGAATGCCCCTGAAGCTTATAGCCATAGCTGAAGAAGTTACAGACTTGGACGGATTGACACGCGGACAGTTCGAAAACTATATGCCTCGCTTTGGGGACATAACTAGAGCATGAACTAGTTGACATTACCATAGCAATTAGTGTGACCTTGATAAAGGTCAGCAGAACTATGTTCACGATCACTCACTAAGACAACATGATAATCATAACAATACAAGTGGTATATATATATATCACGATACACTTACCTCGGGCTATCTGAGAAGTATATGCCGGCTCCAAGGTTACCAATATCTGTTCTGGACACGCCCAGATTGTCCGTTACCGTGTTAGGCAATAACAATCCCCTGAAGTAGAAACAATAATACATTTACTGCTAGTTTCACATTACTCTTCAGTGTCACGCTCGATTGATCTTCATAAAATGATTCTTTAATAGCAATATCACCAGCATGATGATCCTCTCAGACGGATCTGTAGTCCAGTGGTAACACGCTGGACTGGTAATCCAGGGATCGCTGGTTCGATCCCCCGTCTGACCCTAATAAAATTAACAGTCTTTCAGATGGGTCTTGTGTCGGTACTGTACACCGTGCACGTAAAAGAACCAGAGGAGACTCTGGAATGGGTCTCTGTCTGTATCATTGCACTATCCTCCAAAAATCTAAAATTACTAATCTCTTCAGGAGGCGTCACTCATATGGGTAACCGGTAGCGACGTTTTGAGAGGAAAATGTAGATCAGCAGGTTTCTCGCTTTTTTAAAAAACAATTTTGTTGGCACAACATGTTTTGTGGCTTCAAATATTTATCTGTGAATTATATGGCTCTTAGTTGGCTCCGAGTTTTTCAAATTGACCCGTTTTATCATTTGGTGACAGAAGTGGCGCAGGCATAAATTCAGACAGTGGGAATCCTGGAGATAGATCCAGAAAATAGGTCTTTAACCCTTTCCCTCATAGAAGCACCTCTTGACGCCATTACCAATACGACATATATTGACAATGTAGTAGCTAAACTAATGTTCATAATAAAGGCCAGAATCTCATGTAGTCCCAGTAATATCTATGGAGGTGGGATAGATATGGCGACTACTTATCCAGTGCATGATAGCAAAATGGATGTCGTTTATATGGAGATATAATAGTATATTAATCTAAATCTCATGTAGTCGCAGTAATATCTATGGAGGTGGGATAGATATGATATGGAGACTACTTATCCACTGCATGATAGCTAAATGGCTGTCGTTTGTATGGAGATATAATAGTATATTAATCTAAATCTCTATGTAGTCCCAGTAATATCTATGGAGGTGGGATAGATATGGCAACTACTTATCCATTGCATGATAGGTAAATGGCTGTCGTTTGTATGGAGATATAATAGTATATTAATCTAAATCTCATGTAGTCCCAGTAATATCTATGGAGGTGGGATAGATATGGCAACTACTTATCCACTGCATAACTGCTAAATGGCTGTCGTTTGTATGGAGATATAATAGTATATTAATCTAAATCTCATGTAGTCCCAGTAATATCTATGGAGATGGGATAGATATGGCAACTACTTATCCACTGCATGATAGCTAAATGGCTGTCGTTTGTATGGAGATATAATAGTATATTAACATAAATATCTATGAAGGAAAGGGTTAACAAACCTCGATAGAATACCCAGGAAGTTGCAGCACGGTGATGCATGAGTCAAGGTTTGAATACTTCCAACTTCTGCCTGAAAGTTCACTTCCTCCACTGTCCTTCTCACCCTGTACAGACTGTGTATCTTCCCAGCAAGTTTCTTTTCAATATTCTGCCATATTTCTGCTATGTCATGATTGGACTGGTTTACATGTTGTATGTGACAGCCAAGGGCTCTGTACTTGGCAATTGTTGTAGCATCAGTAGACCAGTCTGTGGCTTCACTGACAGCAACAATGTCTGACAGCAGCTAGAGAAAGAAACATAATGTAAACAATAAAGCATACATATCAATAATACTCCGATGTCTATGCAAAGTTTCAAATCAATACCTTCGATGGTTTTTAGAAATGATAACGTTTCAGTATTTTTTGATGCATAAATAATTCCAGAAATAAGACTATTTTTGGCTAGACTTCAAATTCAAGGTCACTGGTAGGGTAGACACTGGTAGGGTATAGGGTAGACACTGGTAGGGTAGACACTGGTAGGTAGACACTGGTAGGGTAGACACTGGTAGGGTAGACACTGGTAGGGTAGACACTGGTGGGGTAGACACTGGTGGGGTAGACTTATTGTGTCCTCAGATGTGTTTGCAAAGCCTCAAAGCAATACGGTTTTTGCGAAATGATAGTATTTATGGGGTTTTTTACACATAATTATTTCTAAAATTAGACTATATTTGGGCTAATTTCAGGTTAAAGGTCACTCTTAGGTGTGGGATTTACTAGGAATAACCTTAAGAAATAACATACAAGTTATGACAGGTTACGTCAATATGCAAATATGTGATTGTTAAGTTGTCATTTCCGCTTCTGCCACAACTGGAAAGGTGACTGCTTGGTCTCACTTTCCACTAGAGTGGGCGAGACCATTTACGCCACAACCGGATAGGTGACTGCTCGGTCTCACTTACCACTAGTGGGCGAGACCGCTTCCGCCACAACCAGATAGGTGACTGCTCGGTCTCACTTACCACTAGAGTGGGCGAGACCGTTTACGCCACAACCGGATAGGTGACTGCTCGGTCTCACTTACCACTAGTGGGCGAGACCGCTTCCTCCACAACCGGAAAGGTGACTGCTTGGTCTCACTTTCCACTAGAGTGGGCGAGACAAAAAAACACCTGTTGTCTTTTTTATTAATATTACATTTACAACTTCGGTGGATGATCCAGAGCTACAATAGACAGTTGATTTTGATTGGATAGTGCAATATCGTATATACTCGCCTATAAGACGAATGTTTTACAACAAGGCTATAGCCTCAAAGTGGCTTCCCGTCTTATAAGTGACTGCTAAAAAAGGTGATGAATGCCCACGCCATAGCCGTAGAAGTTACAGCTCAGACTTGAAATATTGACTCGGACGGACACACGGACACTGTGAAAACTATACATGTATGACTCCCTTCGGGAGTATAAAAAACGATTAAAAATTGTCATTAACTTGCAATGGCCAACCATGCGATGTATACTTGGTGTCTTATTATTATATACGAGTGCCTGCCAAAACCCAAAGGACCAAATTAGGGGTCGTCTTATAGGGATAACACCGATTCATCTGTTTCCAGTGTTGTATGAATGACTGTTAATATTATTAAGGAAGGCTGGGAAAACAAACTCAAAACAACAGGATATGCAGTACAACATACTAACCACTGGACTCACTCAAAATACTCTACCTTACCTGACAGACATCTTGTTTTCCTATCAACTCCCTAATGGACCAGTTGTTGTTCCTGTAATGTTCTTTGTGAGGGAGAACTTCATAGAACTCGTTGATCAATTTCTTAACATCTTCCTGACTGATACCACGGTTACCCAATAACTTCTCTGTTAACTGACTCAAGATTACCCTAGCTTCTGTTATCTGAAGTTCGACAGCAAGACAAAGTATTATACAAATTAGACTACAGTCAAACCTGTGTCAGTGGTCACCTCTATTAATTAAGCAGCCAACCTGCGTTAAGCAGCCAGTTTCCAGATTCCCAATATGTAGTTTTATTATATATTTAACCTCTATTAAGCAACCACCTGTGCTAAGCAGCCACTTTCTGTGATTCCCTTGGCTGTCTGCTTAAGACAGGTTTGACTGTACATGTAACTGGAATAAGATTGAAAGCTACATATTAATCGCGGCTCTGTTGGTAATGGTTACATTTACAAACATAAATCAATTTATCAGGTTTACAGAAATTGTTTATCGGGTGACAAATCGGAATTACCCTTTTATTAGGAATAATTTTAATTACGCTGTCGTAACGCATTCAGGTGTGAGAGGCCCCCGAGTTTGCATACAGCTATAGTTGCTACGACTGCGCCCATAGCCAAGGCACTTAAATTCCACATTGCCTCTTCTCTCTCCCTCATGGCAATGGATTCCATCAGGAATGAGGTCTCGGGGGGGAGTAAACTAATGTAAGAATTGTTTTACAATCCAGCTAAAATATATTTGTATACTGTACATATTCGCCTGATGAGTATTTTACCTCAAGTTTATGGATTGAAAGTAAATTCCCATCTTACAAGGAGGATGTCAAATTCCACATACAGACTAGCTCAGAATGTATTTTTCGGGTGAACTTGTTTACACCAATTTGTGAGCGCTGCCGATCCAATGAAATCAGTGAAACAATGATTGGTGCAGCAGAAAGAAAGTTGAAAGTTTCCCCTTAGATTCAAGGATTAACCGCAGGGATCATTCTAGAGGGCGATGTGGGCGAAATTGTCGCCCTAGGGACCATGACTTCGCCCTCTGGGGGCCCCACTTTTCCCTATAAATAAAAAAAAAATATTATTTGGTTTTTATGATTTTCAAATAAAATTTTGTCTAGTAAGATACACTGGCCGATTATAAAGCACTCCTTCTATTCAAATGTTGTATTTAATGGTTGTACTGTGCATTTTAACCCTATTTTGCAGAAGTATATTAAAGAACACCATTTAAGGAAGCGATCACGCGCTTTCTCACTTCTCCCAAAAATTCTGACCTAGAATGAACCCTGAACCGAAGCAATAAAACGCTCGAACCCGTGACCATCAGTGATGATAGGTTACAGTGGCATACAAGTAACACTACCACTCTCACCTGCTTCTCCTTTATGTACTTCATCGGAGTTTCCAAAATGGCATCCACCTCTGTGAGAGCCTCATTCCAGATCAGAGAAGTCAGTGCTGCCACCTGGGGGGAAATTCCCTCACTCAGGAGAGATAACTTTCCCAACACCTGAAGAACATATTGTACATACAATAAATTGTACTTGGTGTTAAAACACTAAATGCTTGAATTTCTTGAATATTTCAAAATTAAAAACAAATACTCGTTATTTAAAAGAATAAATAACATATTTAATTCTCGTTTATAGAAATCGATATATGCGTACATGTACATTACTAACTAAATAGGGAGAAGAACTATATAAGTTTTCTTTCCCTTTCAGTCTACTGCTGTTAAATTATATGTAAAATGTTCATTTCTTGATTACATGTACACATACTGAAATAAATAATGTTTAAACTAAATCCTAGTTGTATTTCATATCATGTACATGTATGTATTTATCATCGATAATCATGTAATATTCTCGTAAATAAATGAGTAAATAAAATTAAGTTTAATAACATTTTATTGCATTCATCATGATATGACATACAAAAACATAAGTATGAATCATTTCCTAGTGATATAAATGGTTTGGGCCACAATTTTTAACATTAGAAAACCTTGCATTTCTTGAGGATAAGGTATGCATTGTAGTGAATGACATCTTTAACTACAACATTAATGGCCATTGGTGCATTCCAATGAATAGTATCAGTAATACTAAAACTATCTGCAATGTATTAACTAACTGTTACACAGTTCCCGCTGTCGATCGCCAATGGCGCCAATTGCGACAAATAACCATTTTATTTTTTTGGCACATGTTTTGTCAAAATATATGGCTTCAAATATTTATTTGTGAACTCTATGGCTCTTAGTTGGCTCCAAGATTTTTTAATTGGCTCCAGTGTTTTTCAAGAAGTGGCGCAGACAAACATTCAGACGGAGGGAACCCTGATATAAACATATCTGATATTTGGTGTTTGGGCTTCAAGATGCATTAACACAATTTCAGGTTATGTTGTATCAATCAGCACTGAACATTTTGGATCTGCATCTCATTTTATGCAGAAATGTCACAAGGACACAAAACTAGCAGACCTTATTAGTTGCCATCTACGATAATGCAAGGGTATGGTGGTCCGTCCCACAATGCTAAATTGTCAAATCAAATGTATGTGTAGATTTAGTACACAGAAACTGAAAAATTGTTCATTTCAAATGCAACATGTCAGATTTAATTAATTCTTGCTTGAAATAGTTTATGAAATAAACATAGAGCAAACATAAAATGCTTAAATGTATTACAGCACCATGACCAAATAATGCAGGCACTGTATGCATAATTGGGAGGTGATATGTTTGTTAATATGATGTGTCATGTGAGAAGTTGACCAAATAATGCAGGCACTGTATGCATAATTGGGAGGTGATATGTTTGTTAATATGATGTGTCATGTGAGAAGTTGACCAAATAATGCAGGCACTGTATGCATAATTGGGAGGTGATATGTTTGTTAATATGATGTGTCATGTGAGAAGTTGACCAAATAATGCAGGCACTGTATGCATAATTGGGAGGTGATATGTTTGTTAATATGATGTGTCATGTGAGAAGTTGACCAAATAATGCAGGCACTGTATGCATAATTGGGAGGTGATATGTTTGTTAATATGATGTGTCATGTGAGAAGTTGACCAAATAATGCAGGCACTGTATGCATAATTGGGAGGTGATATGTTTGTTAATATGATGTGTCATGTGAGAAGTTGACCAAATAATGCAGGCACTGTATGCATAATTGGGAGGTGATATGTTTGTTAATATGATGTGTCATGTGAGAAGTTGACCAAATAATGCAGGCACTGTATGCATAATTGGAAATTGTTAATATGATGTGTCATGTGAGAAGTTGACCAAATAATGCAGGCACTGTATGCATAATTGGAAGTTGACCAAATAATGCAGGCACTGTATGCATAATTGGTAGGTGATATGTTTGTTAATATGATGTGTCATGTGTGAAGTTGAACAAATAATGCAGGCACTGTATGAATAATTGGGAGTTGATATTTACCCATACTGCCCTGTACTCATTGCCTTTAAAGCGACACTACATCGGTGAAAACGCAAATGTCTGCAGAATGTAATTTGCTATTATATGGTAATATTTTTTCCAAATATTTGCCTCAAAAACTGAGTATTTCAACAAATAAACAAATGTCGTAATAAAATAATGTAAATAGGGTCGACATTCATGCGTAATACAATGCGTTTATCCTGAATAACACGAGATATGGTACATATTTACCGTGATATCTCACATGTGTGCCTAATCTTAGCTAAATTATCTCTTAAACGAAAGTATCGCGTGTTTAATATAGCAAACATCAATTCAGGAGCGTGGATATCCGTTATGTGAAATCCTACTTTCACTTTTGAAAGTTGTATACCACAAAAACACTGTTCATTGATTCAATGTTAGTGTTCGAATGTATTCAATAGAATTTGTAGTAGCAATGCATCTATACGTGTACAAATGCATTTTATTTCCTTTTTGCGATGTAATGTCGCTTTAATTATAAGATGAATACTATAAGTATATGTTCATAGATTATCACTATGGACAACCGACCAGTGACTAATTCTGTAATAATCCTACCTTCTATAGACAAATACATAATTAGAAGCTCTGTGACGTACCAGTCGTAGGTTAGTCGAGCCAAAGTTTTGCACATCCACTGTCCCCGGGCTACAGATTGCCATATTTTGAGGCTTGTTTGTATACTGTCTGTATAACTGTTCATATCCACTGATAGCCTCAGCCACTGTGCCAAAATACCAAACCACAGCATCTTCTGTACTCACAACCTGATAAAATACCAAACCACAGCATCTTCTGTACTCACAACCTGCCAAAATACCAAACTACAGCATCTTCTGTACTCACAACCTGCCAAAATACCAAACCACAGCATCTTCTGTACTCACAACCTGCCAAAATACCAAACTACAGCATCTTCTGTACTCACAACCTGCCAAAATACCAAACTACAGCATCTTCTGTACTCACAACCTGCCAAAATACCAAACCACAGCATCTTCTGTACTCACAACCTGCCAAAATACCAAACTACAGCATCTTCTGTACTCACAACCTGCCAAAATACCAAACCACAGCATCTTCTGTACTCACAACCTGCCAAAATACCAAACCACAGCATCTTCTGTACTCACAACCTGCCAAAATACCAAACCACAGCATCTTCTGTACTCACAACCTGCCAAAATACCAAACCACAGCATCTTCTGCACTCACAACCTGCCAAAATACCAAACCACAGCATCTTCTGTACTCACAACCTGCCAAAATACCAAACCACAGCATCTTCTGTACTCACAACCTGCCAAAATACCAAACCACAGCATCTTCTGCACTCACAACCTGCCAAAATACCAAACTACAGCATCTTCTGTACACACAACCTGCCAAAATACCAAACTACAGCATCTTCTGTACTCACAACCTGCCAAAATACCAAACTACAGCATCTTCTGTACTCACAACCTGCCAAAATACCAAACTACAGCATCTTCTGTACACACAACCTGCCAAAATACCAAACCACAGCATCTTCTGTACTCACAACCTGCCAAAATACCAAACCACAGCATCTTCTGTACTCACAACCTGCCAAAATACCAAACCACAGCATCTTCTTCTCACAACCTGCCAAAATACCAAACCACAGCATCTTCTGTACTCACAACCTGCCAAAATACCAAACCACAGCATCTTCTGTACTCACAACCTGCCAAAATACCAAACCACAGCATCTTCTGTACTCACAACCTGCCAAAATACCAAACCACAGCATCTTCTGTACTCACAACCTGCCAAATACCAAACTACAGCATCTTCTGTACTCACAACCTGCCAAAATACCAAACCACAGCATCTTCTGTACTCACAACCTGCCAAAATACCAAACCACAGCATCTTCTGTACTCACAACCTGCCAAAATACCAAACCACAGCATCTTCTGCTGTACTCACAACCTGCCAAAATACCAAACCACAGCATCCTCTGTACTCACAACCTGCCAAAATACCAAACCACAGCATCTTCTGCTGTACTCACAACCTGCCAAAATACCAAACTACAGCATCCTCTGCACTCACAACCTGCCAAAATACCAAACCACAGCATCTTCTGTACTCACAACCTGCCAAAATAATCTTAATTTCTAGAAAACTTGTTACAAAAGTAGAAATAATAAAGTGTTTCCATATAATAAAGCTAACCTGTTTAACATTCTTAACGTATTTGAAAACTATGTAATTTTATTTTGACTAGAACAGTCTTTTTTGGTCGAATCTCTCTGGAGCTTCATTTATATTTAATTATAAAAAGCGAAGAAATTAATGTGCAAGAACACATTTAAACATGTTTTAATAAAATTGCTGGGATCTGAGTTTGTGAGTCATTTAAAGGTTTTCCCATTATGTTGACATAATGATTTGGTGATTAATTCTATCGGATTAGCGCAGCGGTTAGCGCGCTCGCTTCTCACCAATGCAACCCGGGTTCGATACTCGGACCGGGAAGTATGTGAGATGGTACGGTGGTCGCCAGATCGGACAGGTGGGTTTTCTCCGGGTACTCCGGTTTCCTCCCACACCAATGACCACATTTACGCTTTCATCCGTGTCAACGAAAGTGATTAATATAAGTTGTTAGAACTTGCTTCGCAATCGTTGTAAAATAAATAAAGTTTAAACTTATTTTAATTAATTCTAGTGACCACATTTGAACATACTTGGTATAGTTTGTAATGATGCTAATGCCATCATTTTAGACTATTCCCACATATGTATCATGGGATGAAGTTGTTTAAAGTTTTCCCCTCAAGTTGACCTTTATGATCCCAGTAATCTTGTAGCTTTGTTTAAAGTTGCCACCGAGATTCTTATATCGGAGCTCTCGATTCTACGTTGATTAGTTGACATCTGGAGGAGGCATCCTGTTTCTCTGCAAGGTGACAAATCCTGTGATTTAACTTCTTTCAAACGGGTCCATTTTAGAGCCCCCCCCCTCCCACTCACTGTTCACTGTTGGTCATCCCGCAGCAGCAGATAACCCTACCATGCAGTTAGACATCAGTATGTCTTATTTGGCTTCCCAGTCTGCACATGTTGTTCTTCTTTCGACTGGATCATGCCGGAAATTAAAGGCAATGACTAAATCAATAATCGCAAAACGATCCAGTCACAAATATGATGCGCATGCACACACATGTAGAGAGTGCGACATGCTGAAGATCCATGTGTTCTACCGGTAGTCTGCTGCTGCGAGATTTACCCCGACCTCAGCGCGCCCTCATGAAGTGGCCAGCAGGAAACCCCGGTGACACAATATGAACAACTTGATTATAATAACTGGACAATTGGGTTTAACAGAATGACAAGACTGGTACCATATTATTTTCAACAAGACCATTCTGTGCATACAGTCTGTACTTGAACTTGCAATTCAGTCTCTGTGACACATGCACCTCTAAAGCCTGCAGTTTCCTGGTCTCCTGTAAAACATACACCATTATTTAATATTCCGGTATTCAATGGTGTAAACAAGTATCATTATGTAAGAGGCTCGCAGCAATATTGGGCTCCAATATAAATAAAACATGCATCTATATTTAAGAAATAATAAGTATCAACCGTGGTATATTCGGCCTTCGTGATATATTTCTACGCATAAGAACTTCAAACTCGGGTTATTCTGCGATATACCACGGTTGATACTTATTATTTCGATTCTAACATGACTTACTTCTAATAATTTTAAAGGAGTATTTTCTTCAAACGCCGTGCTACTCCGCTGCATTTGGCTTTCGAAATTTCCTCCCGAGTAAGGGGTGATGACGTTATTTTTTATGGAAAATATCAATCTAGTGCATAAATGAACAAAAGTTGTAACTGATCAATAATTTTATTTATTTTGTCAAATAAAACTGTACAGAATAGTAACTGAAATGTTACTTAACAGAAAAACAAGATGGACAAGAGATTATCTGATTCTAAAAATAGCTCACTTCCGTGAATTCCAACGGTATTTTTTACAAACATAGTTCAAGGTAGGTATATTGCAGAATAACCCGAGATTGATTTTACTCTACACGTATGTATGTTATTAGCTGGGTCGTGTTAGAATTAATATTACTACTAGTACTGAATGTAGTCACTGCTATGAAAGCTTGAGATCCAATTCGCGTATCGTTCGCGTTATTGTGCTACTAACTATAGAGCACTCCGCAGAGCACATGCCCCAGCCACACGGATCATCGTCGGAAGCTAAATGGATCGGTTCTATGCTCATGGAGGACCTTCCCCCATCTGTTTTTGCTAACAGACAGCATGGAACTTGTGGAAGTCGTGATAGCGCAGTGGATGCGCGTTCGCTTCAGGTGCTAAAGGTCCGGAGTTCGAGCCCCGTTGGAGCCGTTACGATTGTGCCCTTAGGCAAGGCATTTAAATTCCACATTGCCTCTTCTCTCTCCCTCGTGGCGATGGATTCGATTAGGAATGAGGTCTCGAGAGTGATTAATATAAGTTGAAATAACTTGTTTCGCAATCGAGCTAAAATAAATTTGTATAAACTAACAGACAGTATTCGTCTTGAAATCAGTAGGAACGTGCAACATAACAGGGGGAAATCCTTTGGTGAGACAAAATAAGTTGAAATTTTAAGTGTACATGTATGCTAATCATTTGTCAGACAAACTCAGACAAAGTTTTCGTGAAGACTGAGACAGACAAAAAATCCGGGTTAAAGCATAAACAAGCAATTGCCATGTCATGGAAGTCGTGATAGCGCAGTGGTAGTGCGTTCGATTCATGCGCGAAAGGCTTGGAGTTCACGCCCCACTAGAGCCGTTACGATTGTATCCTTAGGCATGGCATTTAAATTCCACGGTGCCTCTTCTCCCTCCCTCGTGGCGATGGATTCCATCAGGAATGAGGTCTCGAGAGTGGTTAATTTAAATTATAAGAACTTGTTTCGCTAAAATAAATTTGTATGAACTAAACTGACTTTGTGAAACTCAGCTATAGAATGTATCATTAATATGAAATGAGAAAGTTATCGGTTTTCCCACTAACTTCCAAAGCTGGGGGATAACTTTAACACATTCTATGTGTACTACAACTGTACAAAAGAACATACAAAGAGACTTCCAAAGGTTAACCCTTTGTCTGCTTGAGTAAATAAAATCACATTTGCAAACAACATAGATCCAGATCAGCCACGGCATTACTTTACGCCGAGTCTGATCAGGATCTATGTTGTTTGCTATTCAGCCAAGTGTTTTAGCTCCACTATCAGAATAGCAAACAACATAGATCAAGATCAGCCGCGGCATTACTTTACGCTGAGTCTGATCAGGATCTATGTTGATCTATTCAGCCAAGTGTTTTAGATCCACTATCCGAATAGCAAACAGCATAGAGCCTGATCAGACGGAACGTTCTGTGCTGTCTGATCTGGCTCTATGCTGTTTGCAAAGGTGATTTTATCGGCCGCTAGCGTGCAAAGGCTTAATGGGTTCATTTATCACTGCTATTCAAGGAAGAATGAGATATCCCCGTGCATATTTGGTAATAAATGGGAAAACGGGGTACAACAAGAATACTTATATTTACCTGATTTACAAGTAGTGCCCATTTTGGAAGCTCAAATGATTTTTCGTCAAATACTGGTGCATTAACATCGCCATACTGCCAGCTGGCATGACTGGACAGATTTACGGTGATCAACTTTCTCTTTGCATGACGACGACTTCCAACTGTTAAACACACAAATATATGTTTGTTATGTTATATTTCGGGTTTTACGCCTGCATCAGCACCATTTTGGGCTATATCGCCGGCGGGCAGTTTACCTAACAACACCTTTCCTGGGCAGGCTCCAGTGGTTTACCAGTACTTGGGTGCACCAACCTCCATAAGAAACTGCCAACTTTTTCATATAAATGAGACACGGCCTGAGCGGGGCTCGAACCAGTGACCATCAGTGATGATAGGTTACAGTGGTATACAAGTCAGCGACCTTAACCACTCGACCACGGAAGCGGACCGTATATGATTCTAGTATTGTTGTGTTGGCATGAGGGTGTGAGGGTTTTAGTCGCCAAATGCATTTATGCGGTGGCGACTTTAAATAAATTATATAGTAAGTAGTGTGGCATGGTTTCATGATCTAGATCTGGTCTATACACCATGAGCTAATTTGGGATGGAGGGGGCTGGGGGGCGGTCATCAGGCGCGGCTGGAGGGGGGTTCATCTGGCACCTCCTTAGAATGTCCGAACTCTATTAGTTGACGTTCCAACATTAACCTGCTGTAAGTATCCAACCATGTGCCATATTTTCCGGGAAAATTGAGAATCTGTGTTTATCCTTTACCTAAGTGTTATGTGAGTCTCAAACATGATAAAATCCTAACCCGCCTAAAATGGTATCCTAGTGTTAACCTAGTGACCTAGTGACCTAGTTTTTGACCCAAGTGATCATTTGTACAAATTTGGTAGAAGTTGTTGCAAAGATGTTGTAGACAAATACCTCATTCTAGCATTGTTCATGAGAACTTGTTTATAGGTATAAAAAGGTATATATATTAGCCAAAGGCATGTATTATGTGGATTTGCTAAATAAACGTTGTTGTTGTTGGTGTATTTCATTGACTCAAGTGAATAAGTTGATAGGTTTCCCTTCAAGCTGACCTAGTGACCCAGTTTGTGACCCAATGGCTTATATTTTGTTACCTATTCCATGTATTTGGACAACTGCATTTTGTATTTTGTTTGCTGTGCATTTTATTTGTTGGTTAACATTTTAAACTGTATTTTCTTATTTAGCCGTACCTTGTATTTTGCCTTTTCCAAATTCCTGATGGTTGATGATACCTGTCAGTCTGTAGCTATCTGTGTCTAGTAGTCTATTTTTAGCCACACACTGTTGCACATATTTGGGGCTCACAACAGGGATCCCATAGCGGCAACATTTTTGCAATTTAAACGTCACACTGCTACCCTTGTTGTTGAACACAACAAAAAATGAAGCCTGTAATACATAATGTGCTAAATATAATCTGTTGCTATGTTACACAACTGTACAATGTATGTATTACAAATTATTAATTAATTTTACACATCTCAGTAACTCCTGTATCATGTTAAATATGCATTGTCTAGTTTATACAAATTTATTTCAGCTTTGATTGCGAAACAAGTTATTACAACTTATATTAGTCACTCTCAAGACCTCATTCCTGATGGAATCCATTGCTACATGATGGTGTCAAAAGCTATACATAGCTTATGTGTTTTGCTGTTTGTTTTATTATATGTTTATAATTATGCACACCAACTCTAAATAAATTTTGTATCCAATGTGTAATAATGTATGATATAACACTGCCGTTGTCAGCGATGGTTTACCTTTTTTGTAAGAATGTAGGATATAACACTGCCGTTGTCAGCGATGGTTTACATTATTTGTAAGAATGTAGGATATAACACTGCCGTTGTCAGCGATGGTTTACCTTTTTTGTAAGAATGTAGGATATAACTACACAACCATCGCTGGTTTACCTTTTTTGTAAGAATGTAAGATATAACACCACCATTGTCAGTGATGGTTTTCCTCCATGTACTCTTCTCCTTGTAGGAAGCAGATGTGTCAAACTCCACTACAACAATGCAGTTGGAAAACGCCTTCATTTTGAACTGTTTAAGATAAGGTAACCTGTCATATCTTCTAGGCCATGATAACTGACACTGACTGGCGCAGCACAATATTTCACCTGAAATCAATAAACTGATACTGAAAACAATATGTACAGCCATATAAGACAGAAAATTAACATTTTTTCTCAACGAATGGGAATTTATGTGATAAGAATTACTGCTATGTATTCGTATTATAGGTATTAAAATTGTCCAATTGTTTTCAGGGAACTGGTTCCAAGCTTTGACTGGTGTATGCATAGAAATACAATCTTGAGCTGGAATCCAGAAATGACCAGGTCAATCTATTTACGTAGTTGAAATTCTGCAACAATAATTGGTTCCCATATGATCCGCAGGTGGTATATACTATTATGTTGGACAGGGTTTCGTGTTATTGTCAACATGTTTGCATTTAATTACAAATTACGCCCTTTATAATTTAAATACATTCACTGAATACACTATCTGAGTGAGTATTATGCAGAGTGAATTTTCAATCGTCATTTTATTACATATTTAAATGTAATAGTTTTCTTTATGTTCCATTAATTAATGTATGTTCCATTAATGTCAAAGCCCTTACGGGGACGTAGACATGTTTTCCTGGGCAAGCTTAGCCGACCTAAGTGGTTAACCAGTACTAAGCAATGTGTGTGAGGTGCCTTGCTCAATGACACTACATACGTGGCCTGACCGAGTATCGAACCGGGACCGATGGATTCCAAATCCGACGCTCTACCACTGGACCACGGATGCCACACTTTATCCATGTATTTTTCAGCATAAAGTTATGCACAGACACCTCAGAATGCGCATGCTATGGATTAACCCTCGATTAATCTTCCTGTCAGTAATTTTGCTTCATTATTCTTGAACGATTCAGGTTTGTAACCCTATATTTGTCCCATACTGTATTCCGTGACATTTTTAAGGCATTTGACCAAGTACAGCTTTATATATCATAATACCATACATGTACAATCACATCAACTTTAGCGCATAAACAATGTCATCATCACCATCAAGGTATCTGACGGCCTCATTGCATAGGTGAATTTAGGAGTAGTGTATTGACCCGCTGATTATTAATAGTTTCAAAAGTTTTCACATTTACCGTTTTCCTATAACATAAGTTACATAACATGTTTATATTTTCGCTGGGCCCTCCCCATCCTCCCATAAAAATCTGTTGATGTAAATCAGGGCTTATTCTAGAGGGCGACATGGGCAAAGTAGTCTCCCTTGGGACCCCGACTTCGCCCCCTGGGTGCACCTCTTCTCACTAAAAAAAGTTTTGTTTTACAATTTTCAGACAAAATATTGTCAAGTAAGATATACTTGGCATTGTAAAGCACTCCTTCTATTCAAATATTGTAGTTACTGGTGATATTGTGTATTTTAACCCTATTATGTTGACATTTATTATATACTACCCTTAGATGACGCAATCACAAGCTTTCTCATTTTGCCAAAAAATTTGGATAAAGCTGGAGCCCTGTAAAATCAATGGTAGTGAAACATTTGAATATACAAACTTGGCTAAATAGTTTTTTTCCATAAGTGAAGAAAAGGTAAGTAGACTACTAGTGTAGCATTATGGCGACCACCGTACCATTCCACTGACACATACTTCCGGTTTGAGGATCAAACCCGGGTTGTATTGGTGAGAAGCAAGCGTGCTAACCACTACACTAATCGGAGAGTCAATTAGTATTTAGATAACCCAATACATGATGATATCACTATCTGTATGATATCTCAGGGTTCATTCTGTCTGAATGTTTGTCTGCGCCACTTCTGTCGCCAATTTAAAAAACTTGGAGCCAACCAAGAGCCATATAGTTCACAAATAAATATTTGAAGCCATGTATTTGACAAAACATGTGCCAAAAAAAAGAGTTAAAAAAATAAAGTTGGGCCAAATATTTTCGCCAATTCACAAAAATATTTGTTTTTTCGTCGCCATTGGCGACCGACAGAGGGAACCTTGTATCTGTTTAAATATGTAACAGGACCATGACTGGTATACATGTGTAGATGCTACAGGCTATGTTTCTGGGGTTATTCCTCCAACAAATATCGCTCAGTGGCATCCATGGTCCAATGGTAGAGCGTCTTATTTGGATTTGAAGGGTCAAGGGTTTGATACACGGTCAGTGAACGTATGTAGTGTTCTTGAGCAAAGCACTTCACACATATTGCTTAGAGTGGCTAAACACATAGGTTGGCTAAGTCTGCACGGGAAAACATGCTTAGGGCCCCGCAAGGTGTTTGACATAAATATAAGGTACTGTTATACACTGATACATGTACACGGTTCGTACCTTTGGTCCTTGATTCCACCAGCCACCCCTCTAACCCCAAGTCCTTGATCCACGACTTCATTGTAAAAACGAAAGGTTTGACATAAATGTAACATACATGTACATAGATACACAATACATTACACTACTGTTCAGGACACTAGAGGATATAATATTTAATATATTTATAAATGACATTTCATGAACAGCTGCTAATTAAAATGTTATCCCATTTTGTGACATATCCCGGTGTTACTGGTTTTCGACGACGTACCTGGGATGTCTCGAAATTGATTTATTCCGAATAAATATAAATAAAAATGTGACTAGCCAGGCCCGTCGCTGGGCATACGCAAGTACGCACGTGCGTATCATTGGTCTGAGAAAATGAAAAAAAATTAAAACTCCAAAAATGAATTAAAACGCCAGGGGGGGGTAGTAGGGATACATAGGCGCCGTGATGTGTGGAGTGGTGGACTAATTGAGCCCATTGCAAATATGGTGCATCTCGAAATAGTTTGTGCTATTTTACGTGCTTGATTAATTGATAAGAGCAATAGTCCTGCAATTCTATGTTACAAAATGCATTGAAATTGCTTCCTCATTTCCAAAAATATCCCGGGGGGTGGGGAGACCCCCCTAGCGTAAATTTGACCGTGCGTATCAAAATAGCTCCAGCGACGGCCCTGCTAGCACATGTTACAATTGGAGGAAACATTAGATTTACCTGAATTTGCAAAACAAATATTTACGATTTCCCAACCAAACGGTGTCCAGGTTGAATCATCCTGGATGATTTGCTCGAAATCAATTTGGCTGTGTACCGATAATATTAAAATATTTGTATTTTCCGTTGGTATTGAAATAATATTGGTATATATGTAAATCAGAGAATGATAAAAAGGTAATTAGAATTAATGTTTAAGGTTCATAATACGTGTGATTGACTGTATCATTGCATGTTGCTGCTGGTGACAAACTTTCAAAATGTTCAAATCAAGCCGGGCAGCGAACCGCATAGGGATGCAATCAAATCTTCAGAAGTCTTCCCAGACAGCATCACTGTGATCAGAAATGACAGATCATCTGGAGTAGGTGGGGGAGTGTTCACAGCTGCTAGTACTGACCTCATCATGGACGCTATGCCAGATTTAACTACTAACTGTGAAATTGTGTGGTCGAAAATTAAAGTAAAACAGCAACGTGACATTTTACTGTGCTCTTTCTATATGCCACATCGTAATATCAACGACATCAATCAACTAAAGAACTCTTTGAACAATCTCAGTAACAACCTCAGTGATAAAACTATTATACTAGCCGGCGACTTTAATTGCCCAGACATTGACTGGAATTCCAACATCGTTAGGAACTTGGGCGCAGCCGACCACGATGTCCAAGAAGCCCTGGTTGACCTCATGGCGGATTATGGTCTCACACAGATACATGACCAGCCCACTAGAATGGGAAATATGCTAGACCTTGTTTTCATTAACAACCCATCTCTTGTTAAATCATCGACATCAGTCCCAGGGATAAGTGACCACGCCATGATCATCACTGATATCAACATTATACCACATATTGTCATACAGAAGCGTAGGAAGAGCCACATATTCTCCAAGGCTGACTGGCCACATATCTACGAGGCTACAGAGTCCCTATCCAACACCATAGTCAACAGTGACCTTACAACCGCCACCGAAACCCTATGGGGTACCTTCAAAACTGGTGTTATGGACATTATGGAGAAGTACATCCCTACTAAAATGAGTAAACATCGTAAATCACTACCGTGGTTCAACAGAACACTACTACGGATGACCAGAAGGAAATCAAGGCTATACAAGCATGCTAAGAAGACCAACCAGTGGCAGGCATACAACATATTCCAGAAAGAATGTAAAAAGCAGTTCAAGAAAGCCGAGATTAACCATATCAACAGTACAATCCAAAAAGGCCTAGACGAAAACAACACCAAACCCTTCTGGAGGTACGTGAAATCTCGCCGCCAAGACAGCACTGGCATAGCTCCGCTCAAGAAGATGGGACAACTGCTAAACAACAGTCGAGAAAAAGCACAGATCCTTGTAGAACAATTCAGCTCTGTATTCACGAAGAACACACCAGCCCAGAACCAAGGCACACACGCACAGCGTCCAGCGGAGAATATCCCACACCTATCCGTCACCACCAAAGGAGTAGAGAAACTACTGGAAAATATCAACGTCTCCAAGGCCATGGGTCCTGACTGTATACCAAACATCTTACTGAAGACTTGTGCAGCACAGCTAGCCCCAGCACTACGTTATATTTTCCAACAGTCACTCGACTCTGGAAGTCTACCTGCGGATTGACGCAATGCGAATATAGCCCCAGTATTCAAGAAAGGTGACGTCCACTTGGCCGAAAACTATAGACCAGTTTCTCTAACCTGTATATCATGTAAACTTCTCGAGCATATTATCTGCAAGCATATCCTTGATCATCTCTCCAAGCACAAGATTTTAACATCTCTTAACCATGGCTTCCGCTCCGGGTATTCCTGTGAAACCCAACTGATCACAACTATGCACGATCTACTTCAAAGTCACGACAAGGGACATCAGATCGACATCGCCATTCTAGATTTTTCCAAGGTGTTCGACACCGTACCGCACAAACTGCTACTTGGCAAGCTGAACGATTATGGCATCAGCGGCCCTATCAACAACTGGCTACGTGACTTTCTTACGAGGCGCAATATGAGCGTCGTGATTGAGGGTGAACGGTCAGATGCAGTCCACGTTGACTCCGGTGTGCCGCAGGGTACTGTCCTTGGCCCACTCTTGTTCTTATGCCACATCAATGATCTTCCTGAGGTGGTGAAGTCCCAAGTTAGACTCTTCGCCGATGATTGTCTACTGTACAGACCCATCAAGTCAGCAAGGGATCATCTGCTGTTGCATGAGGACCTTTCAGCCCTCGAGTCCTGGGCCAAGACATGGGGAATGCGCTTCAACGCAAAGAAGTGCTACATACTCAGTATCAACAAGTCATCACATTTCTACCAACTTGATAATGTCTTCCTTCAACAAGTCAACGAGAACCCTTACCTAGGAGTCATTATCCAATCCGACCTGAAGTGGAACACGCATATATCCAAGGTCATAAAGAAGGCGAATTCTTCTCTGGGATTCATCAGACGTAACCTTTCCCACTGCCCACTCACATGCAGGAAGACAGCTTACCTGGCTCTTGTTAGATCTACCCTCGAATACAGCTCTATCGTCTGGGATCCTTATTATGTCAAGGACATAGAAAGACTCGAGAGAGTACAACGACAAGCAGCCAGATTCATTACTGGAGACTACAAGTCCCGAGAGGAAGGATGTGTCACAACCATGCTTCAGAACCAGGGCCTGCACAGCCTCCAAGATAGAAGGAGGGTCAACAGACTGACGTTTATGTACAAAGTGGTTCAGGGGCAGGTGCCAGCTCTACCCAGTCATGGCATACTAACACCCACAAGGGAGAAAAGAAACATTAAACTAAAACAATTCAGTGGTTACACAACATCAAATGTACTGTCAAACTATGTGACAAACAATTCAAAGTGCTTTAACCTAATACAGTGCAAAACTGAACAGTATAGGAGATCATATTTTCCTAAAACCATTATTGATTGGAACTCCTTGAGTGACAGTGTTGTGCGCGCTGACAAAGCAAGCAGCTTCAAAGCTGCCCTGATCCGGGACATATAATTAACCGGATCGCATCTCTCTCCCATCGCGATATATACCAAATTTGGTCCTGCGACGTATACATCCAGATCCAGATCCGAAATCGTACTCGGACCTTTTCGACCACAATACGGCAATACGCCAATAGTCATTTTTATTTCTATTACTGCCCATCAATCATATTCTGATTATTATTGGGAGTACAGGCAAAGAGTAGAACACCCGTATTTCCTGGATAAGAACCAATATTAAAGTCTCCAACCTCCGTAAGCGATAGACCAAATATTTAGCGGTTTAGACCACAGGCACAAGACACACAATTTTGTATTGCCCTTTGGTCATATAGTAAGTCATGGTTACTGAAGGCAACCAACGGAAATAAGACAAGCATGCAGAAACATCAATGAGAAACTAAATAAAAATGACCAGATCACTGACCCTAATAAAATTAACAGTCTTTCAGATGGGACGTTAAACCGAGGTCTTGTGTCGGTGTTTTACACTGTGCATATAAAAGAACCAGAGGATTATTGCACTATCCTCCAAAAATCTAAAATGACTAATCTCTTCAGGAGGCGTCGCTCATATGGGCAACCGGTAGCGACGATAAATAAACGTTAAAAAAATCCTACCTCTATACTTGCTGTACTTTATTTTTAATATTGGACTGCTCTCAATAGGCCAGAGTAATCAAATCCTTGTCATAAATTAACGAAATTATCAATTTTACATAGTAAGAGAATGTTATATAAGTGTGTGTTTTAAGTAAGATGAAAGCATCACACGGCCAATATGTAAAATATTGGCACTGTGTTCGGCGCTATGTCCAATATTTTACATATTATATAAAAATACATGCACATATTATTATAATAATTATTCCCCCAGTTCATTTTCATCACGTACATGTATGATCAAGCTATGTTAGCGGAAGTTTCTTATTCTGTTCAGTATAAATAATAAAGGTAACAATTTGCATTGTTCAATTAGCAACTGTCCCAGCTAGTCTTATATATAAGACCTCTACATAACATTTTTGTTCAGGTTCGATCCCCTGTCTGACCTGTCTTTCATCATTGCACTATCCTCCAAAAATCTAAAATGACTAATCTCTTCAGGAGGCGTCGCTCATATGGGCAACCGGTAGCGACGATAAATAAACGTAGAGTTTTTCAATTAGTGCCATAATTGGCGCAGACAAACATTCAGACAGAGGGAACCCTGATACACATGGTAGCATGTCAGACTTGTTGTTTGGGCGACGTGGCAGCGTCTCCGTAGCAGTGCATGTTCGAAACCTGGCTTATTCCTGTATAATTATGTGTGTTCAGGTGAGGAGCCATGTTTAGCAAGGTTGATGCCCAGCAGAAGAGGGGTTTCCTGGAGCAGACAAAGGCTCAGAGAGAGGAAAGGGCTCTAGAGAAACTAAGGGAGAAATCTGCCATCACAATACAGGTAATATATAACTTAAGAAAAGGTGAGGGAGAAATCTTCTCATAAAATATAAAAATAATATACTTATACTTGTGTGTACAATGTATGTAGCCTCTAACAGAGCAATTAACAGCTTAAGTAGAGGGATTGTAAAGTCGTGAAAGCGCAGTTGTAGTGGAGCCCCACTGGAACCGTTAAGATTGTACCCTTAGGCAAGGCAATTAAATTCCACGTTGCCTCTTCTCTCTCCCTCATGGCGATGGATTCCATCAGGAATGAGGTTTCGAGATTGATATTAAGTTGTAAGAACTTGTTTCACAATCGCGCTAAAATAAATTTGTATGTAGAGATTGTCGAGATTGAGAGTGCAAGGTTAGGATTAGGATTCATTTTTGTGTGTTTTACGTTTATTTATCGTCGCTACCGGTTACCATTGGACTACATATCCGTCTGTAAATATTAGGATTCATCTTTTATATGCATCTTTTTGTGTTCATGCACTCTAACTACTTGCAGATTGATATCACACTCTCGAGAACTAATCCCATCTTCCCACTTGGCAACACTGTAGTAGTATTTTGTTTGGCATTGTGTACTGACCCTGAGGTTATAAAACTTTTCTCAGATCTTACACTCAAACTCAAGAAATTTGATTGGTTGATTGTGAGTTTCACACTCAGCTGAACCAATCCGAAGCTTGAGACTGAGCTTGAGACTGGAGAAACGTTTTATAACCAGATTGGAGAAACGTTTTATAACCTCCACTGCTGGTATCACCTTGATTCTGAGTATACATCCACGTGCGTCTCTGGATGAAAATAAAATTCTGTTGGAAAGAGCCACCTGAATAGATACTTGAAATTCCATTATTTCAACATATCTAATTTTATGGTCTTATTAAATATTGTCCATATTAGTAATGTCAGGTTGGTTGTTCGAGGGTCTTCCTCCACCATATATAGCTGGAGTCTCCATATGACCTATGCTGTTGTACGACATTAAACCCTGAAACAAATACAAACATATGACAGCTATTGTTTCATGCTCCTAGTCTTTGAAATAAGTACAAGTTAGCTAGAAACTTGCTTGCATTTACTGTTTATTTATTTATAAAAGTTATAAATGAAAGAATCGTGTGTATGCAATGACTTAATTAATATGTATACATACAATGTAATTACATACGTTAATATGTATACATACAATGTAATTACATACGTTAATATGTATACATACCATGTAATTACTATAAATATGTATACATACAATGTAATTACTATAAATATGTATACATACAATGTAATTACATACGTTAATATGTATACATACCATGTAATTACTATAAATATGTATACATACAATGTAATTACTATAAATATGTATACATACAATGTAATTACTATAAATATGTATACATACAATGTAATTACATACGTTAATATGTATACAGACAATGTAATTACATACGTTAATATGTATACATACCATGTAATTACATACGTTAATATGTATACATACAATGTAATTACATACGTTAATATGTATACATACAATGTAATTACTATAAATATGTATACATACAATGTAATTACTATAAATATGTATACATACAATGTAATTACTATAAATATGTATACATACCATGTAATTACTATAAATATGTATACATACCATGTAATTACTATAAATATGTATACATACAATGTAATTACTATAAATATGTATACATACCATGTAATTACTATAAATATGTATACATACCATGTAATTACTATAAATATGTATACATACAATGTAATTACTATAAATATGTATACATACAATGTAATTACTATAAATATGTATACATACCATGTAATTACATACATTAATATGTATACAGACAATGTAATTACATACGTTAATATGTATACATACAATGTAATTACTATAAATATGCATACATACCATGTAATTCCATGTGTTCCTATTACAGTGTGTATACAGAGGGTACAAAGCCAGGCAAGATCTGAATCATGCCATCAGGTAAACACACATACACATGTTTAAATATTTATCTATGTGTAATGAATAATGATTAAAAATTGATTACAGATATTTTGGTAAACATATTTTAAGATGAGTCATTTTATTTGTAATTTTTATACTCCAAACCAAAGTTCAACAATATTGCATATAGTTCATAGGTTGTCTCCGTCCATCCATATATGAGCTTCAGGTGTACATTTCATGTTAACGTGGCATTCCATATTGGATGCTTGGTTAGTATTTGAATGCTGTGTGACATTAGCCGTTTCCCCCATTCCCTGTTTCCCCCATTCCCTGTTTTCCCTGTCATTATCAACCTCATCTCTGTCATTATCCTACACTTCATCATTCCTCCTCATCCACCCATTCATCAACCCCATCTCTGTCAATATCCTATACATCATCATTCCTCCTCATCCACCCATTCATCAACCCCATCTCTGTCAATATCCTACACTTCATCATTCCATCTCATCAACCCATTCATCAACCCCATCTCTGTCAATATCCTACACATCATCATTCCTCCTCATCCACCCATTCATCAACCCCAACTCTGTCGATATCCTACACATCATCATTCCTCCTCATCCACCCATTCATCAACCACATCTCTGTCAATATCCTACACTTCATCATTCCATCTCATCCACCCAATCCTCAACCACATCTCCATCAATATCCTACACTTCATCATTCCATCTCATCCACCCATTCACTCTCGTCACTATTTTCATCATGTAGTACTCTTTATTCAGCATCAACCTCTTATTCATCATCATTCCCTTTCCTCCACTTCATCCTCATCACTATTTTCATCATATTTGTCATCTTGATCAGCTTCCACTTCTTCATCACTTCTCTTCATAATATTCGCTCTGTAATGCATATAGTCGTATGTTATATACGTACGTGTATTGTGTTATTTACAGACGAGATATAGAGAACTTATTGAACAAACCAGAAACAGAGAGTGGAGAATACACTCCAAATTACAAACCAGGTATGTGTGATCGCTAGTTTGTTATCAAAACTTGTACCGTATTGTTAAATTCTAAAGAACTTATCATACAATACGACCAATGTTAAACAGGGTTCACTCTGTCTGAATTTTTGTCTGCGCCACTTCTATCGCCAATTGAAAAAAAACTGGAACCAATTTGAAAAACTTGGAGCCAACTAAGAGCCACATGGTTGACAGATAAATAATATTTGACAAAACATGTTGTGCCAAAAAGAAAATTTAAAAAATGTTGAGCGAATTATTTTCGACAATTCACAAAATTTAACGCCACTATTTGTTTTGTGTCGCAATTGGCGCCATTTGCGACCGACAGCGGGAAGAACTCTGGTTAAATACTCCAATGGCAATAAATTCATTTACCTAAATTGGTTTTTGTCCAGGAATTGAGAATAGACTCCTGATAAATAGATGTAAACAAGTGATCAATTAATCTAATTAACCATTGAACAAATTGATTGCAACACTAACATATAGATACCTACACAGTGCATTCATCCTTGGTTACGCTGATCGGATGGTTCAGTTTGTTGCTCAACCTTCATGTTTGCAACAATAACATATAGATACCTACACAGTGCATTCATCCTTGGTTACGCTGATCAGGTGGTTCAGTTTGTTGCTCAACCTTCATGTTTGCAACACTAACCTATAGATACCTACACTGTGCATTCATCCTTGGTTACGCTGATCGGATGGTTCAGTTTGTTGCTCAACCTTCATGGTTGCAACACTAACATATAGATACGTACACTGTGCATTCATCCTTGGTTACGCTGATCGGATGGTTCAGTTTGTTGCTCAACCTTCATGTTTGCAACAATAACATATAGATACCTACACTGTGCATTCATCCTTGGTTACGCTGATCGGATGGTTCAGTTTGTTGCTCAACCTTCATGTTTGCAACACTAACATATAGATACCTACACAGTGCATGCATCCCTGGTTACGCTGATCGGATGGTTCAGTTTGTTGCTCAACCTTCATGTTTGCAACACTAACATATAGATACCTACACAGTGCATGCATCCCTGGTTACGCTGATCGGATGGTTCAGTTTGTTGCTCAACCTTCATGTTTTTGCCATCCTTAAATCAGTGTTACTGACCTTTCGTCATTACAATTTTACTACATACATGTATTTTATCTACATATATTTTTAACTATTTTATCTACATATATTTTTAACTATCTTGTATACAATATACTTAACCTGGCGTGATATAGCCTGAACTGTGCTGAAGCGCCGTTAAACCAAATACGCACTTTAATTTGACCATATTATATTGCAAATCAATAGTACATATGTCATACACATGAAGATACAATACATAGCATGAAAATACAAATGGTTTGGACTCGCTATATAAATACTCGCTCACTAAATCAGTGTTAATTCGCTCGCCCACATGGTTCTCTGGAGGAGAGGGTAAATAAGCTCAATCATCATCATCAGTATATGTGTACGCTCGCCCACATGGTTCTCTGGAGGCGAGGGTAAATAAGCTCAATCATCATCATCTTGTATAGTCTCGCTCGCCCACATGGTTCTCTGGAGGCGAGGGTAAATAAGCTCAATCATCATCATCTTGTATAGTCTCGCTCGCCCACATGGTTCTCTGGAGGCGAGGGTAAATAAGCTCAATCATCATCATCTTGTATAGTCTCGCTCGCCCACATGGTTCTCTGGAGGCGAGGGTAAATTGGCGTTGAATTTGAAAGCGATGTTGTGGAAGTTTGTTTGAAACATCAGCAGACTTGTACACGATTATATGTTACATAGTGGCAAACCAGTCAGTTATATATATGCAATATACATTAGGCTATGACTAATATCTTATCAGTTGCTATAATTGGAATATATGTGTGTACGTCCTGTGAATTAGAGAATTCCTGTTTACTTGTATGTATGCCCCAGGGTGGATCCTGTACAAAAACAGAAAGATGTAGGGATTTGGTGAATAAACATCTGTCTTAATAAAAGACTATTTTAATACGGAATTTTAAGAAATTCGTATATTTGTTCTCCCGATCATGGGACACAAGTTAGGGTTGAATTCGGGAGACTAGCCAAAATCGGGGAGAGTTCACATGTATCATAACGTCTTTGCTGATGTCATTTATGGTTGTCTAAACACAACGTTCTAGCGCCATTTAGCGCACAGTTGCATCTTTTCCATCATAAAAACACTTCTCGGCCTAAAATAAGAACATTAAATTTTGTTTGCTTAACCCTTTCAACACCACAGACCTCTCAATAGGCTTACAAAAAAGTGTAGATCCAGATGAGCCGGCTCGTGACGAGCCGTCTCATCAGGATCTGCACTTTTTGCAAGTAATATTACTATTTTTAAACAAAAATTACCACTTTTGATAAATGAACTGGTCCAAATGTAATTTTCTTATTACTTGATTTGTCTAAAAAGATCACGGACCAGTCCATGTCAGTTACTTGGTGTTGAAACGGTTAAAGAGTATAAATTTGCAAAATAGTCTGTACCGACACATACATGTAGATTCATAATCCGAGTGATTTTTCGTAAAAAACAGTTTACAGTATATATTAAGACGCGATCGCAAGACATCAGGTAAACACTACGCCTGAATGATCAAATAATACTTCACTTTTGTGGTCGTTTAAAAGCAAAAAAAAAACAATTGTTGCTCGTTGTGATATGTGTAAAATAAATTATACTGACTATAATATTATGCAAGTATCGTAAACATCTCCTTTTAAGGGAATGTTTTTGTTTGATATCCTGGCTGACTGGCATAATGCAATAGCATTTTACGGCCAAGTAAACATTGGATGACGTAACCACAGTTGTAGAGTGCTCGAGAACAAAACAATGTCCGAATAACATTTGTATCGAGAAACCGAGAAGCCAGATAATCTACATGTTAACAGAATTTAACTGATATCGTAAGATACAACTTATCAGCCACAATAATCAATTGTAACGTAAATGCGTACCTGTACCTTATTCCAACATGGGTGATTGTACCTATTTCGAAATGCATGTTTGTCCTCTTTGTGTTGCAGCTCTGGAGGTATACAAGCTTGTACAAGGATTCCTGTTTACATATTCTGATACCTGTGATAATGTGGTAAGTCGGAATTTGTTTGGTAAGTCATATATGAGCTAGTGAAAGTCTCTATCATTATTGTTCACTTTTGGAATACACGCCCCCCCCCCCCCGGATGTCGTGACAGTTTATACAAATCATTCATTTACCTATCCTAAGGTGTAATTTCATGGCATAGCATTTTTCCCGACTAGTGTTAATATTAACCCATTTGATTCTGGATACCGTTCAAACAGTAATTGCAAAGAATATAGAGCCAGATCAGCCACCACGGAACGTGCCATCTGATCAGGCTCGATGCTGTTTGCTATTCAGATGATCTTGCTAAGACACTTGACTATGTAGCAAACAACATAGATCCTGAGCGTCAGGCTGCGGCTGATCTGGATCTATGTTGTTTGCAAAGCCGTTAAATGTTTCCAGAATGAAATGAGTTAATAGTAAATATTCTGAGAAACATTTTGTCTGAATACCCATCGGTACTAATCGAATTTCCCATGTTTAAATCTTCCCTTAGACATTGTTTACCTTGTGTTGTCTAACGTCATTTTACTAACATTTTTGTAGTTTTGAGACGTGATTTACGCTTTTAAGATATTTTAGTCAGGTTAGGAAATGATATTTGTATTTGCGTTATTTATATTTGCTTCCAACATGAGTTGTTGTTATTCTCGCTGGAAATAACCATTTGGGGCTACGGTCTGCGTGGTACCTACGCGTCAGAACTCCAAACCATCTTTTATTCGCCACTAAATAACTGAAAGACAAATATTATTTCTTAGATCACCTCAAGTTATATATGTGGACCTTCTGTAGGATACCGTGTCTGCCTTATAGCTGATTGGTTGGGAATTTGAGACCCGTCGCAACCACGATGGTTGTGACCTTGTGTAAGACACTTACATCCACACTGCCTCTTCTCTCTCCCTCATTGCTTCTTCTCTCTCTCTCTCATTGCCTCTTCTCTCCTTCATTACCACTTCTCTCCCACACTGCCTCTTCTCTCTCCCACACTGCCTCTTCTCTCTCCCTCATTGCTTCTTCTCTCTCCCTCATTGCTTCTTCTCTCTCCCTCATTGCCTCTTCTCTCCTTCATTACCACTTCTCTCCTTCATTACCACTTCTCTCCTTCATTACCACTTCTCTCTCCCTCATTGCCTCTTCTCTCTCCCTCATTTCAGCTTCTCTCTCCCTCTTCTATCTCCCTCATTGTGACCGAGCACATCAGAAGCTCGGGGCTTTAGGGCGATTAATCATATGGTGTAAAATTGTCTTTCGCAATCGCGCTAAAATAAATTTATATAAGCTTTTTATGTTTATGTTACAGAGCCTTGTGATGGTGTGTAGATACCTACTGACCACCATGGAGTCGGATAATCTTAAGGTAAGGATATGGTGTTAGAGGTATTAATGCTTGCAATGTATAAGTCGGATATGACCGTCATTTCAATACGAGTAACACTACGATTAACTATGCTGTACTTTGTACCATTTCTTTGTTATTGGAAGTATGTAATATAGCAGATGAGCGAGCTAATAGCTACACAGTTGATTTATTATCCACGGATCATTGGTTGTATCACCCACTAATCCACAGTTCTCTCCGATGAGATTTTGAACGGATTTCCCGTCTGTATGACTGTTTCTGTTGATGGGACATTCTGTATGACGGTTTCTGTTTATGGGACATTCTGTATGACTGTTTATGGGACATTCTGTATGACTGTTTCTGTTGATGGGACATTCTGTATGACGGTTTCTGTTTATGGGACATTCTGTATGACTGTTTATGGGACATTCTGTATGACGGTTTCTGTTTATTGGACATTCTGTATGACGGTTTCTGTTTATGGGACATTCTGTATGACTGTTTATGGGACATTCTGTATGACGGTTTCTGTTTATGGGACATTCTGTATGACTGTTTATGGGACATTCTGTATGACGGTTTCTGTTTATGGGACATTCTGTATGCCTGTTTATGGGGCATTCTGTTGATGGGACATTCTGTGTGACAGTTTCTGTTTATGGGACATTCTGTATGACGGTTTCTGTTGATGGGACATTCTGTATGACAGTTTCTGTTGATGGGACATTCTGTATGATGGTTTCTGTTTATGGGACATTCTGTATGACGGTTTCTGTTGATGGGACATTCTGTATGACAGTTTCTGTTGATGGGACATTCTGTATGATGGTTTCTGTTGATGGGACATTCTGTATGACTGTTTCTGTTGATGGGACATTCTGTATGACGGTTTCTGTTTATGGGACATTCTGTATGACTGTTGATGGGACATTCTGTATGACGGTTTCTGTTGATGGGACATTCTGTATGACGGTTTCTGTTGATGGGACATTCTGTATGACGGTTTCTGTTGATGGGACATTCTGTATGATGGTTTCTCTTGATGGGACATTCTGTATGACGGTTTCTGTTTATGGGACATTCTGTATGACTGTTGATGGGACATTCTGTATGATGGTTTCTGTTTATGGGACATTCTGTATGACTGTTGATGGGACATTCTGTATGACAGTTTATGGGACATTATGTATGACGGTTTATGGGACATTCTGTATGACGGTTTCTGTTGATGGGACATTCTGTATGACGGTTTCTGTTGATGGGACATTCTGTATGACGGTTTCTGTTGATGGGACATTCTGTATGACGGTTTCTGTTGATGGGACATTCTGTATGACGGTTTCTGTTGATGGGACATTCTGTATGACGGTTTCTGTTGATGGGACATTCTGTATGACGGTTTCTGTTGATGGGACATTCTGTATGATGGTTTCTGTTGATGGGACATTCTGTATGACGGTTTCTGTTGATGGGACATTCTGTATGACGGTTTCTGTTTATGGGACATTCTGTATGCCTGTTTATGGGGCATTCTGTTGATGGGACATTCTGTGTGACATTCTGTTGATGGGACATTCTGTATGACGGTTCTGTTTATGGGACATTCTGTATGACGGTTTCTGTTGATGGGACATTCTGTATGACGGTTTCTGTTGATGGGACATTCTGTATGACGGTTTCTGTTGATGGGACATTCTGTACAACACATGACGGTTTCTGTTGATGGGACATTCTGTATGACGGTTTCTGTTGATGGGACATTCTGTATGATGGTTTCTGTTGATGGGACATTCTGTATGAGGTTCTGTTGATGGGACATTCTGTTGACGTAACACAACAACATTCTGTATACTGTTTCTGTTGATGGGACATTCTGTATGACTGTAACTTCTGACATTCTGTATTCTGTTGATGGGACATTCTGTATGAGTTTCTGTTGATGGGACATTCTGTATGACGGTTTCTGTTGATGGGACATTCTGTATGACGGTTTCTGTTGATGGGACATTCTGTATGACGGTTTCTGTTGATGGGACATTCTGTATGATGGTTTCTCTTGATGGGACATTCTGTATGACGGTTTCTGTTTATGGGACATTCTGTATGACTGTTGATGGGACATTCTGTATGATGGTTTATGGAACATTCTGTATGACTGTTGATGGGACATTCTGTATGACGGTTTATGGGACATTCTGTATGACGGTTTATGGGACATTCTGTATGACGGTTTCTGTTGATGGGACATTCTGTATGACGGTTTCTGTTGATGGGACATTCTGTATGACGGTTTCTGTTGATGGGACATTCTGTATGACGGTTTCTGTTGATGGGACATTCTGTATGACGGTTTCTGTTGATGGGACATTCTGTATGATGGTTTCTGTTGATGGGACATTCTGTATGACGGTTTCTGTTGATGGGACATTCTGTATGACGGTTTCTGTTTATGGGACATTCTGTATGATGGTTTCTGTTGATGGGACATTCTGTATGATGGTTTCTGTTGATGGGACATTCTGCATGATGGTTTCTGTTGATGGGACATTCTGTATGATGGTTTCTGTTGATGGGACATTCTGTATGATGGTTTCTGTTGATGGGACATTCTGCATGATGGTTTCTGTTGATGGGACATTCTGCATGACGGTTTCTGTTTATGGGACATTCTGTATGATGGTTTCTGTTGATGGGACATTCTGTATGATGGTTTCTGTTACTGGGACATTCTGCATGATGGTTTCTGTTGATGGGACATTCTGTATGATGGTTTCTGTTGATGGGACATTCTGTATGACGGTTTCTGTTGATGGGACATTCTGCATGATGGTTTCTGTTGATGGGACATTCTTTATGATGGTTTCTGTTTATGGGACATTCTGTATGATGGTTTCTGTTGATGGGACATTCTGTATGATGGTTTCTGTTGATGGGACATTCTGTATGACGGTTTCTGTTTATGGGACATTCTGTATGACGGTTTCTGTTGATGGGACATTCTGTATGACGGTTTCTGTTGATGGGACATTCTGTATGATGGTTTCTGTTGATGGGACATTCTGCATGATGGTTTCTGTTGATGGGACATTCTGTATGATGGTTTCTGTTGATGGGACATTCTGTATGACGGTTTCTGTTGATGGGACATTCTGTATGACGGTTTCTGTTGATGGGACATTCTGTATGACGGTTTCTGTTGATGGGACATTCTGTATGACGGTTTCTGTTGATGGGACATTCTGTATGATGGTTTCTGTTGATGGGACATTCTGCATGACGGTTTCTGTTGATGGGACATTCTGTATGATGGTTTCTGTTGATGGGACATTCTGCATGAGTGTTTCTGTTGATGGGACATTCTGTATGATGGTTTCTGTTGATGGGACATTCTGCATGACGGTTTCTGTTGATGGGACATTCTGTATGACGGTTTCTGTTGATGGGACATTCTGTATGACAGTTTCTGTTGATGGGATATTCTGTATGACGGTTTCTGTTGATGGGACATTATGTATGACAGTTTCTGTTGATGGGACATTCTGTATGACGGTTTCTGTTGATGGGACATTCTGTATGATGGTTTCTGTTGATGGGACATTCTGTATGACTGTTTCTGTTGATGGGACATTCTGTATGACGGTTTCTGTTGATAGGACATTAAAGGCTTAGAAGTTGTGAAGCGCAGTGGTAGCGAGTTCGCTTAAGGTGTGAAGTGGCCGAAGTTCACGCCCAGCTTTAGCTGTTCTAATTGAGCCCTTAGACAAGGCACTTAATTTCCACATTGCCTCGTCTCTCATCCTCGTTGCGATGGATTCCATCATGAGCAATGATGTCTCGAGAGCTGTTGATCCAACACTTGTTTCACAATCGAGCTAAATTCAATTTGTATAAAGTAAATGCTTGTTCATTCACTTGTTGACTGGCAGGTATAATTGGAGTATATGGTTAACCAATTTAACACTGAATGTGTTTTGCATCAGACTGTTTGGAGCAGACTGGATGGCTATAAAACTATTTCCTACCTCGAACATTCATTTTTTATATTATCTTAACTAAATTGAGGTCTACTCGGCCAACTGGTTAGGGGCATCGACTACAATTACTTGCTCCACACTGCTGTGTTGTTATGAATCTCACCAGACATGTTAGATAGTTTGGAGTATGGCGGTTTGGTGTTTCTTCCTGGAAGTTTTGTGGTTCTACCTGGGTGCCCTCTTGTACCTGTAGACAGATTCCCGCCGTCTTCGTTCACCAATAAAAATAGGAAAGTCGCAATATGATCTAAGCTGTTGTTGCAAATCAACGAACATACAAACAAAATATATTATACAGGTGTCGTACGTGTCTGTAGCCCTGTTAAAGCAGTTTGTGTTGCCATGGATACAACAGGTCAAGGACATTCTCTGGAAGTGTGTCACATGCTTGAAGCAACTCAAGGTAAGGTTGGAACATTGTATTGAATGTAACAAATTTTTTTGAAGCAGAAGGTATTAAGTTCACACATTTGTAGCAAGTAATGGCAAGGTGGAAACATTGTATTGCATGCCATTTGTCATTTGTTTGAAACAAACTGAAAATAAGATGGAAACTTGTATCGAGTGATTACGGTCCTTGACTTCAAAGCACCTACCCCTCGCTGCTGTACATGTCTCACTGGGAATGTCAAATATTTTCATATTTGAAAGCTATCCAGCTGGCTTACTGAAGGTCGGTGGTTCTACCTGTGTGGCTATCCAGCTGGCTTACTGAAGGTTGTTGGTTCTACATGTGTGTGTGGCCATCCAGCTGGCTTACTGGAGGTAGGTGGTTCTACATGTGTGTGTGGCCATCCAGCTGGCTTACTGAAGGTCGGTGGTTCTACCTGTGTGGCCATCCAGCTGGCTTACTGAAGGTTGGTGGTTCTACATGTGTGTGTGCCCATCCAGCTGGCTTACTGAAGGTTGGTGGTTCTACATGTGTGTGTGCCCATCCAGCTGGCTTACTGAAGGTCGGTTGTTCTACCTGTGTGGCCATCCAGCTGGCTTACTGAAGGTAGGTGGTTCTACCTGTGTGCCCATCCAGCTGGCTTACTGAAGGTCGGTTGTTCTACCTGTGTGCCCATCCAGCTGGCTTACTGAAGGTAGGTGGTTCTACATGTGTGTGTGCCCATCCAGCTGGCTTACTGAAGGTCGGTGGTTCTACCTGTGCCCATTCAAGCCTGAAAATATGCATATCACTCACGCTATTTGTGACTTTAAATCCTTAATAGATATAATGAATGGCGCTTGTTTGAAACTAGACTGCCTCTGTGGTTGAGTGGTTACGGTCGATGACTTGTATACCACTGTAACCTATCATCACTTGTTCGAGCTCCGTTCAGGCCATGTCTGTTTATACGAAAAAGTTGGCAAAAAGTCCTTCATGTTATATTATAGCCGAGAATCATGTATATGTGAAGATCATTTTGACGTCCTTCATGTTATATTATAGCCGGAGAATCATGTAGATGTGAAGATCATGTTGACGTCCTGCATGTTATATTTTAGCCGGAGAATCATGTAGATGTGAAGATCATGTTGACGTCCTTCATGTTATAATATAGCCGGAGAATCATGTAGATGTGAAGATCATGTTGACGTCCTGCATGTTATATTTTAGCCGGAGAATCGTGTAGATGTGAAGATCATGTTGACGTCCTTCATGTTATAATATAGCCGGAGAATCATGTAGATGTGAAGATCATGTTGACGTCCTTCATGTTATATTATAGCCGGAGAATCATGTAGATGTGAAGATCATGTTGATGTCCTTCATGTTATATTATAGCCGGAGAATCATGTATATGTGAAGATCATGTTGACGTCCTTCATGTTATAATATAGCCGGAGAATCATGTAGATGTGAAGATCATGTTGACGTCCTTCATGTTATAATATAGCCGGAGAATCATGTAGATGTGAAGATCATGTTGACGTCCTTCATGTTATGTTATAGCCGGAGAATCATGTAGATGTGAAGATCATGTTGACGTCCTTCATGTTATGTTATAGCCAGTGAATCATGTAGATGTGAAGATCATGTTGACGTCCTTCATGTTATATTATAGCCGGAGAATCATGTAGACGTGAAGATCATGATGGTGTACCTGAGAATGTTGATAACTTTCACTCATACGGCACCATGGAAGATTATCAAAGGAAAAGGTAGATGTAACATGTAATTTCCATCATATTTAGATATCATTTGTTAAACATTACTGACAGTTCACCCAAGTTTCTTGTATCAGGAAAGTTTCCATCATGTAGAAATGTGTTGCCATTCTTCTGTTGTGGGTTCATGTACCACTATTTGCATGTTCTAAGAGTAATTTCTTTCACTAAGCATGTAACTACAGGTTGCCAAAGCGATATATTCCATATTTACTGATTGTTTACCATGCTAATATTGGTATAGTGATAGGTAACGTTTCTGATTGTTTACTATGCTAATAGTGGTATAGTGATACATAACGTTTCTGATTGTTTACTATGCTAATAGTGGTATAGTGATACATAACGTTTCTGATTGTTTACTATGCTAATAGTGGTATAGTGATAGGTAACATTTCTGATTGTTTACTATGCTAATATTGGTATAGTGATAGGTAACGTTTCTGATTGTTTGCCATGCTAATATTGGTATAGTGATAGGTAACATTTCTGATTGTTTGCCATGCTAATATTGGTATAGTGATAGGTAACGTTTCTGATTGTTTGCCATGCTAATATTGGTATAGTGATAGGTAACATTTCTGATTGTTTGCCATGCTAATATTGGTATAGTGATAGGTAACGTTTCTGATTGTTTGCCATGCTAATATTGGTATAGTGATAGGTAACATTTCTGATTGTTTGCCATGCTAATATTGGTATAGTGATAGGTAACGTTTCTGATTGTTTGCCATGCTAATATTGGTATAGTGATAGGTAACATTTCTGATTGTTTGCCATGCTAATATTGGTATAGTGATAGGTAACGTTTCTGATTGTTTGCCATGCTAATATTGGTATAGTGATAGGTAACATTTCTGATTGTTTGCCATGCTAATATTGGTATAGTGATAGGTAACGTTTCTGATTGTTTGCCATGCTAATATTGGTATAGTGATAGGTAACGTTTCTGATTGTTTACTATGCTAATATTGGTATAGTGATAGGTAACGTTTCTGATTGTTTACTATGCTAATAGTGGTATAGTGATAGGTAACGTTTCTGATTGTTTGCCATGCTAATATTGGTATAGTGATAGGTAACATTTCTGATTGTTTGCCATGCTAATATTGGTATAGTGATAGGTAACGTTCATCTACATATAACCGTCTCCGTGGCCTAGTGGTTAAGGCGTCCGCCTACGTAGTGGGAGGTCGAAGGTTCGAATCTCGGTAGGGGTTCGTTCTGATATGGCCTGTTGGTGAGCCGCCAGCTAGTTAAATAATGGTTACCAATTGCTTACCAGCCTATCACCTGGCATACATGTATAGGATTCGGGAAGTACTGATGTTCATAAAACAGAGGTGTCTCATAAGTCAGATATGGCTGGTCCTTTAAATAGGGGTGACACTATAATAAACAAACACTTTACTTTTTACTTTACTTTTATAACATTTTTTCTCCTGGTACCTGTCCTCTTTTGCGCAAGTGCATGTACCTGGGTACCACATGGTTATTTCAGTTGTTACTTTCCTAACGGAATAGTTTGTTTAACGATATTTTCATTAACAAATTAGCCCGGTAAAGGGTGTCTTGACAGTTTCTTTTTTTAAGGACAATGTCGTTTATGTGACTTACGGTCGAGAGTAACATGGATCTCTGGGAATAGCTTACAGTACATACGTACTAGATGTTGTACATTATATCTATTAGTGTTGACTTTGTATGATTATATTGTAGGGGAGACTTTGGCTGCTGGCATGAATCAACTGTGTAACAACATCATGGGTCACTTAAACAACAAAGGTCTCTACCCTGCATTACAGGTAATTAACATGCATTACAGGTAAATACCATGTATTACAGGTAAATACCATGCATTACAGGTAAATACCATGCATTACAGGTAAATAGCATGCATTACAGGTAAATAGCATGCATTACAGGTAAACACCCTGCATTACATGTAAATAGCATGCATTACAGGTAAACACCCTGCATTACATGTAAATAGCATGCATTACAGGTAAATACCCTGTATTACAGGTAAATAGCATGCATTACAGGTAAATACCATGCATTACAGGTAAATAGCACGCATTACAGGTAAATAGCATGCATTACAGGTAAATAGCATGCATTACAGGTAAATAGCACGCATTACAGGTAAATAGCACGCATTACAGGTAAATAGCATGCATTACAGGTAAATAGCACGCATTACAGGTAAATAGCATGCATTACAGGTAAATAGCACACATTACAGGTAAATAGCATGCATTACAGGTAATACCCTGCACTACATGTAAATAACATGCACTACAGGTAAATAACCTGCATTACAGGTAAATTCCTAAATTATGGATACATACCCTAATTTACAGATAAATTATCCTTGTAAAGGAATATGTGCAATTTTAGCAAATTGACCCACAAATTATTGGAAAAATGAATTTTCCGGGTACATTTTATTCCCCCTTATTAAGAAAGCAGCCACGGGTAGATTGCTTTTGCAATGTCTGTCGGATGATCGGTTAATCAATACCATTTTCATATCTGCTCCAGATTTTTAAAACCACTGGGCCATTCTTGAAATAACTTTACACAAATGTTCACCCATAGCAAATCGACATATTGTGTGCAAGACCCAGCAACGGGCGATATAACACTTCGAAGATCAGAAATGTATGCAATACTGCGTGTCAACTCTTATATCATTCAAACTGATCAGCCCAATTTCATATACATTCACAAAAGGAGCATAGCTTGCTTTAAAAACAGGAATTGTTAATCCAGGGGTGGCTTAAATAATTAATTTCTGTGCTATATTATTGGACTTTCTGTGCTATATAATTGGACTTTCTGTGCTATATAATTGGACTTTCTGTGCTATATAATTGGACTTTCTGTGCTATATAATTGGACTTTCTGTGCTATATAATTGGACTTTCTGTGCTATATAATTGGACTTTCTGTGCTATATAATTGGAATTTCTGTGCTATATAATTGGACTTTCTGTGCTATATAATTGGACTTTCTGTGCTATATAATTGGAATTTCTGGGCTATATTATTGGACTTTCTGGGCTATATAATTGGAATTTCTGGGCTATATAATTGGAATTTCTTGGCTATAGAATTGGAATTTCTGGATTATATAATTGGAATTTCTTGGCTATATAATTGGAATTTCTGGGCTATATAATTGTGAGCTGAATTCTATTGTAGGTATTGTTAGTTAAAGGGCTGGCTAGAAGTAAACCTGCCTTTACAAAAACATCACTTACAGCTGTGTTGACTATATCTTTAAGGTAGGTTGAAACTTCTCTTACAGCTGTGTTGACTATATCTTTAAGGTAGGTTGAAACTTCTCTTACAGCTGTGTTCACTATATCTTTAAGGTAGGTTGAAACTTCTCTTACAGCTGTGTTCACTATATCTTTAAGGTAGGTTGAAACTTCTCTTACAGCTGTGTTCACTATATCTTTAAGGTATTTTTTTAATTAGGTTTATTTAACGTCTCTACTGGTTGCCCATTTGAGTGACGGACAGTTTACCTAACAACGCCTTTCTTGTGCAGTACTTAGTGCACCAACCCGTAAGAAACTGTGATAAGGTTGATATAAAGAGTGATAGGTTACAGCGGTATACAAGCCAGTGATAAGGTTGATATAAAGAGTGATAGGTTACAGCGGTATACAAGTCAGCGATAAGGTTGATATAAAGAGTGATAGGTTACAGCGGTATACAAGTCAGCGATACGGTTGATATAAAGAGAGATAGGTTACAGCGGTATACAAGCCAGCGATAAGGTTGATATAAAGAGTGATAGGTTACAGCGGTATACAAGCCAGCGATAAGGTTGATATAAAGTGAGATAGGTTACAGTGGTATACAAGCCAGCGATAAGGTTGATATAAAGAGTGATAGGTTACAGTGGTATACAAGCCAGCGATAAGGTTGATATAAAGTGAGATAGGTTACAGCGGTATACAAGCCAGCGATAAGGTTGATATAAAGAGTGATAGGTTACAGTGGTATACAAGCCAGCGATAAGGTTGATATAAAGTGAGATAGGTTACAGTGGTATACAAGCCAGCGATAAGGTTGATATAAAGAGTGATAGGTTACAGTGGTATACAAGCCAGCGATAAGGTTGATATAAAGTGAGATAGGTTACAGCGGTATACAAGCCAGCGATAAGGTTGATATAAAGAGTGATAGGTTACAGTGGTATACAAGCCAGCGATAAGGTTGATATAAAGTGAGATAGGTTACAGTGGTATACAAGCCAGCGATAAAAATTGAATCTAACTCCTCTATCCTACCGGAGTGTAACATTATAGTATTATTCTTACTGTATCAGATAAAGTTCTGGTTGACTAAATCTTAAAAAGGACCTTTCCTGAAATGTAGTGTTGCATACTGTCCAGAGAAAAAACTAAAACAAATTAGCATTTAAAGATTTGTGTTGACCAAATTTCAGCTATTATCAACAGTTTGCTACCTTAATGTTCTCTGATAAAGCAAGCATATTGGTGAAATTGATATTTTCCCCCAAGAGAGAGTATTAATTCTGAACTGTATTAGCTGCCATGTAATATAGGAAGTAAATAAACAGCTGTAATAATTGTTTGAATATGACAATTAATACAAGAATAAACTGTGAAAATAAAATTGAATCATTAAATTTTATATTGAATTTAAAGGCGTTAGTAGTTAGTTATTTTTCAGACCACATCTAGCTGTTAATTTCTCTGACATTGTTTGTATTTCAGACCACTGCTGGCTGCCAATTTCTCCTACAAGACATTGTTTGTATTTCAGACCACTGCTGGCTGCCAATTTCTCCTATAATCTACTGACATTGTTTGTATTTCAGACCACTGCTGGCTGCCAATTTCTCCTATAATCTACTGACATTGTTTGTATTTCAAACCACTGCTGGCTGCCAATTTCTCCTACAATTTACTGACATTGTATTTCAGACCACTGCTGGCTGCCAATTTCTCCTACAAGACATTGTTTGTATTTCAGACCACTTGTGACTGCCAATTTCTCCTATAATCTACTGACATTGTTTGTATTTCAGACCACTGCTGGCTGCCAATTTCTCCTACAAGACATTGTTTGTATTTCAGACCACTGCTGGCTGCCAATTTCTCCTATAATCTACTGACATTGTTTGTATTTCAGACCACTGCTGGCTGCCAATTTCTCCTATAATCTACTGACATTGTTTGTATTTCAAACCACTGCTGGCTGCCAATTTCTCCTACAATTTACTGACATTGTATTTCAGACCACTGCTGGCTGCCAATTTCTCCTACAAGACATTGTTTGTATTTCAGACCACTTGTGACTGCCAATTTCTCCTATAATCTACTGACATTGTTTGTATTTCAGACCACTGCTGGCTGCCAATTTCTCCTACAAGACATTGTTTGTATTTCAGACCACTGCTGGCTGCCAATTTCTCCTACAATTTACTGACATTGTATTTCAGACCACTGCTGGCTGCCAATTTCTCCTACAAGACATTGTTTGTATTTCAGACCACTTGTGACTGCCAATTTCTCCTATAATCTACTGACATTGTTTGTATTTCAGACCACTGCAGGCTGCCAATTTCTCCTACAATTTACTGACATTGTATTTCAGACCACTGCTGGCTGCCAATTTCTCCTACAAGACATTGTTTGTATTTCAGACCACTTGTGACTGCCAATTTCTCCTATAATCTACTGACATTGTTTGTATTTCAGACCACTGCAGGCTGCCAATTTCTCCTACAATTTACTGACATTGTATTTCAGACCACTGCTGGCTGCCAATTTCTCCTACAAGACATTGTTTGTATTTCAGACCACTTGTGACTGCCAATTTCTCCTATAATCTACTGACATTGTTTGTATTTCAGACCACTGCTGGCTGCCAATTTCTCCTACAAGACATTGTTTGTATTTCAGACCACTGCTGGCTGCTAATTTCTCTGACAATCTACTGACATTGTATTTCAGACCACTCCTGGCTGCTAATTTCTCTGACAATCTACTGACATTGTTTGTGCTGAACATTCTCTCCGTACCAGCTTTAGTTCACCACCTGTCCGTGACTGCCCCAGATGTAAGTACTGTGTACCTTGTTCATAGGAGTGTAGTCATACATTGTGATGTTCTCTCTATTGTATGCATATGATGTAAAGTTCACTGATAGACTTGTGCAATGTTATGTTCTCCGAGGCTATTATATGGTATAATTTCTTTCCAAATACTTGCTTCAAATATATACTGTTGCTTTCAACTAATAAACAAAAGTCGTATACACGGATTGTTGACAGCAAAATAATGTAAATAGGATCGACATACATGCGTAATACAAGGCACATATACTGAGTAACACGATTTATGGTACAGATTTACCGTTATATCTCACATGTGTGCCTATGCATATTTATTTGAGACTAATCTTTGTTAAATTATCTCTAGGCGACAATATCACACATTTAGTGTTGATTCCAATGACAAACAAGAGTCAATTCAGGAGCGTGGATGACCGTTACATGAAATCCTACATTCACTTTTGAAAGTGTGTAGACCACAAACACACTGTTTATTGATTCAATGTTAGTGTTATGTATTCAGAAGAATTTTTAGTAGCAATGCATTTATACGTGAACAAATGCATGTTTTGCGATGTAATGTCGGTTTAATGATGACCGATAAAGTAAAATATCTGATAGTAACACATAGTGGTGCAGTGTTCTACTCTCTGGCTACATGGTTTGCATTGATGATAAAGTTTACGATCCAATAATCGTTGATTAAGTGTTGTTTCTTGAATATGTTCGAATAAAATAGAAGTATTTTACTGGAATGACATGCTTAGACCAGTATTGTTCAATGATCTGATTAAGTATTGATTTAGCTATGTTATGTCTTTGTAACCCAGGTTAGTCCCTAAAATGCTGAATAAATTGGAAGGAATGTGCAAACAAAATAAATCCAGATCGGCCACGGCGTATCACCGAGACTGATCAGTATCTATGTTTTTTGCTATTCAGCCAAGTGTTTTATTAGCTCCACTATCCGAATAGCAAACAGCATAGAGCCTGATCAGACTGTATGCTCTGTGTCGTCCTATCTGGCTTTATGCTGTTTGCAAAAGCAACTTTTGTTGTGATAAGCATTTTGATTTTCGGTGTGTGGTTTCAAGATATGAAATGCTGAGTGATTCTGAACGTCTTTTGCCTTTGCTTACACTTTGCTTATCATCATTTCAGTGCCTGACCCATTTAATTACAAATAGGGTGTTCAAAAAATCGCTCGATTTACTGACCAATGAACAAAGTACAAGAATCATCTTCAACTCCCTAGAGGGGAACTATGCCCTATGTTTACTAGGTAAGTGTGTCAAATAGGGTATTCAGTGGATCCCTTCAGTCTCCTAGAGGGGACGTACGCCCTATGTTTACTAGGTAAGTATGCCGAATAGGGTATTCAATGGATCCCTTCCTCTAATAGCATAGAGCAATGTCAAGCACCCTGTTCAATGGATCCCTTTAGTCTCCTAGAGGGGACGTACGCCCTATGTTTACTAGGTAAGTGTGCCGAATAGGGTATTCAATGGATCCCTTTAGTCTCCTAGAGGGGAACTATGCGCTATGTTTACTAGGTAAGTGTGCCGAATAGGGTATTCAATGGATCCCTTCCTCTAATAGCATAGAGCAATGCCAAGCACCCTGTTCAAAGGATCCCTTTAGTCTCTTAGAGGGGATGTACGCCCTATGTTTACTAGATAAGTGTGCAGAATAGGGTATTCAATGGATCCCTTCCTCTAATAGCATAGAGCAATGCCAAGCACCCTGTTCAATGGATCCCTTTAGTCTCCTAGAGGGGACGTACGCCCTATGTTTACTAGGTAAGTGTGCAGAATAGGGTATTCAATGGATCCCTTCCTCTAATAGCATAGAGCAATGCCAAGCACCCTGTTCAAAGGATCCCTTTAGTCTCCTAGAGGGGACGTACGCCCTATGTTTACTAGGTAAGTGTGTCAAATAGGGTATTCAATGGATACCTTCCTCTAATTGCATAGAGCAATGCCAAGCACCCTGTTCAAAGGATCCCTTCAGGCTCCTAGAGGGGACGTACGCCCTATGTTTACTAGGTAAGTGTGTCGAATAGGGTATTCAATGGATCCCTTCTTCTAATAGCATAGAGCAATGTCAAGCACCCTGTTCAAAGGATCCCTTTAGTCTCCTAGAGGGGACGTACGCCCTATGCTTACTAGGTAAGTATGCCGAATAGGGTATTCAGTGGATCCCTTCCTCTAATTGCATAGAGCAATGCCAAGCACCCTGTTTAAAGGGTCTCTTCAGTCTCCTAGAGGGGACGTACGCCCTATGTTTAGTTGATGGGTATTCCAAATAGTGTCCAAGGGTTCCCTTCATGTTTGATGTGGACTATGTTGTATGTTTGTTGTCTATGAATGAGTTGACTTAAGGCAGTTTACATCTCATTTATATCACTGAAGGCAACTGTTTGTATTTCTAAATAATGTATACTGATCTTCATCTCCCAGTAAGGGAATTGTACTCCATGTTTGTCAGATATGTTCAACGTATTGATGGGTTTATTGAGCAGTACATGAAAAAACTGTGAAGTCGAGATTACGTGATTTTCCTCGTTAGAATACATGTATATTAATAATTAAGGGGTCATCACTTTGGTTAGGACCTTGCTGATTATGTGATGTGTATGTAGACGTTACATGACATAAAACCTAACTGATTCTGGGGCATCCGGGTAGTTTGGAATCAAAATCTGTATCTTACCCTTGGCATGATGGTAGGAGGTAACTATGGGGCATCTGGGTAGTTTGGAATCAAAATTAGTATCTTACCCTTGGCATGATGGTAGGAGGTAACTATGGGGCATCTGGGTAGTTTGGAATCAAAATCTGTATCTTACCCTTGGCATGATGGTAGGAGGCGACTACCAGAACCTGAATGCTCGGTCTTTCCTATTTCTCCGATTCCAGTGTGTAAAAGTTTTTGTTCCCTACACCATAATTTTGTATTTTTGTATAAAAAATTTTAAAAAATGATGAATCCAAAATGTCTAGTCCTGTTTGGTTTCATATAACCTGGGCTATGTTGGTGCGAAAGAGAAACAATGTGTTATGTTCGGTGATCTCTTGAATCTGTTTTTGTTACAGCAAACTTGATACAGCTTGGCTACTCGGAGCTCGAGGGTCTGGTAGAAAACACAATCAGCTTTATGGTGAGTTTGTTCCTTATTTACCAACAACAAAATAACCAATAAACCTGCGACAACAGTGAAATTAAACCTGTATTGGCTATTGCGTATATCTTTGAATTTGCCATAGCCCCGGCATCAATATATTCAAAATCGATGCGCTTAGATTTACGGCTGGAGTGAAAATGATTCTGTTATCAACACTAAGATAAAAGCATGACCTTTTAATAAATATTCGTTAAATTGAATTAGTTCAAGCGAGGATTTCTGCCTTTCAGAATTGCTGGAAGCTAAGGGTTCATTCTAGATAATAATTTTTGGGAGAAATGAGACGGTGCACGATTGCACCCTTAAATTGTGTTATTTAATAAATGTCAACAAAATATTCTTTAAACTTTATTTATTTTACAACGATTGCGAAGCAAGTTTTAACAACTTATATTAATCACTCTCGTTGGCGCGGATGAAAGCGTAAATGTGGTCATTCGTGTGTGAGGAAACCGGAGTACCTGGAGAAAACCCACCTGTCCGATCTGGCGACCATCGTACCATCTCACATACTTCCCGATCTGAGGATCGAACCTGGGTTGCATTGGTGAGAAGCGAGCGCGCTAACCACTGCGCGCTAATCTGGCAGCCATAATATAACTAACAAAATATGGTTAGTCACAATTTTGAGTAGGAGTGCGTTATATTGGGCCAGTTTATCTTGTTGGACAATATTTTGTATGAAAATGTAAAATAATAAAAAAATGAGAAGTGGGGTCCCCTGGGGGCGAAGTCAGGGTCACTATGGCAACTATTTCACCCCTGTCGCCCTCTGGAATGAACCCTGAAGTTGGTCTTTTCTCCCTGACAATATGCTATCTTGCAATTGATGTACGTTTGTCTTCAAAGGTTGCATTACAGTCAAACCTGTCTTAAGCAGCCAGCCAAGGGAATCACAGAAAGTGGCTGCTTAGCACAGGTGGCTGCTTAATAGAGGTCAAATGTATAATAAAACAACATATTTGGAAACTGGCTGCTTAATACAGGTTGGCTGCTTAATAGAGGTGACCACTAACACAGGTTTGACTGTACTTGTGAGCAAAGTATCGATGAGTTGGGATGCATTATAGGTTTAGCAATAAATTGAAAATTCTATGTTGTAGACTGTGACTATACGTTTGTTGGACAAGTGTAAGAATTATGTGCAGAATAAGCGATCAAATCTAACCCACTGGCACCCTGTACTCGGCTGGTTCTCACAGACTACTGATCAAGGGTGAGTATACAGACTTGCAGATGTTTTTGTAATAATCGTGGTTGCCCATGAGTGACGCCTCCTGAATAGATTGGTAATTTTATATTTTGGAGGATAATGCAGCGATACAGACAGAGACCCAGTCCAGAGTCTCCTCTTGTTTTACATGCATTGTGTATAGACACGAGACCTCGGTTTAAAGTCTCATCCGAAAGACTATGCTACAAGTCATTTTAGAATAGTATAGCGGGGGATCGAACCATCGACCTCTGGATCATAAGTCCAGTATGTTAATCAAATTTTTAGATGCAGAAAGATTGTATATAATATTATCTATTTTATGATAATATTGCATTTCAGCTTACACGAAGCCATGCCATTTGTGGTGAAACAACTTCAGATTCTGTGGTGCAGTAAGATGGTACGGCTGTTATTTCTGGAGCTGATAGAATATGTAGATTATGCAAAGGTATTAGACACGCAGCGTGCTGCCTCCAAAGATAAAGGTGAATGTATTATCTTATAATTCTTCCAATTTATTTTGTATTATTTTATAATTCTTCCAATTAATTTTGTATTATCTTATAATTATTCCAATTTATTTGGACGGATCTGTAATCCAGTGGTAACACGCTGGACTGGTAATCCAGAGATTTCAGGTTCGATCCCCGTCTGACCCTAATATAATTAAGTCTTTCAGATGCGACATTAAACCGAGGTCTCGTGTCGGTGTTGTACACCGTGCACGTAAAAGAACCAGAGGAGACTCCGGAATGTGTCTCTGTCTGTATCATTGCACTATCCTCCAAAAATCTAGAATGACTAATCTCTTCAGGAGGCATCGCTTATATGGACAACCGGTAGCGACGATAAATAAACGTAAAACACATACACTCCAATTTATTTTGCAACAGTGTTGTTAATTAACCTGATTGGATCACGTGACCTAATATAACGTTTTTACACAGATGGGCTGCTTTAATATTGCTTCAGAATAACTGACAAGTTATAACTGATATGTATTTGCTTGTCACCGTGCCAACTGGGTTCGAGCCCCGCTCAGGCCGTGTCTCATTTATATGAAAAAGTTGGCAGTTTCTTAAGGTGGTTGGTGCACCCAAGTACTGGTTAACCGCTGGAGCCTGCCCAGGAAAGGTGTTGTTAAGTAAACTGCCCGTCGGCGATATAGCCCGAAATGGTGCTGATGCAGGCGTAAAACCCGCAATATCAATATAAATGAACTGAATATACGTGTTCACCTCCTAAATCTGTGATAACTTGTGCATCAACCCCCTAATAGTGGAAGTCGTAATATCGCCGTAGTAGCGCATTCGCTTCAGGTGTGAAAGGCCCGTAGTTCGAGCCCCACTGGAGCCGTTACGATTTTGCTATTAGGCAAGGCATTTAAGTTCCACATTGCCTCTTCTCTCCCTCGTGGCGATGGATTCCATCAAGGTCTCGAGAGTGATTAATATAAGTTGTAAGAACTTGTTTTGCAATCGAGCTAAAATAAATTTGTATAAACTAACCCCCTAATTGACTATTTGGTTGGTTTTATTCACAATTCAGAGAGGCAATCAAGTATGACATGCAATTGTTCACAAAGGCGTTATAGTGGCACAGCTGGTAGCCGGTTTGACTACGGCTCCAGTAGACCGGGTCCGTTGCATTACCGAGTTCCCTCCTTGCATTCAGTGCTGTGTGATTGTTAATTTGTTAATTGGATATTGTTGGCAGCAGTACTAGTTCAGCCGAGTGTTGAGGAGGGGGAGGGGTAATACACACTTCTTCCTCCACCAATAATAGCTGGAGAGTCGACATATGACCCCTAAGCTGTTTATGCTACCTTAAACCCCGAAACAAACAAACTGCCTGCGTTTCCGCTTCTCTGTACAATATGGTGGTCTAACTGTGTCTTATATTTTCAGGTATTTTAAAGAAAGCTATCGACAAGGCATCATCCAAGAACACTGTATCGAAGATCAAACTGGGCAGCACAATAGCTCAGTCAACGTGCCTGCCATGTGCCTTGTATCAATGTGCCATGAATACCTTGTCCCAACTCAAACTGGATATAGTCAGTGGTAAGTATAGCAAACTGGGAAGCACAATAGCTCAGTCAACGTGCCTGCCATGTGCCTTGTATCAATGTGCCATGAATACCCTGTCCCAACTCAAACTGGATATAGTCAGTGGTAGGTATAGCAAACTGGGTAGCACAATAGCTCAGTCAACGTGCCTTGTATCAATGTGCCATGAATACCCTGTCCCAACTCAAACTGGATATAGTCAGTGGTAAGTATAGCAACCTGGGTAGCACAATAGCTCAGTCAACGTGCCTGCCATGTGCCTTGTATCAGTGTGCCATGAATACCCTGTCCCAACTCAAACTGGATATAGTCAGTGGTAAGTATAGCAAACTGGGTAGCACAATAGCTCAGTCAACGTGCCTGCCATGTGCCTTGTATCAATGTGCCATGAATACCCTGTCCCAACTCAAACTGGATATAGTCAGTGGTAAGTATAGCAAACTTGGCAACACACTTAAATCGACATGCTTGCCATGTGCCTGGCATATCTTGTGACTTGACAGGCAGGTGTTAGCCATGAATACCCTGTCCCAACTCAAACTGGATATAGTCAGTGGTAAGTGTAGCAAACTTGGCAACACACTCAAATCGACATGCTTGCCATGTGCCTGGTATATCTTGTGACTTGACAGGCGGGTGTTATCAATTCAATTTATTTGGAGCAAATATTTTTGGCCCGTGTCTATATTTCATGTCTGATTTATAATGAGATATGCTGCCTGTCTTGTGGAGGTTTCTGTGTGATATGTGGCCTAACTGTGTTCATGTTTCAGATCTGAGTTACAATGAGATATTACTGCCTATCTTGTGGAGGTTTCTCTGTGATGTGGGGCCTAACTTTGTCTATATTTCAGGTCTAAGTTACAACGAGATATTACTGCCTATCTTGTGGAGGTTTATCTGATATTGAGCCTAAGTTTGTCTATATATCAGGTCTGAGTTACAATGAGATATTACTGCCTATCTTGTGGTGGTTTATCTGATATTGAGCCTAACTTTGTCTATATTTCAGGTCTGAGTTACAACGAGATATTACTGCCTATCTTGTGGAGGTTTATCTGATATTGAGCCTAAGTTTGTCTATATTTCAGGTTTGAGTTACAACGAGATATTACTGCCTATCTTGTGGTGGTTTATCTGATATTGAGCCTAACTTTGTCTATATTTCAGGTCTGAGTTACAATGAGATACTACTGCCTATCTTGTGGTGGTTTATCTGATATTGAGCCTAAGTTTGTCTATATTTCAGGTCTGAGTTACAACGAGATATTACTGTCTATCTTGTGGAGGTTTATCTGATATTGAGCCTAAGTTTGTCTATATATCAGGTCTGAGTTACAATGAGATATTACTGCCTATCTTGTGGTGGTTTATCTGATATTGAGTCTAACTTTGTCTATATTTCAGGTCTGAGTTACAACGAGATATTACTGCCTATCTTGTGGAGGTTTATCTGATATTGAGCCTAAGTTTGTCTATATTTCAGGTTTGAGTTACAACGAGATATTACTGCCTATCTTGTGGTGGTTTATCTGATATTGAGCCTAACTTTGTCTATATTTCAGGTCTGAGTTACAATGAGATACTACTGCTTATCTTGTGGTGGTTTATCTGATATTGAGCCTAAGTTTGTCTATATTTCAGGTCTGAGTTACAACGAGATATTACTGCCTATCTTGTGGAGGTTTATCTGATATTGAGCCTAAGTTTGTCTATATTTCAGGTTTGAGTTACAACGAGATATTACTGCCTATCTTGTGGTGGTTTATCTGATATTGAGCCTAACTTTGTCTATATTTCAGGTCTGAGTTACAATGAGATACTACTGCTTATCTTGTGGTGGTTTATCTGATATTGAGCCTAAGTTTGTCTATATTTCAGGTCTGAGTTACAACGAGATACTACTGCCTATCTTGTGGATGTTTATCTGATATTGAGCCTAACTTTGTCTATATTTCAGGTCTGAGTTACAATGAGATACTACTGCCTATCTTGTGGAGGTTTCTCTGTGATATGGGGCCTAACTGTGGCCTCAAGGTGTTCCTAGATCTGCTACAACAGACCCCGGAGAGCACCATTCACCCGGTGTTTAGTCTACTCACTTTGTTCTGCGAGTCTGCATCAAACTATATCTGGTAAGAACTACATCGTGTTGTCTTTCTGTGTTTTTAAAGTTATCTTTATAAAGGCAAAATAGTAACCCTGGGAGGCCTCTGTGGTTAACGTCGTTGACTTCAAATCACTTGCCCCTCACTGCTGTAGGTTCGAATCCCCCGTCGACGAGTGGTTAAGGTCGCTGACTTCAAATCACTTGCCCCTCACTGCTGTACGTTCGAATCCCACTTGTGGTGTCAAGTTGCTGTCATGTGAGGAAATGATCCAGCTGGCTTCCAGATGGTCAATGGTTCTACCTGTATGTGCCTAAAATCTATATTTGTACAGTGTTGTTGTATGATTGATCAAGTCTATATTTGTACAGTGTTGTTGTATGATTGATCAGGTCTATATTTGTACAGTGTCTGGCCTTGATAACCCTTACAAAGTTACTCGAGTTAATCACACAGGAAAATGTGCTTGTCTTTCATAGGTTCCCCAGGGATCATTCTAGAGGGCGATGTGGGCGAAATTGTCGCCCTAGGGACCCTGACTTCGCCCTCTGGGCCCCACTTCTCCCTTAAAAAATTTTTTTTTTTGGTTTTTAACCATTTTCAAACAAATTTTGTCTAGTAAAATACACTGGCCCATTATAAATCACTCCTTCTATTTAAATGTTGTATTTAATGGTTGTACTGTGCATTTTAACCCTATTTTGCAGAAGTATATTAAAGAACACCATTTAAGGAAGCGATCACGCGCTTTCTTACTTCTCCCAAAAATTCTGACCTAGAATGAACCCTGTTCACTGTATCTTTCAACAGGTGATATCAATAAGCCAGCAAATCGATCTCCGATAAATAGTGAACATATGCATAAAGTAACATACAGCTTGTCTCCTAAAACATACAAAGCTTTGCAGAGTCTCGTCTTGTGTATTTCCTCCAACTCGCCTAATAAACTATAATTTTAGACAGTAACCAAATATTCTCTCTATATTTCTCACAAGTCTAGGGATTATTTCCTTGCAGCACATTGGATCATATAGAGATGTTTGAGCATCAGAAGTTATTCAAAGTGGAAGATTACGTCAAGATGAGTGAATTCCTCAATCTCTTTGTGTTTAGACTACTCTGGGGCGGACTTATGTGTAAGTCACCTTTTAAATTTCACCCGATGGGTCTCTCATTCTGTACAATTCCACAGACGGATCTGTAGTCCAGTGGTAACAGGTTCGATCCCCCGTCTGACCCTAATAAGATTAACAGTCTTTCAGATGGGACGTTAAACCAAGGTCTCGTGTCGGTGCTGTACACTGTGCACGTAAAAGAACCAGCGGAGTCTCTGGAATGGGTCTCTGTCTGTATCATTGCACTATCCTCCAACAATCTAAAATGACTAATCTCTTCAGGAGGCGTCGCTCATATGGGCAACCGGTAGCGATGATAAATAAACGTAAATAACTTCACCAAGGTTATCACCATGACTCGATGACTTGTCGCAGGCAACACCATGGTTCAAGGTCACATTCAAAGTAGCCTTGGTTCCAGTCTGTCGATTTTTCAATAATTTACTTCTGGCAAAATTGATTCCCGAGCGTAGTGCCACCTACGTTACACCCATGTTTTCTAGGGTGTTGATTGAAGAACGACAACTCTTATCTGCAAGATACGATCGCTAAAAATCTAAAACAGAATCTTTTCGGAAATCACCGAACAGGCACGATTATACATAATCATTTTTTAAAACACACGAATGCTCCTGTAGCCTCATTTACATTGCAAAATTGTGTCAACATATAATTTCACATTTCTGTATTATATCGATGAGATGGCAGATCTTTAACTAGTATGTTTAGGTGGTAATGGGTCGATTCGGCGTAATTGAAATAAGGAAGACTTAACTATTGAGTAAACATGTCAAATCAGACGCACACTTTACTTTTTAAAACTATTTATCATTCCGTTGACCCGTAAAAAATGGCGGCCAATTATACAGTTTTATCAACATTGCAGTGACTCACTTTCGATTCAAGCACATCATTAATTAAGCCATGTACTAATAGGCCTATTAATAGGGTTAATGATAATCAATAATTACACGGAATACACCCCAGGTTTCCCCAGGCGTTGCTATTATAAGAAACTCAATACAGCCCAATTAATTGTCTCGGTGTTAAAATAACAAATGTATATGACTGACCAGGCAAAATATATCGGCGCCTGTTCCCAGGCTACCTTCAAGAGGAGAAGTATTATTTCAGTAGCCGGGTAGGGATAGTGAACTAAACCCATGGAGGAACATCTCAGTTATTTACCGTGTATGATTATTGCAACTGACCGTTTTTTTAGTGTGGAGATAATAGTTTTTGTTTGTCATACAGTTCTAGTTGTGAGGCAAGCCTGTGATACTCTGTGGTGGGGATATATGTTCTATATGAACTTAACTTATAGTTTATACAGGTCTAGTTGTGAGGCAAGCCTGTGATACTCTGTGGTGGGGATATATGTTCTATATGAACTTAACTTATAGTTTATACAGGTCTAGTTGTGAGGCAAGCCTGTGATACTCTATGGTGGGGATATATGTTCTATATGAACTTAACTTATAGTTTATACAGGTCTAGTTGTGAGGCAAGCCTGTGATACTCTGTGGTGGGGATGTATGTTCTTTATGAACTTAACTTATAGTTTATACAAATTTATTATAGCTCGATTGTGAAACAAGTTTTTCGAAACGTTACATTAATCGCTCTCGATGGAATCCATTGCCATTCATAAGGGAGAAAGAAGAGGCCGTGTGGAATTTAAGTGCCTTGCCTAAGGCCATAATCGTAACGGCTATATCTAGGCATTAACTCCGAACATTTCATATATGAAGCGAACACTACCACTGCGCCAACACTCACTCACCTTTATTTCTCAAATGTCTCCGCTAAGCACCCAGTTTGGGGAGCATCCACCAGTTCCACCTATTTCCGTTTTTAATTAATTTAATTTTAGTTAAATATTCAAAATTGGTGACAATAAATTGTTTGTATGACATTCATTAAGTTTGTATATATTTGTAATGTAGCGCTCAGTGTGGCAAACAGCAGCGAGGTATTCACATCAGCACGAGGCTTGCTGATGATTCTGTACGAGAGTGACAGCCGCAGGAACTACACCCCAGCAGATCACTGGCTTATCAAGTATGTATAAACTACACCCCAGTAGATCACTGGCTTATCTAGTATGTATAAACTACACCCCAGTAGATCACTGGCTTATCTAGTATGTATAAACTACACCCCAGCAGATCACTGGCTTATCAAGTATGTATAAACTACGCCCCAGTAGAAAACTACGCCCCTGCAGATCACTGGCTTATCTAGTATGTATAAACTACACCCCAGTAGATCACTGGCTTATCAAGTATGTATAAACTACACCCCAGCAGATCACTGGCTTATCAAGTATGTATAAACTACACCCCAGCAGATCACTGGCTTATCAAGTATGTATAAACTACGCCCCAGTAGAAAACTACGCCCCTGCAGATCACTGGCTTATCTAGTATGTATAAACTACACCCCAGTAGATCACTGGCTTATCAAGTATGTATAAACTACACCCCAGCAGATCACTGGCTTATCAAGTATGTATAAACTACACCCCAGTAGATCACTGGCTTATCAAGTATGTATAAACTACGCCCCAGTAGAAAACTACGCCCCTGCAGATCACTGGCTTATCTAGTATGTATAAACTACACCCCTGTAGATCACTGGCTTATCAAGTATGTATAAACTACACCCCAGCAGATCACTGGCTTATCAAGTATGTATAATCTACACCCCAGCAGAGCACTGGCTTATCTAGTATGTATAAACTACACCCCAGCAGATCACTGGCTTATCTAGTATCTATAAACTACACCTCTGTAGATCACTGGCTTATCAAGTATGTATAATCTACACCCCAGCAGATCACTGGCTTATCTAGTATGTATAAACTACACCCCAGCAGATCACTGGCTTATCTAGTATCTATAAACTACACCTCTGTAGATCACTGGCTTATCAAGTATGTATAAACTACACCCCAGTAGATCACTGGCTTATCAAGTATGTATACACTACACCCCTGTAGAACACTGGCTTATCAAGTATGTATAAACTACACCCCAGTAGATTATTGGCTTATCTAGTATGTATAAACTACGCCCCAGTAGATCACTGACTTATCAAGTATGTATAAACTACACCCCAGCAGATCATTGGCTTATCAAGTATGTATAAACTACGCCCCAGTAGATCACTGACTTATCAAGTATGTATAAACTACACCCCAGCAGATCATTGGCTTATCAATTATGTATAAACTACACCCCAGCAGATCATTGGCTTATCAAGTATGTATAAACTACACCCCAGCAGATCATTGGCTTATCAAATTATAAACTACACCCAGCAGATCATTGGCTTATCAATTATGTATAAACTACACCCCAGCAGATCATTGGCTTATCAAGTATGTATAAACTACACCCCAGCAGATCATTGGCTACAGTATAAACTACACCCCAGCAGATCACTGGCTTATCAAGTATGTATAAACTACACCCCAGCAGATCACTGGCTTATCAAGTATGTATAAACTACACCCCTGTAGTTCATTGGCTTATCTAGTATGTATAAACTACACCCCAGCAGATCATTGGCTTATCAAGTATGTATAAACTACACCCCTGCAGATCATTGGCTTATCAAGTATGTATAAACTACACCCCAGCAGATCATTGGCTTATCAAGTATGTATAAACTACACCCCAGCAGATCACTGGCTTATCAAGTATGTATAAACTACACCCCAGCAGATCACTGGCTTATCAAGTATGTATAAACTACACCCCTGTAGTTCATTGGCTTATCTAGTATGTATAAACTACACCCCAGCAGATCATTGGCTTATCAAGTATGTATAAACTACACCCCAGCAGATCATTGGCTTATCTAGTATGTATAAACTACACCCCAGCAGATCATTGGCTTATCAATTATGTATAAACTACACCCCAGCAGATCATTGGCTTATCAAGTATGTATAAACTACACCCCAGCAGATCATTGGCTTATCAAGTATGTATAAACTACACCCCAGCAGATCACTGGCTTATCAAGTATGTATAAACTACACCCCAGCAGATCACTGGCTTATCAAGTATGTATAAACTACACCCCTGTAGTTCATTGGCTTATCTAGTATGTATAAACTACACCCCAGCAGATCATTGGCTTATCAAGTATGTATAAACTACACCCCTGCAGATCATTGGCTTATCAAGTATGTATAAACTACACCCCAGCAGATCATTGGCTTATCAAGTATGTATAAACTACACCCCAGCAGATCACTGGCTTATCAAGTATGTATAAACTACACCCCAGCAGATCACTGGCTTATCAAGTATGTATAAACTACACCCCTGTAGTTCATTGGCTTATCTAGTATGTATAAACTACACCCCAGCAGATCATTGGCTTATCAAGTATGTATAAACTACACCCCTGCAGATCATTGGCTTATCAAGTATGTATAAACTACACCCCAGCAGATCATTGGCTTATCAAGTATGTATAAACTACACCCCAGCAGATCATTGGCTTATCAAGTATGTATAAACTACACCCCAGCAGATCATTGGCTTATCTAGTATGTATAAACTACACCCCAGCAGATCATTGGCTTATCTAGTATGTATAAACTACACCCCAGCAGATCATTGGCTTATCTAGTATGTATAAACTACACCCCAGCAGATCATTGGCTTATCTAGTATGTATAAACTACACCCCAGCAGATCATTGGCTTATCAAGTATGTATAAACTACACCCCTGCAGATCATTGGCTTATCAAGTATGTATAAACTACACCCCAGCAGATCATTGGCTTATCAAGTATGTATAAACTACACCCCAGCAGATCATTGGCTTATCAAGTATGTATAAACTACACCCCAGCAGATCATTGGCTTATCAAGTATGTATAAACTACACCCCAGCAGATCACTGGCTTATCTAGTATGTATAAACTACACCCCAGCAGATCACTGGCTTATCTAGTATGTATATGTTTATGATTGTGTTTATGTTTATCTATACAACAAAATACGATTAAACTAGAAAAACAAGTAAAAGGCATCCAGTACAAGATACACTTGCAAAACCGTACTAACTAATACTAGCAAGTACAAGCTGTAATATATTTAGCATCGTTACCATCACAGGGATTCGGCAAGTTTGGGGGTACTAGTATATATATTTAAGTACAGGGATTCTACTCTGTGGGATGTCAGATTTCGCATCGATCAGTAAAATGGCCATATCTGAAACAATTTTGTACAAAGCTGTCCAAATATAACGCCTATCCCGAGTCTTTATATTGTTCTTCAAATAAAACACAACTTTAAGCTGCATGCATGTATACTTTACAAACAATTGCCACATACATTGGCCATAGCAGGTCACATTTCCATACTAGGACACGGGTTCTGTCAGCAACAAAAAAAAATCTTCGACGGAAGAGTTTTAACTGTGAATAACATTATTAATAAAATGTGTTTCCACTAACCTGTATGTTTATTCGGCAAAAATGTACGTCAAAAAGAGATTTCGTAGCATTTTCAATTTGTTTTGAAAAATTCTAAAGCGGCGCAATTCGCGTTGAAACGAGCGTTGAAACGAGCGTTCTGATTGGATTATTAGAATGTAACAAGATGTTTTTTTATATATGAAGAACAATCATAATCCAATCAGAACGCTCGTTTCAACGCGAATTGCGCCGCTTTAGAATTTTTCAAAACAAATTGAAAATGCTACGAAATCTCTTTTTGACGTACATTTTTGCCGAATAAACATACAGGTTAGTGGAAACACATTTTATTGATAATGTTATTCACAGTTAAAACTCTCCCGTCGAAGATTTTTTTTTGTTGCTGACAGAACCCGTGTCCTAGTATGGAAATGTGACCTGCTATGGCCAATGTATGTGGCAATTGTTTGCAAAGTATACATGCATGCAGCTTAAAGTTGTGTTTTATTTGAAGAACAATATAAAGACTCGGGATAGGCGTTATATTTGGACAGCTTTGTACAAAATTGTTTCAGATATGGCCATTTTACTGATCGATGCGAAATCTGACATCCCACAGAGTAGAATCCCTGTACTTAAATATATATACTAGTACCCCCAAACGTGCCGAATCCCTGTGGTTACCATGTGAACATGCATCGTATGGATAATCTACTGAACAATTAATGGCCGAAGCTCCATAGCCATGCTGTATTTTGTGTTTGCGTTTCAGAGATATAAAGGCCAGCAGTTTCATGAATGAGCTAGATAGAGGGAGGAAACTGGCTCAGTTTATGCTACAAAAAATTCCACATATCATTCCATTTGCCGAGGTATGTTTCATTCTACTGTATAGTGAAAGTGAATGTACATGATAAATGTGTTGCTTCAACATTCCCACTACGGCCTGAAACCGTTTCCATGACGGAAGAAAAACAATTGTATACAATCGTTTAAGCAAATTGGAGCGGGAATCAGCTATCCCATTGTTAGCTCAAATGATCTATACCTCGGGTTAGTTATCAGTATAATCCAAATAAGAGACATCTCTAATTTTCTATTACCTCCCTTGGCAGATAAAGTCTTATTTATTCCAAAATGTGAATAGGTCCTTTTAGTTAGAATCCTTTGTTTTTACTGTTGTTCCCTAACCAGATGTGTGGTATGATAAATGTGATTTTATCAAAATCGTGTTAATTAACTGATAACATTCTTTTACAAATAAGTACCCATTGCATATACTGTAGGATATCTATTGAGATATCGTAATTTAATAATCATAAGAAGCGATAGTGGAATATGTGGTGTGCAAAGGAAACAACGATAAAAACAGAGGAAAACACTTAACAGGACCTATCTACTTTTAGGGAGTATTCAGGGGCAGTAACTGACCGATGTCCCTCATTGTCCAGTGTTTTCCGTGCTTCTATCAGTCCACAGTTTCTTCAACGATTGGCCTATTTATATTAAAAGTAATTGCTCGGATCCGATATCCAAAATGGCTTTCATTAGTATAGTGTTAGCATTTATGCTTAGACACCACTGACTATTCATGGAAACTATCAACCCGTATTAAGAAATCCATTTTCTTTGTTCTGTTTATGCTGTGGCCCTCCTACCTATTAAAGGCATATGCGGTAATTGCCAGTGCGCAACTTTCTGCGCAGTCAGGGGAGATAACAACATTTGTTGTCCGAGGTGGACTGGAGGGTCTGAGAAATCTGCTGGGTGAGAAAGTCAATGGCAAAGTGAGGGCAACTGGCACAAAGCGTGTGATTGAAAACATTGCTCGATATTTAGAGACATAAACTGGAACATAAAACTGACTGTCGCTTGTTGCAGTGGAGATTTTGTAACTGAATTTCTATATTCTTACATTGACTGGACATATTTGACAATGGGCACAGAGTTATCTCCCTTACACTATAGTGTATATGCATCTACAGTACTGGTGGGCACTGTGAACTGTACTGAGAGTACCAGCCTCTTGTGTCTGGTTTTGTTTGGGAGCACAACTTTCAAATTTTCACTTTTTCCGAGTCGCCGACAACTATTTTGTATACTAGTATTAATTGTGGTCTACTCTCTATTTTGTTTCAAGTACAGCTGATGTTGTTACTTACTCTTATGTACATAGTATTAGTTGGGTTATATGTGTTGTGTACAGTCAAGTAGTTTAGTGAGGACATGGCAGTGTTGGTGTGATGTCAGATACTGGTCAGTGTGTTATATGAAACACCCCCATTTGAGAAAATAATGGGGGTAGGGATCTAAATTTTCAGATATTTGAATAAATATCCTGGTAACCTATGTTTTTTTAATCAGTTATACTTAGCATATATATAGATAAACTTATTTAGAGCAATTTAATGACAATTTCTATGATAAAAACAAAAATGTTGGTCCAAATTTCAAAATAATTTCTCAAAAACGATAAGTAAAATATTGGTGAGATAGCACTATTTGGCTCATAAATTTTTATATTCATGCAGTTTTCTATAGTTTTCTGCTGTATTCCTTGCTGCAGGCACATAGGGTCATGAAAATAATAACTTGTGTCTTCTAATGCAACATACTGTATACTTAGGAACCGCTATACAGTGTGTGGTATATGTGTCTAAAATATCGCGAAATTGACAAAAGGGCTAATATTTCACAGTAAATTTACAAAAAAACTAGCTCGGTGACCCATATATTTTTTTCTACCTTTATTTTGTACTATATAAGTTGATTAAAAGTGCAAAACGCCAAAACTCTCTCTATGTTTATAATATTAGAGCTATTTTGTAGCATATGCCTTTAATGGAAACTGTTTCCATATCGATCAATATTCAGAAATCCGTTTTCTTTCTATTTTGCAGAGAGTTAAGATTTTCCGAAAAAGTGTACAAAAAGAGAGGGAAGTATTAGGGCTGTGCGAGTCCGTTAGTTCCACACCTCAATCTACGTTGATTACCGTACATAGAAGCCGGATTGTAGAGGTAAGTTCTGGGATGTGTTAGGGACACTGTTCTATACCTCAATCTACATTGATATATCATACATAGAAGCCGGATTGTAGAGGTACGTTCAAGGAGGTGTTACGGCTGTGTGAATCCGTTAGTTCTATGCCTCAATCTACATTGATATATCGTACATAGAAGCCGGATTGTAGAGGTACGTTCAAGGAGGTGTTACGGCTGTGTGAATCCGTTAGTTCTATGCCTCAATCTACATTGATATACCGTACATAGAATCATATATATCGTGTAGACTTGCAGTTTAGTTTATTCTAAATGGTTCTGTAAACAATTATTATACAATTTTCTTTTGGCTCCGTTTCAAACAAGTTTTTCCAAACTCTCGAGACTGTTATTCCTGACTTGCTGCCTTAATGGAGAGAGAAAAGGCAGTGTACATTGGACACCACTACCTTGATTCCGGATGGGCTCAAACTTAACGAGGTGGACTTCATAATCACCATGTAGATTGGTGTAATGAATGTTTGTATTGTCATTGCAGGATGGGTACAGACAGTTAGCTCAACTACCACCTCGAGCCATTAAGGGTGTTATCCGGGTGTAATGAATGTTTGTATTGTCATTGCAGGATGGGTACAGACAGTTAGCTCAACTACCACCTCGAGCCATTAAGGGCGTTATCCGGGTGAGATTTGTCAATGAACAGGGCTTGGACGAGGCTGGTATCGACCAGGATGGAGTGTTCAAGGAATTCCTCGAGGAAACGATAGCCAAGGTGTTTGATCCATCCCTCAATCTCTTCAAGGTCGGTATATACTGATGTTACCTGTCTTGATATTACTACCATGTTTTATACCATGCTTGCAATACTTTGAATGATCTATTGAAGTAACGGACACTACCCCCAATCTATTTTCGTTTATAGTAAATTGTTTGTTTATTATAGTGTCACCCCTATTTAAGGGCCAGATATTTCTCGACACCTCTTTTTATGAACATCAGTACTTCCACTTGTATGCCAGGCTGGTAGGCAATCGGTAACCATTATTTAACTAGCTGGCGGTTCACTAACCCTCCATATCCTATGCTTGTATGCCAGGCTGGTAGGCAATCGGTAACCATTATTTAACTAGCTGGCGGCTCACCAACCGGCCATATCCTATGCTTGTATGCCAGGCTGGTAGGCAATCGGTAACCATTATTTAACTAGCTGGCGGCTCACCAACCGGCCATATCCTATGCTTGTATGCCAGGCTGGTAGGCAATCGGTAACCATTATTTAACTAGCTGGCGGCTCACCAACCGGCCATATCCTATGCTTGTATGCCAGGCTGGTAGGCAATCGGTAACCATTATTTAACTAGCTGGCGGCTCACCAACCGGCCATATCCTATGCTTGTATGCCAGGCTGGTAGGCAATCGGTAACCATTATTTAACTAGCTGGCGGCTCACCAACCGGCCATATCCTATGCTTGTATGCCAGGCTGGTAGGCAATCGGTAACCATTATTTAACTAGCTGGCGGCTCACCAACCCTCCATATCCTATGCTTGTATGCCAGGCTGGTAGGCAATCGGTAACCATTATTTAACTAGCTGGCGGCTCACCAACCGGCCATATCAGAACCTTCAACCTCCCGCTCTGTAAGCGGACGCCTTAACCACTAGGCCACGGAGACGGTTTATATGTAGTTTGTTATTTCGGGGCAGTCCCCCCCTGTTTTCTACCCACGGGTTATCTCGATTTGTTGTGTCTTGTGTTTGTACGTGTTTATTTAGGGTCACTATTGGTTGTCGACATGAGCGAAGTCTGCTTAAGAGATTAGTAATTTCAGGTTTTTGAGGATAGTGCAATGACGATCCCACACCAGAGTGGGGCTCCTGAGGATAATGCATATTGTAAACACCACACCTTGCTGTAATGTGTCATCTGAAAGAACATGATTTGTGTATGGTTACAATAATTGCCTATGGAAGTATGAGAAATGATTGTGGTTTATAGGTGATCAGCGAACAGAAGTTGTATCTGTCGTCGACGTCATATATCCAGGGTAATTGCCTATTGCTGTATAATGTTGTTGATTGTAGGTGACCAGTGAACAGAAGTTGTATCCGACGTCGTATATCCAGGATAATTGCCTATTGATGTATAATGTTGTTGATTGTAGGTGACCAGTGAACAGAAGTTGTATCCGACATCGTCGTATATCCAGGATAATTGCCTATTGATGTATATTGTTGTTGATTGTAGGTGACCAGTGAACAGAAGTTGTATCCGACGTCGTCGTATATCCAGGATAATTGCCTATTGATGTATATTGTTGTTGATTGTAGGTGACCAGTGAACAGAAGTTGTATCACGTCATCGACGTCGTATATCCAGGATAATTGCCTATTGATGTATAATGTTGATTGTAGGTGACCAGTGAACAGAAGTTGTACCCGTCGTCGACGTCGTATATCCAGGAGAATCACTTGTTCCTGTTTGAATTTGTTGGTAAAATGCTTGCCAAGGCTGTGTATGAGGTATATATAATTACTGGTTACTGGGAAAGGGATACATTATTGGTCTCCATCCAAATCATTTGTGTCTGTTCATCTTGAAAGAATGTTTTTGGAAACTTGTGCAGTACATGGGCTTGTACTTTCCGTACAGATAACTTTCCCCAAACCATATAATGACCTCATGTTACTTTATAACTTGTATAGTTCTATATTGTATCCCAGTTGCAAAGATCACCAAATGATAACGAGTAGTTGATTTCAACATCTGAACCTTCGGGGTCCTGCCCCCAGATCGAGTACGGTTCCACGGCACTGTAAAGCCGTTAATATGCATGCATTTCTTATATAAAGCGGACATATTCACTTCAATATGTATAAAACTTTATATTTGCACATTTTTATGCATATATAATCTGTATAATTATTATCATTTGAGAAATTACAGATGGATCTGTAGTTCAGTGGTTAACACGCTGGACTGGTAATCCAGGGATCGCACGTTCGATCCCCCGTCTGACCCTAATTAAATTAAGTCTTTCAGATGTGATTTTAAACCGAGGTCTCGTGTCGGTGCTTTACACTGTGCACGTAAAAGAACCAGAGGAGACTCTGGAATGGGTCTCTGTCTGTATCATTGCACTATTCTCCAAAAATCTAAAATAACTAATCTCTTTAGGAGGCGTCGCTCATATGGGCAACCGGTAGCGACGATAAATAAATGTAAAACACTCCGAATTATTTTCTCGAGTAAAAGGGAATTATGATCAGCTGTTTCGCAACTGGGGACAAATTGGAATATTTTCATTCATAATATTATAATATAGCGACATGTACAGTCGGAATTACTATTAAAAATTATATAGAAGTATATTTAGGTAGCCAATCCAAAAGCTACATTTTCTACTTTATATCCAAATTGAAAGTGAAGATCGTTGCTGTAACCAGCTACAGGTAGTTATATTGATCTATTTCAGGGGATTATTGTGGAGGTGCCATTTGCCCCATTCTTCCTCACCCAGATTCTACGTCATAGTTTCAGCTCCACGTACAGCTCTCTAGATGAATTGCCATCTTTAGATCCAGATCTGGCAAAGAATTTGACATATATAAAGGTAAGCTATTCATTATATATATAGGTATAGTGCATGTTTCGAAACTGCATCGCTGTGCTAGCAATAGCAAATTTGACCTGTGTAACTACCGCATCCTCAAAAACATACTAGGCCTGTTCTACGTGTACCAACATTTACTGTTCTATGGGTACCAACATTTACTGTTCTATGGGTACCAACATTTACCGTTCTATGGGTACCAACATTTACTGTTCTATGGGTACCAACAACCACACCCACAACCACACCCACAACCACACCCACAACCACCACACCCAACCAGTACCACATTTACTGTTCTAGTACCACATTTACTGTTCTACTGGTACCCACATTTACTGTTCTACTGGTACCCACATTTACTGTTCTACCTGTACCCACATTTACTGTTCTACGTGTACCCTCATTTACTGTTCTACCTGTACCCACATTTACTGTTCTACCGGTACCCACATTTACTGTTCTACGTGTACCAACATTTACTGTTCTACCTGTACCCACATTTACTGTTCTACCGGTACCCACATTTACTGTTCTACGTGTACCCACATTTACTGTTCTACCGGTACCCACATTTACTGTTCTACGTGTACCCACATTTACTGTTCTACCGGTACCCACATTTACTGTTCTACGGGTACCAACATTTACTGTTCTACGTGTACCCTCATTTACTGTTCTACCTGTACCCACATTTACTGTTCTACTGGTACCCACATTTACTGTTCTACTGGTACCAACATTTACTGTTCTACTGGTACCCACATTTACTGTTCTACTGGTACCCACATTTACTGTTCTACTGGTACCCACATTTACTGTTCTACGTGTACCCACATTTACTGTTCTACCTGTACCCACATTTACTGTTCTACCGGTACCCACATTTACTGTTCTACTGGTACCCACATTTACTGTTCTACTGGTACCCACATTTACTGTTCTACTGGTACCCACATTTACTGTTCTACTGGTGCCCACATTTACTGTTCTACCGGTACCCTCATTTACTGTTCTACGTGTACCCACATTTACTGTTCTACCTGTACCCACATTTACTGTTCTACATGTACCCACATTTACTGTTCTACTGGTACCCACATTTACTGTTCTACTGGTACCCACATTTACTGTTCTACGTGTACCAACATTTACTGTTCTACGGGTACCAACATTTACTGTTCTACTGGTACCAACATTTACTGTTCTACTGGTACCCACATTTACTGTTCTACTGGTACCCACATTTACTGTTCTACTGGTACCAACATTTACTGTTCTACTGGTACCCACATTTACTGTTCTACTGGTACCCACATTTACTGTTCTACGGTACCAAATTACTGTTCTATGGTACCCACATTTACTGTTCTACTGGTACCCACATTTACTGTTCTACTGGTACCCACATTTACTGTTCTACTGGTACCCACATTTACTGTTCTACTGGTACCCACATTTACTGTTCTACTGGTACCCACATTTACTGTTCTACTGGTACCCACATTTACTGTTCTACTGGTACCCACATTTACTGTTCTACTGGTACCCACATTTACTGTTCTACTGGTACCCACATTTACTGTTCTACGTGTACCCACATTTACTGTTCTACTGGTACCCACATTTACTGTTCTACGTGTACCCACATTTACTGTTCTACGTGTACCCACATTTACTGTTCTACTGGTACCCACATTTACTGTTCTACTGGTACCCACATTTACTGTTCTACCTGTACCCACATTTACTGTTCTACCTGTACCCACATTTACTGTTCTACATGTACCCACATTTACTGTTCTACTGGTACCCACATTTACTGTTCTACTGGTACCCACATTTACTGTTCTACTGGTACCCACATTTACTGTTCTACGTGTACCAACATTTACTGTTCTACGGGTACCAACATTTACTGTTCTACTGGTACCAACATTTACTGTTCTACTGGTACCCACATTTACTGTTCTACTGGTACCCACATTTACTGTTCTACTGGTACCAACATTTACTGTTCTACTGGTACCCACATTTACTGTTCTACTGGTACCCACATTTACTGTTCTACTGGTACCAACATTTACTGTTCTACTGGTACCCACATTTACTGTTCTACTGGTACCCACATTTACTGTTCTACTGGTACCAACATTTACTGTTCTACTGGTACCCACATTTACTGTTCTACTGGTACCCACATTTACTGTTCTACTGGTACCAACATTTACTGTTCTACTGGTACCCACATTTACTGTTCTACTGGTACCCACATTTACTGTTCTACTGGTACCAACATTTACTGTTCTACTGGTACCCACATTTACTGTTCTACTGGTACCCACATTTACTGTTCTACTGGTACCAACATTTACTGTTCTACTGGTACCCACATTTACTGTTCTACTGGTACCCACATTTACTGTTCTACTGGTACCCACATTTACTGTTTACTGGACCACATTTACTGTTCTACTGTACCCACATTTACTGTTCTACGTACCCACATTTACTGTTCTACTGGTACCCACATTTACTGTTCTACTGGTACCCACATTTACTGTTCTACTGGTACCCACATTTACTGTTCTACTGTACCCCATTTACTGTCTACGTGTACCCACATTTACTGTTCTACTGGTACCAACATTTACTGTTCTACGTGTACCCACATTTACTGTTCTACTGGTACCCACATTTACTGTTCTACTGGTACCCACATTTACTGTTCTACTGGTACCCACATTTACTGTTCTACTGGTACCCACATTTACTGTTCTACTGGTACCCACATTTACTGTTCTACTGGTACCCACATTTACTGTTCTACTGGTACCCACATTTACTGTTCTACTGGTACCCACATTTACTGTTCTACTGGTACCCACATTTACTGTTCTACGTGTACCCACATTTACTGTTCTACGTGTACCCACATTTACTGTTCTACTGGTACCCACATTTACTGTTCTACTGGTACCCACATTTACTGTTCTACTGGTACCCACATTTACTGTTCTACGTGTACCAACCACACCCATTTACTGTTCTACTGGTACCCACATTTACTGTTCTACGTGTACCACATTTACTGTTCTACTGGTACCCACATTTACTGTTCTACGGGTACCCACATTTACTGTTCTACGTGTACCCACATTTACTGTTCTACGTGTACCCACATTTACTGTTCTACTGGTACCAACATTTACTGTTCTACTGGTACCAACATTTACTGTTCTACGTGTACCCACATTTACTGTTCTACTGGTACCCACATTTACTGTTCTACTGGTACCCACATTTACTGTTCTACTGGTACCCACATTTACTGTTCTACTGGTACCCACATTTACTGTTCTACTGGTACCCACATTTACTGTTCTACTGGTACCCACATTTACTGTTCTACGGGTACCCACATTTACTGTTCTACTGGTACCCACATTTACTGTTCTACTGGTACCCACATTTACTGTTCTACGTGTACCCACATTTACTGTTCTACGTGTACCCACATTTACTGTTCTATGGGTACCCACATTTACTGTTCTACGTGTACCAACATTTACTGTTCTACGTGTACCAACATTTACTGTTCTACTGTACCCACATTTACTGTTCTACTGGTACCCACATTTACTGTTCTACGTGTACCCACATTTACTGTTCTACTGGTACCCACATTTACTGTTCTACTGGTACCCACATTTACTGTTCTACGTGTACCAACATTTACTGTTCTACTGGTACCAACATTTACTGTTCTACGTGTACCAACATTTACTGTTCTATGGGTACCCACATTTACTGTTCTACTGGTACCAACATTTACTGTTCTACATGTACCAACATTTACTGTTCTACTGGTACCAACATTTACTGTTCTACGTGTACCAACATTTACTGTTCTATGGGTACCCACATTTACTGTTCTACTGGTACCAACATTTACTGTTCTACTGGTACCCACATTTACTGTTCTACTGGTACCCACATTTACTGTTCTACTGGTACCCACATTTACTGTTCTACTGGTACCCACATTTACTGTTCTACTGGTACCCACATTTACTGTTCTACGTGTACCCACATTTACTGTTCTACGGGTACCCACATTTACTGTTCTACTGGTACCCACATTTACTGTTCTACGTGTACCCACATTTACTGTTCTACTGGTACCCACATTTACTGTTCTACTGGTACCCACATTTACTGTTCTACTGGTACCCACATTTACTGTTCTACTGGTACCCACATTTACTGTTCTACGGGTACCAACATTTACTGTTCTACTGGTACCCACATTTACTGTTCTACTGGTACCCACATTTACTGTTCTACGTGTACCCACATTTACTGTTCTACTGGTACCCACATTTACTGTTCTACTGGTACCCACATTTACTGTTCTACGGGTACCAACATTTACTGTTCTACTGGTACCCACATTTACTGTTCTACGTGTACCAACATTTACTGTTCTACTGGTACCCACATTTACTGTTCTACGTGTACCCACATTTACTGTTCTACTGGTACCCACATTTACTGTTCTACCGGTACCCACATTTACTGTTCTACGTGTACCAACATTTACTGTTCTACCTGTACCCACATTTACTGTTCTACTGGTACCAACATTTACTGTTCTACTGGTACCCACATTTACTGTACTACGTGTACCCACATTTACTGTACTACGTGTACCAACATTTACTGTTCTACGTGTACCCTCATTTACTGTACTACGTGTACCAACATTTACTGTTCTACCGGTACCCACATTTACTGTTCTACTGGTACCCACATTTACACAGTCTAGCCTTGTATCAGTGCACCTTTCCAGGATCTGCTATTTCACATCTATAATAGTGTTATATCGGGTCTACTAATTAATCTAATTGTCTGTTCGTGTAATAATAATATTAATAATAATAATAAAGACGAGGAAACAAGGTCAATCTTCCATAAGGCCATCGATAAACAATATATATAATTGGACACAAGTCTGTTTTTAAGCTGCACTTTGTGTATCTTATGGACTGTGAATATTATTCGAGAAATAGTTTTATGTGATGCAAGAGTATATAGTTTCTTGCTGTAATACTATCATAATGACGCTTGAACTGAACAAAACATGCTCCAATATTGCGTGACCCAAATTACCTTGATAATTTAATTTCAGTATTTAGTAGGGATGGGACCGAATAGCTAAATGGTATTCGAATATTCGAAAGTGGTATTCGAATATTCAATGAATATTACAAATCAAATCCTAACTTTTTCCAATCTGACCTATTCACCAGTTCACCGGTACACGCGTGTACTTTACACGTCGTGAAACTGGCTTATATTGACATGGATTTAGTTAAGAATGTCCAGACAGTTGACGGCTTACGCGGAGGCATGATGAATTGTGAATAGTAGTTATATTAATCAGACAGAATAACAATAAATGAGAAGTTTTACTTTTTTATTTCTATATATACAAATTGGTGTAAAATTGAAGATACAATATTATTGAGTAAATAATTAGTTATAAAATATCCAATAACATTTGCCATTTTAATCCCCTCGAAGTAACGCTTTGAAATGGTTGTTCACAAACAGGCAATTACCATTGTTTTTCATTTTAGTGACCATATTGATCATTTTATGTTAATAAGGTACTTATCGATTTACATATGTAATTGCCCCCATTAAAACAACACCTATAAAGTTGAGACGCCCCAGGGCGCTCTTGATTGGGAAAAGGTGACCAAGATGCCGTACTTAAACAAACACAAGGAGGTGCGAATCAATGGACTTTATGGATTGAAATAACTAGAAAATGACCAATATTAAAACAAAAACTGAAAATAGAATTATTTATTTTATTTTTTGGTATTCGAATACCGAAATAGGATTCGAATATTCGGTCAGGTATTCGGATATTCGAATATTCGGTCCCATCCCTAGTATTTAGAGAATGAAATGAATATTATCTTGACCGTCTGCTTCGTTTTCCGAACTTTGAGGGTGAAATGAATGAATGACCTATAGTTTTGATGTTATTTTGTCTGAATTTTGACGGTGAAATGAATGAATGACCTATAGTTTTGATGTTATGTTTTCAGCATTTTGACGGTGAAGTGAACGACTTGGACTTGACATTTTGTTATGATGAAGACATTATGGGGAGAATAGAAACACATGAACTTGTTCCTGGTGGCAAGGCCATTCCTGTTACCAATGACAACAGGTAAGTGTGATCCTTCTCTTCATATAATGTTTCCAATACTTAGTAGATGTTTGTATGTTGCAAAAGCGTTTTAACCCTTGAAATGCTGAATAAATTGGAAGGAATTAGGGTTTCCTCTGGGTCAATTTTAGTTTGCGCCAGCAATATTTGCCAATCTGAAAAAGTTTGCTCCAATGTTGGAGCCAGCAGTCGATAGTACCATATTCAATCAGACATCTGGTATGTGCTGATGTTAAACAAGTTGTCAACTTGTGTGCATATACTACTGTTAATTACTTGTACTTCTGCTGTAGTTGTCTACATGTACTTATGAATAAATAAATACTGTGTAACTTACTACCTACCAATCATAAAAAATCAGGTTTGGAAAGTGCACTAAGACTAACCATGCATTTTCTTGCACCCACTACGTTCTAAATTCGTGTTTTGATACAGTTTTACCTTTGTAGGGACTATTAGTCATATCACTAAACTGAATGTGTTTCAGTACTTTCATGGTTGGAAACTGTCTGGGCCGAATCATATTCTGGGGTTTCAGGATTAGCAGAATTATTCTGCTTGGAAACTAAACCTATTTCAGTAGCGGGCATTTCCCTACATATTTACATATCTGTATCATCTGAACGCTTTTCGTTGTCTCATCAATGAACAAGTACTCGGTGACCTTCTACATTTTATCCCTGCAGAAAGGTCCATATAATCTGCTGTCAAAATATTGTTGTGTCACAGAAAACGCATTCAATGATTCTCATTGCGTCTCTGGCCATTTCATTGCATCAAAACCGCAAGAAACGCACAGTGAGAAAACACTGCATTATCACATTCTGGTGTACAGAAATATCTGTGCTAATCAGTTGTAGGATTAAAGACCGCCATTTAATCCAATTATCCGTAATTAAAATGTCACCAACTTCTCAACACCCCATGCAATCAAGTGCCAAACAGCTGATTTCCAATATACAAACGCTTGTCATCATCGCATGCATGACCGCACACGCGACCTTCACTTTCATGGATTTTCGGCCGATTATGTTGCTTGAACAAAGTTATTTTGCTGATATTTATGGCATGCGCCAAGGATTTTCGCCAACTGAAGATTTTTGGAGCCAGATGCGAACGACAGCGGGAACCCTGAAGAATGTGCAAACTACTTAAATTCCACATCGCTTCTCTCTCCCACATTACGATGGATTCCATCAGTATTCGGGTCTCGAGAGCGATTAAAATAATACTGTAAGAACATGTTTCGCAATAGTTAAAATAAATTTGTGTAAACTAACTAGTTGATATTCACGATGTGCTTGTAACCTTTGCTGTCCTTACAGGATCCGCTATGTGCATCTTATGGCCCATTTCCGCATGTACCGACAGATCCGAGATCAAACGTTTGCATTCATTAAGGGTTTCAATTCTGTGGTAAACCCAGACTGGCTGAGTATGTTCTCCTCACCAGAGTTACAGAAGTTGATGTCCGGAGACACTGCTGATATGGATACCGGAGACCTTAGGTAAGTTATGCTCCGGAGACACTGCTGATATGGATGCAGGAGATCTTAGGTAAGTTATGCTCCGGAGACACTGCTGATATGGATACCGGAGACTTAGGTAAGTTATGCTCCGGAGACACTGCTGAAACCTTAGGTAAGTTATGCTCCGGAGACACTGCTGATATGGATACCGGAGATCTTAGGTAAGTTATGCTCCGGAGACACTGCTGATATGGATGCAGGAGATCTTAGGTAAGTTATGCTCCGGAGACACTGCTGATATGGATACCGGAGATCTTAGGTAAGTTATGCTCCGGAGACACTGCTGATATGGATGCAGGAGATCTTAGGTAAGTTATGCTCCGGAGACACTGCTGATATGGATACCGGAGATCTTAGGTAAGTTATGCTCCGGAGACACTGCTGATATGGATGCAGGAGATCTTAGGTAAGTTATGCTCCGGAGACACTGCTGATATGGATACCGGAGTTCTTAGGTAAGTTATGCTCCGGAGACACTGCTGATATGGATGCAGGAGATCTTAGGTAGGTTATGCTCCGGAGACACTGCTGATATGGATACCGGAGTTCTTAGGTAAGTTATGCTCCGGAGACACTGCTGATATGGATGCAGGAGATCTTAGGTAGGTTATGCTCCGGAGACACTGCTGATATGGATACCGGAGTTCTTAGGTAAGTTATGCTCCGGAGACACTGCTGATATGGATGCAGGAGATCTTAGGTAGGTTATGCTCCGGAGACACTGCTGATATGGATACCGGAGTTCTTAGGTAAGTTATGCTCCGGAGACACTGCTGATATGGATGCAGGAGATCTTAGGTAGGTTATGCTCCGGAGACACTGCTGATATGGATACCGGAGTTCTTAGGTAAGTTATGCTCCGGAGACACTGCTGATATGGATGCAGGAGATCTTAGGTAGGTTATGCTCCGGAGACACTGCTGATATGGATGCAGGAGATCTTAGGTAAGTTATGCTCCGGAGACACTGCTGATATGGATGCAGGAGTTCTTAGGTAAGTTATGCTCCGGAGACACTGCTGATATGGATACCGGAGATCTTAGGTAAGTTATGCTCCGGAGACACTGCTGATATGGATACCGGAGACCTTAGGTAAGTTATGCTCCGGAGACACTGCTGATATGGATACCGGAGTTCTTAGGTAAGTTATGCTCCGGAGACACTGCTGATATGGATGCAGGAGATCTTAGGTAGGTTATGCTCCGGAGACACTGCTGATATGGATGCAGGAGATCTTAGGTAAGTTATGCTCCGGAGACACTGCTGATATGGATACCGGAGATCTTAGGTAAGTTATGCTCCGGAGCCACTGCTGATATGGATACCGGAGATCTTAGGTAAGTTATGCTCCGGAGACACTGCTGATATGGATGCAGGAGATCTTAGGTAAGTTATGCTCCGGAGACACTGCTGATATGGATGCAGGAGAGCTTAGGTAAGTTATGCTCCGGAGACACTGCTGATATGGATGCAGGAGATCTTAGGTAAGTTATGCTCCGGAGACACTGCTGATATGGATGCAGGAGATCTTAGGTAAGTTATGCTCCGGAGACACTGCTGATATGGATGCAGGAGATCTTAGGTAAGTTATGCTCCGGAGACACTGCTGATATGGATGCAGGAGATCTTAGGTAAGTTATGCTCCGGAGACACTGCTGATATGGATACCGGAGACCTTAGGTAAGTTATGCTCCGGAGACACTGCTGATATGGATACCGGAGACCTTAGGTAAGTTATGCTCCGGAGACACTGCTGATATGGATACCGGAGACCTTAGGTAAGTTATGCTCCGGAGACACTGCTGATATGGATACCGGAGATCTTAGGTAAGTTATGCTCCGGAGACACTGCTGATATGGATACCGGAGATCTTAGGTAAGTTATGCTCCGGAGACACTGCTGATATGGATACCGGAGACCTTAGGTAAGTTATGCTCCGGAGACACTGCTGATATGGATACCGGAGACCTTAGGTAGGTTATGCTCCGGAGACACTGCTGATATGGATACCGGAGACCTTAGGTAAGTTATGCTCCGGAGACACTGCTGATATGGATACAGGAGATCTTAGGTAAGTTATGCTCCGGAGACACTGCTGATATGGATACCGGAGACCTTAGGTAAGTTATGCTCCGGAGACACTGCTGATATGGATACTGGAGACCTTAGGTAGGTTATGCTCCGGAGACACTGCTGATATGGATACCGGAGACCTTAGGTAAGTTATGCTCCGGAGACACTGCTGATATGGATACCGGAGACCTTAGGTAAGTTATGCTCCGGAGACACTGCTGATATGGATACCGGAGACCTTAGGTAAGTTATGCTCCGGAGACACTGCTGATATGGATACCGGAGATCTTAGGTAAGTTATGCTCCGGAGACACTGCTGATATGGATACCGGAGATCTTAGGTAAGTTATGCTCCGGAGACACTGCTGATATGGATACCGGAGTTCTTAGGTAAGTTATGCTCCGGAGACACTGCTGATATGGATACCGGAGACCTTAGGTAAGTTATGCTCCGGAGACACTGCTGATATGGATACCGGAGACCTTAGGTAAGTTATGCTCCGGAGACACTGCTGATATGGATACCGGAGTTCTTAGGTAAGTTATGCTCCGGAGATTTTAGTTTCATTTGATAATCGGTGAATTATGTCAAAATAGTAGGTCACTTGTTAGTCCCCTTGCGCTCGTGCATGCATGTATCTGTATGCCTGTTCGTGTCTGGGCTGCAAATGTGTCATGCATGGGGGTATGGGTGGGGTTTCAAATAACTACACACAAATGTTTGCCACATGAATATGACATGTCTCGTCCAAGACCCGTGACCTGACCTCAAAGGTCAAATTAAGGTTAACAGTAAAATATTGGTATAATAATATATCATGTCCACAGTGCAACTTTGGCATTGGGTGTGTGTATTCTGAAATAATGTGGCACAAATATTCCCATATGAACGTGTGACACATCCCTACTTCAAAGGTCAAGGTCACTCTGTGAGGTTAAAGATCAAATGTTTTTATATTTCGTGTTCAGGCTGTAGCTTTGTAATGCATTGGTTGTACAACCAATATTAGCCACATGAAGACGAAGTGTCGCATCCAAGACCCGTCACCCAACCACGTTCTCGGCGCATATGACAACATGTTTGATGTCACTTGTGTGTGAGGAAACCTTAGAAAACCCACCTGTCTGATACAATCTCCCATTGGAAACTCAACTTTATTTGGCAAATCGGCAACATACAATGCCTTTTACCAGAAACAATAAAATATGTACGCAGAGAAATATGTTATATGAACAAATTAAATACAAACCTATGCAAACGAATATAACACACTTTAGTAGCATATATATTAGGGATGGCAACGAATAGCGATTTCGGCATTAGAATATACGGTCGGGAAGATATTCGAATATTTGGTATAATTCTGTGAAAAACTCAAAATATCTCAAACACATAAATTTTCACAATTAATCTACTTTCTGTTTTATGGCCTACGTCATATCTTCTTCCTGTAAATTTGGCGACGACTCAATCAGTTATTGTCCACTGTACACGCTACCATTCCCGATGAGACTTAAGTTAGTACACCAAATTAATACCTATGCTACTATATATAATAAATGAAGAACTCTATATAAGAACATGCTAAACTTTATTCAAATTCAATTACTTGGAAACATTTCAATGTGTATTGTAACTTTGTAAGGTTTTATGATATATTGAAAAGAAAACAACAACGACGTATCTGATTTTATGACAGTTTATTTCAATTTTGCAAATATATTTTTTTTTCTACCGAATATTCAAATACTGTAATAGTTGCCATCCCTAATATTAACCTAAATCTCAAGTAATCTGAAATCCCAGTAATATCTATGGAGGTGGGATAGATATGGCAGCTACTTATCCACTGCATGATAGCTAAATGGCTGCCATTTGTATGGAGATATAATAGTATATTAACCTATATCTCTATGTAGTCCCAGTAATATCTATGGAGGTGGATAGATATGGCAGCTACTTATCCACTGCATGATAGCTAAATGGCTGCCATTTGTATGGAGATATAATAGTATATTAACCTATATCTCTATGTAGTCCCAGTAATATCTATGGAGGTGGATAGATATGGCAGCTACTTATCCATTGCATGATAGCTAAATGGCTGCCGTTTGTATGGAGATATAATGGTATATTAACCTATATCTCTATGTAGTCCCAGTAATATCTATGGAGGTGGATAGATATGGCAGCTACTTATCCACTGCATGCATGATAGCTAAATGGCTGCCATTTGTATGGAGATATAATGGTATATTAACCTAAATCTCTATGTAGTCCCAGTAATATCTATGGAGGTGGGATAGATATGGCAGCTACTTATCCACTGCATGATAGCTAAATGGCTGCCATTTGTATGGAGATATAATGGTATATTAACCTAAATCTCTATGTAGTCCCAGTAATATCTATGGAGGTGGGATAGATATGGCAGCTACTTATCCACTGCATGATAGCTAAATGGCTGCCGTTTGTATGGAGATATAATGGTATATTAACCTAAATCTCTATGTAGTCCCAGTAATATCTATGGAGGTGGGATAGATATGGCAGCTACTTATCCACTGCATGATAGCTAAATGGCTGTCGTTTGTATGGAGATATAATGGTATATTAACCTAATCTCTATGTAGTCCCAGTAATATCTATGGAGGTGGGATAGATATGGCAGCTACTTATCCACTGCATGATAGCTAAATGGCTGTCATTTGTATGGAGATATAATAGTATATTAACCTAAATCTCTATGTAGTCCCAGTAATATCTATGGAGGTGGGATAGATATGGCAGCTACTTATCCACTGCATGATAGCTAAATGGCTGCCATTTGTATGGAGATATAATAGTATATTAACCTAAATCTCTATGTAGTCCCAGTAATATCTATGGAGGTGGGATAGATATGGCAGCTACTTATCCACTGCATGATAGCTAAATGGCTGCCATTTGTATGGAGATATAATGGTATATTAACCTAAATCTCTATGTAGTCCCAGTAATATCTATGGAGGTGGGATAGATATGGCAGCTACTTATCCACTGCATGATAGCTAAATGGCTGCCATTTGTATGGAGATATAATAGTATATTAACCTAAATCTCTATGTAGTCCCAGTAATATCTATGGAGGTGGGATAGATATGGCAGCTACTTATCCACTGCATGATAGCTAAATGGCTGTCGTTTGTATGGAGATATAATAGTATATTAACCTAAATCTCTATGTAGTCCCAGTAATATCTATGGAGGTGGGATAGATATGGCAGCTACTTATCCACTGCATGATAGTTAAATGGCTGCCATTTGTATGGAGATATAATAGTATATTAACCTATATCTCTATGTAGTCCCAGTAATATCTATGGAGGTGGATAGATATGGCAGCTACTTATCCATTGCATGATAGCTAAATGGCTGCCATTTGTATGGAGATATAGTAGTATATTAACCTAAATCTCTATGTAGTCCCAGTAATATCTATGGAGGTGGGATAGATATGGCAGCTACTTATCCATTGCATGATAGCTAAATGGCTGCCATTTGTATGGAGATATAGTAGTATATTAACCTAAATCTCTATGTAGCCCCAGTAATATCTATGGAGGTGGGATAGATATGGCAGCTACTTATCCACTGCATGCATGATAGCTAAATGGCTGCCATTTGTATGGAGATATAATGGTATATTAACCTAAATCTCTATGTAGTCCCAGTAATATCTATGGAGGTGGGATAGATATGGCAGCTACTTATCCACTGCATGCATGATAGCTAAATGGCTGCCATTTGTATGGAGATATAATGGTATATTAACCTAAATCTCTATGTAGTCCCAGTAATATCTATGGAGGTGGGATAGATATGGCAGCTACTTATCCACTGCATGCATGATAGCTAAATGGCTGCCATTTGTATGGAGATATAATAGTATATTAACCTAAATCTCTATGTAGTCCCAGTAATATCTATGGAGGTGGGATAGATATGGCAGCTACTTATCCACTGCATGATAGCTAAATGACTGTCGTTTGTATGGAGATATAATGGTATATTAACCTATATCTCTATGTAGTCCCAGTAATATCTATGGAGGTGGGATAGATATGGCAGCTACTTATCCACTGCATGATAGTTAAATGGCTGCCATTTGTATGGAGATATAATAGTATATTAACCTATATCTCTATGTAGTCCCAGTAATATCTATGGAGGTGGATAGATATGGCAGCTACTTATCCATTGCATGATAGCTAAATGGCTGCCATTTGTATGGAGATATAGTAGTATATTAACCTAAATCTCTATGTAGTCCCAGTAATATCTATGGAGGTGGGATAGATATGGCAGCTACTTATCCACTGCATGATAGCTAAATGGCTGCCATTTGTATGGAGATATAATGGTATATTAACCTAAATCTCTATGTAGTCCCAGTAATATCTATGGAGGTGGGATAGATATGGCAGCTACTTATCCACTGCATGATAGCTAAATGGCTGCCATTTGTATGGAGATATAATGGTATATTAACCTAAATCTCTATGTAGTCCCAGTAATATCTATGGAGGTGGGATAGATATGGCAGCTACTTATCCACTGCATGATAGCTAAATGGCTGCCATTTGTATGGAGATATAATGGTATATTAACCTAAATCTCTATGTAGTCCCAGTAATATCTATGGAGGTGGGATAGATATGGCAGCTACTTATCCACTGCATGATAGCTAAATGGCTGCCATTTGTATGGAGATATAATGGTATATTAACCTAAATCTCTATGTAGTCCCAGTAATATCTATGGAGGTGGGATAGATATGGCAGCTACTTATCCACTGCATGATAGCTAAATGACTGTCGTTTGTATGGAGATATAATGGTATATTAACCTATATCTCTATGTAGTCCCAGTAATATCTATGGAGGTGGGATAGATATGGCAGCTACTTATCCACTGCATGATAGTTAAATGGCTGCCATTTGTATGGAGATATAATAGTATATTAACCTATATCTCTATGTAGTCCCAGTAATATCTATGGAGGTGGATAGATATGGCAGCTACTTATCCATTGCATGATAGCTAAATGGCTGCCATTTGTATGGAGATATAATAGTATATTAACCTAAATCTCTATGTAGTCCCAGTAATATCTATGGAGGTGGGATAGATATGGCAGCTACTTATCCACTGCATGCATGATAGCTAAATGGCTGCCATTTGTATGGAGATATAATGGTATATTAACCTAAATCTCTATGTAGTCCCAGTAATATCTATGGAGGTGGGATAGATATGGCAGCTACTTATCCACTGCATGATAGCTAAATGGCTGTCGTTTGTATGGAGATATAATGGTATATTAACCTAAATCTCTATGTAGTCCCAGTAATATCTATGGAGGTGGGATAGATATGGCAGCTACTTATCCACTGCATGATAGCTAAATGGCTGTCGTTTGTATGGAGATATAATGGTATATTAACCTAAATCTCTATGTAGTCCCAGTAATATCTATGGAGGTGGGATAGATATGGCAGCTACTTATCCACTGCATGATAGCTAAATGGCTGCCATTTGTATGGAGATATAGTAGTATATTAACCTAAATCTCTATGTAGTCCCAGTAATATCTATGGAGGTGGGATAGATATGGCAGCTACTTATCCACTGCATGATAGCTAAATGGCTGCCATTTGTATGGAGATATAATAGTATATTAACCTAAATCTCTATGTAGTCCCAGTAATATCTATGGAGGTGGGATAGATATGGCAGCTACTTATCCACTGCATGATAGCTAAATGGCTGCCATTTGTATGGAGATATAGTAGTATATTAACCTAAATCTATATGTAGCCCCAGTAATGTCTATGGAGGTGGGATAGATATGGCAGCTACTTATCCACTGCATGATAGCTAAATGGCTGCCATTTGTATGGAGATATAATAGTATATTAACCTAAATCTATATGTAGCCCCAGTAATGTCTATGGAGGTGGGATAGATATGGCGACTACTTATCCACTGCATGATGGCTAAATGGCTGCCATTTGTATGGAGATATAGTAGTATATTAACCTAAATCTCTATGAAATCCCAGTAATATCTATGGAGGTGGGATATATATGGCGACTACTTATCCACTGCATGATGGCTAAATGGCTGTCGTTTGTATGGAGATATATTAGTATATTAACCTAAATCTCTATGAAGGTGGGATAGGTACGGCGACTACTTATACACTGCATGATTGCTAAATGGCTGTTGTTTGTATGGAGATATAGTAGTATATTAACCTAAATCAATATGAAGGAAATGGTTAAACAACCATGAAACTAAATATAATGGCTATGATGAACTGTGTCCGATGATTGCTTACATGGATTTTGTCCCAGGCAATATTGCCTACAGGTACCTGTCTGTACATAAATGAGGTGTGAACAGTGAACTTTAAGCAAGCTTGCTTAATCATATATCCCTATTAAATGTATGCTATGGCTGGAGGGAATGCTATACTCTCTATAAATACTGTATTTCATTGAACGTAGTTTTGACAACTTGACCAGTCGCTATGGATATTACTTGATAGGATGTTCAATATATGTATTTATTTATGCATCCTTCAAAGTGTAACAGTGAATGTATTGTACATGTTGATTGGACAGTCCTGGTTCAGACAAATATTTAAATATCTACATGTGAAAATCATTCATCCATGGAATTGGACAAATATTTAAATATCTACATCTGAAAATCATTCATCCATGGAATTGGACAAATATTTAAATATCTACATGTGAAAATCATTCATCCATGGAGTGAACCAGGAGAAACTACTTTATAGTTCTATTTACAGATAACAGCTTATTGCAACAACATTATTATTGTAAGGATATAACATGTTTCTAATATCATGTTTTGTCGTTTATTTCATTAATTCCGTGGTTCAGTGATTGCAGTTTTGTTTTTGTATGGGGTTATGAGTTAACACTACTGTTTGAGCGTGATTGTTTGTGGAACAAGTAGATATTCATAGATGTCCGCCTCTACATAGTCGGGGCAGATATCCGCCTTTGCAAAACAGAATCGGGGCAGATGTCCGCCCATGCAAAACAGAGTCGGGGCAGTTGTCCTCCCTATTCGGGGAAGATTTCCGCCCCTGCAAAACATAGTCGGGGGGAACTTGTGATACCTGGATTCGCAGGCCAATGTGTTAACCACTGAACTACTGACCTGTCCATTGAGTACTGTTAGTTTCTAAATATAGAGGTATATGTCGGATCCTAAAGCTTCTCCAAACTCGATCTCAAGCTTCTGATTAGTTCAGCTGAGAATAAATTTTAGAATCAAGCAATCTCACATCACTGTAGCTTGGTTTAAACAGTATTTATTCCAATAAATTTACATGTATAACACAAACAATGTTACAAATTACATAAATTGTGAATGGTTTGGATTGGAAAACAAGTTTTCAGAAAACTTATATTAATTCCTCTCTCTCACTGGAGCTTGATTCTGAGATCTGAGAAAAGTGTTATAACCTTCGACCCAGGTTTCAAACCTGCACAGGTTCAGTGATGTAACCTAGCAATTATCACTAACAAATGTGAACACTCGACACTGCGGCTCCTCAACAAACCACTGGATAATATTCTACATAGCATTCAGGGATCAGTTTAGAGGGCGATGTGTGCGAAATTGTCGCCCTAGGGACCCTGACTTCACCCTCTGGGGGCCCCACTTCTCCCTTAAAAAAAAAAAAATTGAGATGTGTCGATGATTGACGTTTGTAATTATAAATATATTGATTTCAGAAAGCATACACAATATTATGGAGGTTACCATAACAACCATAAAGTGATCAACTGGTTATGGGACGTACTGGAGAAGGATTTCTCACAAGGGGACAGGGCAGCCTTCTTAAAGGTTTGTATTATCATGACGACCAGTATAGTTAAATCAGTCGTCCATATATATATCCAGGGATGGCAGCTTTGATCCCCCGTCTCACCCTAATAATATTACTTAGATATTGAATTTTAGCATATTTTTGCCGTTATTTGCCTACCACAATACTGTCCACCACCCAGGTTATTTGCCTACCACAATACTGTCTACCACCCAGGTTATTTGCCTACCACAATACTGTCTACCACCCAGGTTATTTGCCTACCACAATACTGTCTACCACCCAGGTTATTTGCCTACCACAATACTGTCCACCACCCAGGTTATTTGCCTACCACAATACTGTCTACCACCCAGGTTATTTGCCTACCACAATACTGTCTACCACCCAGGGTATTTGCCTACCACAATACTGTCCACCACCCAGGTTATCTGCCTACCACCCAGGTTATTTGCCTACCACAATACCGCCTACCACCCAGGTTAATTGCCTACCACAATACTGTCCACCACCCAGGTTATTTGCCTACCACAATACTGTCTACCACACAGGTTATTTGCCTACCACAATATTGTCTACCACCCAGGTTATTTGCCTACCACAATACTGTCTACCACCCAGGTTATTTGCCTACCACAATATTGTCTACCACCCAGGTTATTTGCCTACCACAATACTGTCTACCACCCAGGTTATTTGCCTACCACCATACTGTCTACCACCCAGGTTATTTGCCTACCACAATACTGTCTACCACCCAGGTTATTTGCCTACCACAATACTGTCTACCACCCAGGTTATTTGCCAACCACAATACCGTCTACCACCCAGGTTATTTGCCTACCACAATACTGTCTACTACCACCCAGGTTGATACGCTGAGTTTTCCAGTCTGAGAGCACCGTTGCTGATTTGATACTGTCATGAACCCGTATCAAACTAGAAAAAGCCGTATCATAACTAGTTCCTTTTAAATAACGTATGTGCACCCGTAGCATGTCAAATTTGACAGATAGCAGATGTTTGTAGTTTCATCGTAATATTTCAATCGTTTATGTGTATCTAATTCAGTACTTGAGATTTATTCCTGATAAATGGATAACGGAGAACATGATTTTAATTATTAAATGTTCAAATTCATATCAAAGTAATAAAGACTTCGGTCTCGGGCTGATATCAAGTTACGTCCGGTCGATTCCTATGCTGATATCAAGTTACCTCCAGTCGATACCTATGCTGATATCAAGTTACCTCCGGTCGATACCTATGCTGATATCAAGTTACCTCCGGTCGATACCTATGCTGATATCAAGTTACCTCCAGTCAATACCTATGCTGATATCAAGTTACCTCCGGTCGATACCTATGCTGATATCAAGTTACCTCCGGTCGATACCTATGCTGATATCAAGTTAAGTCCGGTCGATACCTATGCTGATATCAAGTTACCTCCAGTCGATACCAATGCTGATATCAAGTTAAGTCCGGTCGATACCTATGCTGATATCAAGTTACCTCCGGTCGATACCTATGCTGATATGAAACTAGCCACTTAATAACCCAAGTCTTTCAGTTAGGACTATAAACCAAGGTCTCGTGTGAGGTCACGTGCATCGGTGATGTGCACCTGACATGTCAAAGAAACTGATGCTTCTGATCCTCAAATTGGAACATATTCTGTATCTTGTACTATCCTCCAAATAAACAAAATGACTAATCTACTTATGGAGGCGTTGCCCCTATTTACCATTCTAGGGATCATTCTAGAGGGCGATGTGGGCAAAATAGTCGTACTAGGGACCCTGACTGGAGCCCCACTTTTCCCTTGAATTTTTTTTGGTTTTTACGATTTTCAAACAAAATTGTGTCTAGTAAGATACACTGGCCCATTATAAAACACTCCTTCTATTCAAATGTTGTATTTAATGGTTGTACTATGCATTTTAACCCTATTTTGCAGAAGTATATTAAAGAACACCATTTAAGGAAGCGATCACGCGCTTTCTCACTTCTCCCAAAAATTCTGACCTAGAATGTACCCTGTAGATACACATATATATATATAAAAAGGGTTAACATATTAACATACACCCATTCATGTGAGGTTTGCGTATCTACTGTTATGTTAGGTACCATGCTAACGAGTACGCCATCTTCTGTTGAACTTTATAATGTTCTGCCTGCCCAAAATGCTGTAGCTAACCTTCATGACCATGTGGTTACAGTGGATGACTTCAAATGAATTACTCCTCACTGCTGTACATTCGACATCTTCTGTTGAACTTTATAATGTTCTGCCTGCCCAAAATGCTGTATCTAACCTTCATGACCATGTGGTTACAGTGGATGACTTCAAATGAATTACTCCTCACTGCTGTACGTTCGACATCTTCTGTTGAACTTTATAATGTTCTGCCTGCCCAAAATGCTGTAGCTAACCTTCATGACCATGTGGTTACAGTGGATGACTTCAAATGAATTACTCCTCACTGCTGTACGTTCGACATCTTCTGTTGAACTTTATAATGTTCTGCCTGCCCAAAATGCTGTAGCTAACCTTCATGACCATATGGTTACAGTCAATGACTTCAAATGAATTACTCCTCACTGCTGTAGGTTCGACATCTTCTGTTGAACTTTGTAATGTTCTGCCTGCCCAAAGTGCTGTAGCTAACCTTCATGACCATGTGGTTACAGTGGATGACTTCAAATGAATTACTCCTCACTGCTGTACGTTCGACATCTTCTGTTGAACTTTATAATGTTCTGCCTGCCCAAAATGCTGTAGCTAACCTTCATGACCATATGGTTACAGTCGATGACTTCAAATGAATTACTCCTCACTGCTGTACGTTCGACATCTTCTGTTGAACTTTATAATGTTCTGCCTGCCCAAAATGCTGTAACTAACCTTCATGACCATATGGTTACAGTCGATGACTTCAAATGAATTACTCCTTACTGCTGTACGTTCGACATCTTCTGTTGAACTTTATAATGTTCTGCCTGCCCAAAATGCTGTAGCTAACCTTCATGACCATGTGGTTATGGTCGATGACTTCAAATGAATTACTCCTCACTGCTGTAGGTTCGAATCCCACTGGGGGCGTCGGATTCTTTCGAGTGAGGAAGCTATCCAGTTGGCTTGTGGAAGGTTGGTGGTTCTGCCCAGGTGTCCGTCCGTGCTTGACATACTGCTTGGAGGGTCACTCATGGTCTCCCTCCACCAGTAATAGCTGGAGAGTAGTCATATGATCTACGCTGTTGGTGCGACTTTAAACCTCGAAAACAAACAGCCAAGACATATTATGTTCTTCATTTGCGGACGTTCCTATTTCATAGACTTGTTGTCGGGAATATTAAGTTAAGTAACCTTCTTCAGGGTTCCCTCTGTCTGAATGTTTGTCTGTGCCACTTCTGTCGCCAATTGAAACAATAGAGCTAATTAAATAAACTTGGAGCCAACTAGGAGCCATATAGTTCACAAATAAATATTTGAAGCCATGTATTTGACAAAACATGTGCCAAAAAAAAAAATGTTTATAAAGAGTTGCGCCAAATATTTTCGCCAATTCACAAAATTTAGCCACAATATTTTTTTTTTTGTTGCAATTGGCGCCATTGGCGACCGACAGCGGGAACCCTGCTCTTCAGGCAGCGCAGTTGAATTTCATTAAAATGATCCATGTTTACCGTGAGAACTCTTGACTTTATTCAATATAAATATGTTATGTTTCCCATTTGAATTAGAGCGAACCCAATGAACTCAATTGTTGACACGTATGGAACCAGAAAATTCTATTCAGTAAAACAGATTTATGGAAGTCATGATAGTGCAGTGGTAGTGCAATCGCTTCAGGCACGAAAGGCCTGGAATTTTGAGCCCCACTGCAGCCCTTGGGCAAGGCATTTAAATTCCACATTGCCTCTTCTCTCCCTCATGGCGATGGATTCTATCAGGAATAAGGTCTCGAGAGTGATTATTATAGGTTGTAAGAACTTGTTTCGCAATCAAGCTAAAATAAATTTGTATAAACTAAGCAGATTTATCTCCCCTTTGCTTAATGCTTATTATACACCAGTCTCTATCCAATAATCCATTCTGGGGAGCATTCATCATTCCCACCGATCTCCTTGTCTATTATGATGTATTGAACATTCCCACCGATCTCCTTGTCTATTATGATGTATTGAACTTTTCCACCGATCTCCTTGTCTATTATGATGTATTGAACATTCCCACCGATCTCCTTGTCTATTATGATGTATTGAACATTCCCACCGATCTCCTTGTCTATTATGATGTATTGAACATTTCCACCGATCTCCTTGTCTATTATGATGTATTGAACTTTTCAGTTTGTGACGAGTTGTTCGAAAGCTCCCTTACTAGGATTTGCTCATCTGGAACCTCCATTTTCTATACGATGTGTCGAAGTCAGTGATGATCAGGTACACCTTTGATAATCATTACATGTGTATTATTGGTCAGGATTCTATAATAATTAGGGATGGCAACGAATAGCGATTTTGCTATTCGAATATTCGGTCGAGAAGGTATTCGAATATTTGATAGAATTCTATCAAAAATTCAAAATCACTCAAACTCTCGTAAAATAGATAAAGTTACAAAACCAAAAAATTAGGGATTGGGAAAAAAGGTAATTTGCAATCATTTGTAATTTCAGGACACCGGAGATACTGTGGGGAGTGTTCTGAAGGGGTTTTTCAACATCAAGAGACGTGATCCTGTGGGGCGCCTTCCTACCTCCTCTACCTGTTTTAACTTGCTTAAACTTCCAAATTACCAGAAAAAGGCAACTTTACGTGAAAAACTGAAATATGCCATTCACTCGAACACAGGATTTGAACTGTCTTGATACATACAGTGTGAAATGGAGCTTTATCCTAACTCCATCTATCCTCGGGGGTGATTCCATGTTGTGGGTTGCTCAACTATTCCACTCTACTGCCCCGACAGCAAGACGGACGACGGAAGAGTCTATCGCAACATTACTGTGTTAGTGGGTGAAAGATTCGAAGGTGTTGCATAAATACTGTGAAATAAAGTTTAGGTACATTGATGAAAACTGACATTGATTGGTTAATGAAGGAAACTCACCCTGCTTGTATCACAAGTACCCTTTGAAATATTGAAGTGCACTTCGATGACCATGATGTACAAGCAGACGAAAAAATGAACTTTATTCTATCAGAAAACTAGATTTTGTAAAGAATAGAGACCATCTTCAAAAGACAGGCATTCATCTGGACATGGAGAATTACTTTATTAATATATAAGAGATGCACCGTACTTTATAAATTCAGAGTTCAGTTGTGATCAAACTGAATATACATGTGTACATATTATGTATATTGTGACCACTGCTGTGTAAATGGGACCAAAGGACTTTCGTTCCTTGTCTGAAAAGTGCAACGATAGAAACAAGAAATGAAGAAGATTTCAGTGAAGAGAGAAGATTAGGTGGTATGTAGTAGGATAGTTTTATGAATTTGTGCTGGTCGCAAATGTAGAGTTAAAATAGTTTTATTGTATAAACGTTAAATGTAATATCCTGTACAACCGAGTTACATATATGCATGCTAAATCTTTCCCACATTAACGTGCTCTTTCAATGCCGTTACCACGTACAGCTTTCCCACATTAACGTGCTCTTTGAACGCCGTTACCGTTACCACGTACACAGCTTTCCCACATTAACTTGCTCTTTGAACGCCGTTACCGTTACCACGTACACAGCTTTCCCACATTAACGTGCTCTTTGAACGCTGTTACCGTTACCACGTACACAGCTTTCCCACATTAACGTGCTCTTTGAACGTCTTTACCATGTACACAGCTTTCCCACATTAACGTGTTCTTTGAACGCCATTACCACGTACACAGTTTTCCCACATTAACGTGTTCTTTGAACGCCATTACCGTTACCACGTACACAGCCTTCCCGCATTAACGTGCTCTTTGAACGTCATTACCGTTACCACGTACACAGCCTTCCCGCATTAACATGCTCTTTGAACGTCATTACCGTTACCACGTACACAGCTTTCCCACATTAACGTGCTCTTTGAACGCCATTACCATTACCACGTACACAGCTTTCCCACATTAACGTGCTCTTTGAACGTCATTACCACGTACACAGCTTTCCCACATTAACGTGCTCTTTGAACATCATTACCACGTACACAGCTTTCCCACATTAACATGCTTTTTGAACGTCATTACCGTTACCACGTAACACATCTGGCTCACTTTGAATAAAGCAGGATTTTGGTTGTTAACATTACTAATCAGACATGCTTTAAATGCCCCACTTTGAATGAGAGCTAATCAGACACATGCTTTAAATGCCCCACTTAGAATGAGAGCTAATTAGACACATGCTTTAAATGCCCCACTTAGAATGAGAGCTAATCAATCCACACATACTTTAAATACCCCACTTTGAATGAGAGCTAATCAATCCACACATGCTTTAAATGCCCCACTTTGAATGAGAGCTAATCAATCCACACATGCTTTAAATGCCCCACTTTGAATGAGAGCTAATCAATCCACACATGCTTTAAATGCCCCACTTTGAATGAGAGCTAATCAGACACATGTTTTAAATGCCCCACTTTGAATGAGAGCTAATCAGACACATGCTTTAAATTCCCCACTTTGAATGAGAGCTAATCAATCCACACATGCTTTAAATGCCCCACTTTGAATGAGAGCTAATTAGACACATGCTTTAAATGCCCCACTTAGAATGAGAGCTAATCAATCCACACATGCTTTAAATGCCCCACTTTGAATGAGAGCTAATCAGACACATGCTTTAAATGCCCCACTTTGAATGAGAGCTAATCAGACACATGCTTTAAATGCCCCACTTTGAATGAGAGCTAATCAATCCACACATGCTTTAAATGCCCCACTTTGAATGAGAGCTAATCAATCCACACATGCTTTAAATACCCCACTTTGAATGAGAGCTAATCAATCCACACATGCTTTAAATGCCCCACTTTGAATGAGAGCTAATCAATCCACACATGCTTTAAATGCCCCACTTTGAATGAGAGCTAATCAATCCACACATGTCTTTAAATGCCCCACTTTGAATGAGAGCTAATCAATCCACACATACTTTAAATACCCCACTTTGAATGAGAGCTAATCAATCCACACATACTTTAAATACCCCACTTTGAATGAGAGCTAATCAATCCACACATGCTTTAAATGCCCCACTTTGAATGAGAGCTAATCAATCCACACATGTCTTTAAATGCCCCACTTTGAATGAGAGCTAATCAATCCACACATGTCTTTAAATGCCCCACTTTGAATGAGAGCTAATCAATCCACACATGCTTTAAATGCCCCACTTTGAATGAGAGCTAATCAGACACATACTTTAAATGCCCCACTTTGAATGAGAGCTAATCAATCCACACATGCTTTAAATGCCCCACTTTGAATGAGAGCTAATCAGACACATGCTTTAAATGCCCCACTTAGAATGAGAGCTAATCAATCCACACATGCTTTAAATGCCCCACTTTGAATGAGAGCTAATCAGACACATACTTTAAATGCCCCACTTTGAATGAGAGCTAATCAATCCACACATGCTTTAAATGCCCCACTTTGAATGAGAGCTAATCAGACACATACTTTAAATGCCCCACTTTGAATGAGAGCTAATCAATCCACACATGCTTTAAATGCCCCACTTTGAATGAGAGCTAATCAATCCACGCATGCTTTAAATACCCCACTTTGAATGAGAGCTAATTAGACACATGCTTTAAATGCCCCACTTAGAATGAGAGCTAATCAATCCACACATGCTTTAAATGCCCCACTTTGAATGAGAGCTAATCAGACACATGCTTTAAATGCCCCACTTTGAATGAGAGCTAATCAGACACATGCTTTAAATGCCCCACTTTGAATGAGAGCTAATCAATCCACACATGCTTTAAATGCCCCACTTTGAATGAGAGCTAACCAGGCACATGCTTTAAATGCCCCACTTTGAATGAGAGCTAATCAATCCACACATGCTTTAAATGCCCCACTTTGAATGAGAGCTAATCAGACACATGCTTTAAATGCCCCACTTTGAATGAGAGCTAATCAGACACATGCTTTAAATGCCCCACTTTGAATGAGAGCTAATCAATCCACACATGCTTTAAATGCCCCACTTTGAATGAGAGCTAACCAGGCACATGCTTTAAATGCCCCACTTTGAATGAGAGCTAATCAATCCACACATGCTTTAAATGCCCCACTTTGAATGAGAGCTAATCAGACACATGCTTTAAATGCCCCACTTTGAATGAGAGCTAATCAGACACATGCTTTAAATGCCCCACTTAGAATGAGAGCTAATCAATCCACACATGCTTTAAATGCCCCACTTTGAATGAGAGCTAATCAGACACATACTTTAAATTCCCCACTTTGAATGAGAGCTAATCAATCCACACATGCTTTAAATGCCCCACTTTGAATGAGAGCTAATCAGACACATACTTTAAATGCCCCACTTTGAATGAGAGCTAATCAATCCACACATGCTTTAAATGCCCCACTTTGAATGAGAGCTAATCAATCCACGCATGCTTTAAATACCCCACTTTGAATGAGAGCTAATTAGACACATGCTTTAAATGCCCCACTTAGAATGAGAGCTAATCAATCCACACATGCTTTAAATGCCCCACTTTGAATGAGAGCTAATCAGACACATGCTTTAAATGCCCCACTTTGAATGAGAGCTAATCAGACACATGCTTTAAATGCCCCACTTTGAATGAGAGCTAATCAATCCACACATGCTTTAAATGCCCCACTTTGAATGAGAGCTAACCAGGCACATGCTTTAAATGCCCCACTTTGAATGAGAGCTAATCAATCCACACATGCTTTAAATGCCCCACTTTGAATGAGAGCTAATCAGACACATGCTTTAAATGCCCCACTTTGAATGAGAGCTAATCAGACACATGCTTTAAATGCCCCACTTTGAATGAGAGCTAATCAGACACATACTTTAAATGCCCCACTTTGAATGAGAGCTAATCAGTCCACACATGTCAATAGTTTGCAATAAAAAGTTCACATATAATAGACAGGCTCCTCTTGAGATTTGACCTCAAGGGTCATTGACTCTTTCACTTTCAAAGTCTAGTGAATGTCCTGCACCTTTTCTACATACAATAGTTCCTATGTCCTGCAAACCACGACTAAATACGGTTTCACTATTTGCAGTCATTGAAAAGTCTCCCCACTTCTCCCTAAATCATCTGGAGGTTGAAGTGACTTCTCCCAAAATCTTTAGTCTAGCTTGAGCCCTGATATATGCAAGAATATACATAGCTATTTACAAAGCATCCAAATATACGATACACGTACGTGTACTATGAATATCAGAGACATGTATATGTGTATAAATACAATACACTAATACTATAATAATTAGAAATGTTAACGACCGAATTAACGATCAGGTAATCTTATCACCCGTATATTGTATACGACCAGGTAATCTTGTCACCCGTATATTGTATAGGATCAGGTAATCTTATCACCCGTATATTGTATACGACCAGGTAATCTTGTCACCCGTATATTGTATACGACCAGGTAATCTTGTCACCCGTATATTGTATAGGATCAGGTAATCTTGTCACCCGTATATTGTATAGGATCAGGTAATCTTATCACCCGTATATTGTATAGGACCAGGTAATCTTATCACCCGTATATTGTATAGGACCAGGTAATCTTATCACCCGTATATTGTATATGACCAGGTAATCTCATCATCCGTATATTGTATATGATCACGTAATCTTATCACCCGTATATTGTATAGGACCAGGTAATCTTATCACCCATATATTGTATACGACCAGGTAATCTCATCATCCGTATATTGTATACGACCAGGTAATCTCATCACCCATATATTGTATACGATTAGGTAATCTTATCACCCATATATTGTATATGACCAGGTAATCTCATCATCCGTATATTGTATACGACCAGGTAATCTTATCACCCGTATATTGTATACGACCAGGTAATCTTATCACCCGTATATTGTATACGATTAGGTTGACACGTAGGATGTATTGTATATTGCAGTTTTTATTTGTTTAATGGCGTTGATTGGTTTGATGAGATTAATCAGACCTTGTATTCAGATATGTTTATACAACTACTGTATGTATACGATCAGTTTGACACGGATCTGTAGTCCAGTGGTAACACGCTGGACTGGTAATCCAGGGATCACAGGTTCGATCCCCCGTCTGACCCTAATAAAATTAACAGTCTTTCTGATGGGACTTTATACCGAGGTCTTGTGTCGTGCTTTACACCATGCACGTAAAAGAACCAGAGGAGACTCTGGAATGGGTCTCTGTCTGTATCATTGCACTATCCTCCAAAAATCTAAATGACTAATCTCTTCAGGAGGCGTCGCTCATATGGGCAACCGGTAGCGGCGATAAATAAACGTAAACACACACATGAAGGGATTAACCAGATATTGTATATTGACGGGTAATAAACCAATTAGCAGGTAATAGTAAGTACTTTTTATTTACATGTCATATTGGCCAAAAAGAAAAATCATAAATGGAACTATTAAATGCAGAAATATAACAACACACATTTATTGAATTAGGTTGTCATACGACAGTAGAATTACTAGAATAGCGTTACTAAAATATACCTACACATTTACAGTCTACAAATTAAACATTACGGGGCCACTATATCACAGTACATATGGGATAACGTTGATATCTCTCGGTGGGCAGCATATTCTGAACAATAATTACGATGCTATTGTACAAATTACACATGACGACAGTTACGATTTGTAGAAATTACACATGACGACAGTTATGATTTGTAGAAATTACACATCACGACAGTTACGATTTGTAGAAATTACACATGACGACAGTTATGATTTGTAGAAATTACACATGACGACAGTTACGATTTGTAGAAATTACACATCACGACAGTTATGATTTGTAGAAATTACACATGACGACAGTTATGACTTGTAGAAATTACACATGACAGACAGTATTTACACACAAATTCAATATCATCAAAGTTCGGACCGGGAAGTATGTGAGATGGTACGGCTGATATTTCCATATAACTCCGGGGTATTTCTTCATTTAAGTCGATGTAAGATATACATTCATTTTCCTTATTAGGACTACACAAATCTTCGAGCGCTAATTTTCTCTTTTTCTTACTATGAAACGGTTCTCCGTGATTACCCAAAGTGTTACATGTATGTCGTTTTTGTTTCAAAACAGATTCTGGTGTTTTTTGAATTTCATTTATTGGCGACGGTAGTTCGATGTCCTTGGAATAAGATGTTGACACATTTTGGTGCGGTGTTGAGGTTATTGTTTTGTGTTTATGTGATTTAGGTGTTCGATCCTGCATGCTTTTTGGTAGTATTGAATCTGGGGCTGGTACAATTACTGTATCTTCTAAGTCCCTTATCCGCGGCATTTTCTTTCCTAATCGCAACTTGTTGTTTTTACGACTTCTTTTCCTTAACTGTCATTTTCTTCTCTAAATCACGCGGTAAACCTATACTTCTCATGGCTGTGATTATATGGTATGACCTAGTTGTTGCAGGGCACTGGCACCTTTCCGTTGGATAGTCACTGCATATAGTTTCTCTTTCGAACCTCTGACCATAAAACTGCCCATTTCTGGCACCAGTGCTATCCCTCTATTAATAAAACAATTGGCTTGCCGACGATCATAAGCGTACCATCCAGATACCATCGTTTTGCCTCTTGAAGTAGAAGTAACTGTTGAGGTGTGGTGAACAGAAGGTGTCTTTGCTCGTCTACTCTAACATCTCCAATCAGAAACTCATCTTAATAATAAATACACAGTTGTTTGCGGTGCCTCCTCCAAATTATAATGGTTACAGACTTACCTGGACTTGTCATATAGCTCATGACACCTAGGGTTGTCGTCTCAGTGTATTATAACTACTGTGTAGCATCTATACTACGGATCACTTGTCCATTACCGATGAAGGTCAGAAAACAGTAATGTACGAAATAAAGATGTGTGATTTATATATCGATACCCTCGTTTTAAAATGCCGTAGCTGCAAAAGGTAAACTTTTCAGGAGAAGGAAAAAACTGTTTTTCTTTAAATATAATACCGCCACTGTAATGTAAGTTTGGCCTTTGTAAAACATATTTAAGCTATAATTTCTGAGTAACATCAACGAATTATAACAAACGTCTGTTTAATAAAAAATGCAGCTTCGGCATTTTCAAAATTGGCAAAATGCATCTTCGACTTTTACAGTGTACGTTCGGCATTTTCTGATGAAGGAAATTGCAGCTTCGGCTTTGGGCCACTTTGAAATAATATGCATCGTTGGCCCTGTTTCCTATAAACTATACACTTACACAGCTTCTCTCTAGAATGGATCCTTACATGTTTTGTAAGAGTATCGGCTTTTGAGAACGGTTGTAAGGCAAGTTATTAAATCAGCGTAGTAGCTGATAAGTGTCAAACAGTGAAGACCCTTATCAGATGCCGCATTTTCAATGCACCAGCTGATCTGGATCTACACTGTTTGCAATGTTATGGGGTTGGAAATTTCAAACTAAACTAGTACAATTGGGTATTTAGGCATCAGAAAATCAATAACATTTCTTCATCTCATGAATGTTTATTTCTTTGTTTTTCAAACATACCTCAACAAAAAGATAACATAATTTACACCACTATCATCTTTCCTATGACATTGGTTAACGTAACACCTTTTAGCAATGACTCCTACTTTCAAATTAGAGTAAAATCTCTCTAACGCGACCACGTTGATATACACATTTAGCGGTTTTTAGAGCATGTGGCAGCTTAATGCAGCACGAAAGTAATGCAGAAAGCTCATCTAGGAGCTTTCTGCATTACTTTCATACTGCATTAAGCTGCCACCTGTCTTTAGAGATTTCTATTCTTCTTCTTCATTTATTGGTTGCTTTAGAGATGTTCTCCTGTATATTATGATACTATATGAAATTAAAAATAAAACCAATTGAATGTTGATTTTAAAGTGTTTTACACAATATTTAATAGTTATCATCGATGTCGATGGTGTACAGATTCAGCTAGCCGAGCCGAAAGAATGGTTTGAACATCATTTGGCAATATTGCCGTATACATGTATTTAACCCACTTTCTAAGTTAAACAACCACAATCTGATCAACTGTAACTTGGAACTCTAACAATATAAAACAAATATTAACTTGCAAGATTTAACCCCTTCATTCCCAGGATCTCATAAATGGGACAAACAGTGTACATCCTGATCAGAGGGCGCAGAAAGAACACTCTAACCAGGTTCTACACTATTTGATCTACCAGTTGTATAACAAATGCACAAGTGATGTGCTAAAACATTCAATTTGACGAATTTACTTAAAAGTTATGGAAATAAATGGGTTAAATATCTGAACGATAAAATCAATTTTAAAATGCTCATCTTGTTTCCTTTTATAGATACATAACCCAGCCAATAACTCAATATGTTTGGTAAATTATGTCAGAATATGACCTTTTTTACAGTAAACAATATGTGAGCCCTGCTGTGAGATTTCCAACCACAAGGCAATGCAAAAGTGTAGACCCAGATCAGCTGCATCATTGAAAATGCGGCATCTGATCAGGGTCTACACTGTTTGCAGCTCATCGGCACCTACTATGATTGAATGACTTGCCTTGCAAACTATGTAGATGTCACAGGATGAAATGTTAATGTTTTATATTCACGCGGACCATAACTTGTAATATAAATAAATACCATCAACTACCACTTGTCCCTGTGATTCTCTTTAGATCATTACCATATGTCCCGTTATGTTTGTTCTTCCCACTTATCCTCAACTCCGATAGCCTATACTCTAACTGTTACTAACCCGGCACATGTAACTCGATCTACCATGTCCGGATACTTTGTGCAATGCTTGGTTGCACTTGTTATCTCGACGTTGTTGGGTCGAGTTACGATGACAATAAATATCTATGATATATATGAATAGCTGTGTTGTTTCAGGTTAGTTACGTTTATTATCTCGTTATAGGTATCTTTATAACATACTTACTGTGACTGGGACATGTAAGAACTATGTGTTTATTAACTGTGCATTTCTTCACCATATATGTACATAGCCTGGTGTATCTTATACATTTTGTAATACCTTGTGCAATGCTTGGTTGCACTTGTTATCTCGACGTTGTTGGGTCGAGTTACGATGACAATAAATATCTATGATATATATGAATAGCTGTGTTGTTTCAGTTATCTACCCGGCATACCCACAGCGGACCCTCAATAAATGTATGCCGACTGGGCTACGTCGACATTGGCTCCCAACGTGTGTGAAGCTGTGAAATACTGAATCGTCTACCAGACACCAGTTAACATGCCGCTAGATTGTATGTTCAACACACTGATTTGCATATGAATCAGATTACACGACTCAGATGTTTAGACCTGTGTCATAGTGGATACTCCAATGTAGGTGTGTCATATGTTCCTATAAATCGGGAAAGGATTTGACCTGTCGACGTAGCCCAGTCGGCATACATTTATTGAGGGTTCGCTGTGGGTATGCCGGGTAGATAAAACTGAAACAACACAGTTATTTATATATATCATAGATATTTATTGTGATCGTAACTCGACCCAACAACGTCGAGATAACAAGTGCAACAAAGCATTGCACAAGGTATTACAAAATGTATAAGATACACCAGGCTATGTACATATATGGTGAAGAAATGCACAGTTAATAAACACATAGTTCTTACATGTCCCAGTCACAGTAAGTATGTTATAAAGATACCTATAACGAGATAATAAACGTAACTAACCTGAAACAACACAGCTATTCATATATATCATAGATATTTATTGTCATCGTAACTCGACCCAACAACGTCGAGATAACAAGTGCAACCAAGCATTGCACAAAGTATCCGGACATGGTAGATCGAGTTACATGTGCCGGGTTAGTAACAGTTAGAGTATAGGCTATCGGAGTTGAGGATAAGTGGGAAGAACAAACATAACGGGACATATGGTAATGATCTAAAGAGAATCACAGGGACAAGTGGTAGTTGATGGTATATATTTATATTACAAGTTATGGTCCGCGTGAATATAAAACATTAACATTTCATCCTGTGACATATTTCCTCTGGTTGGAGAAAAAGGCTCCTGACTTTTCTGTACATCAGCCTGAAATAAACAAAAAAACAAACTAAAGAAATGAACTAAAATAAAAGAATGGAAATTCTAAGAAATTTCATAAAACAACAAGGATAAACACGTTGGCTGGGCTACAACTCATGTGTACACTACCATTGGTAGTATTAAAGTCTCACGCAGGGAATTTCTTCAACTAGGTACAAGATGTATCTAGTATTGCTTAACACAGCAGATTTAAGAACACAGCGCTGCAATATGCAACAATAAGGTTCGGTCGGATACATGTTCATACACAATACATATATACTTACATACATCCAGCATTAGTAATATATATTACACTACTGCAGTACATTCAATTGTCTCGTTCAACAATATAATCAACTACTTCACCAAAAACTAAGGGCGACGTAAGTTCAATATTAAATAGCCAACATTCAATGTTATATATAATTCTCTAGACTTGGCTATGGTAAAATGAACAAGTATACACACACATACACTAGTTCACAAAATACTACACATCATTAAATATAATACACATCATCACTTCTATCATGTAGGCTGAACTGTGCTGTTGCTTGTCACAATTTCCAATCTCCCGTCGTCATCCACTTCGGTTGCTTGTGCTGTCTCACTGGTCTGCATGGTGGAGACAATCCCATATCTCCAGGCTTCCGTCTCCTGGGGATAATATATGGACGAACAGGCTGGACACTTGCTTTGTCACTTTCATCCTCAGATGCATTGATAAATGCATTGCCCGTATCATCCATGTCCAAATCATGCTCTCCATCTGCTTCAAGTGGATCATCGACTGCATCCGTGTTTATCTCATCATCTGTCAGCGCTGATTCTTCTATTCTGTCTGTGATAGTCATAAACGGAAGGAGAAGGTTACGATGAAGTGTCCGAGACTTTTTGAATCATGAGCCCTCACGCTTAACTTCGTAGACAGGCATGTCCTCAATAGGCTGACGAAGTACAATGTATGGGTGATTCTCCCATTTGTCTGCGAGTTTCTGTTTTCCACGGATAGTGACGTTGCGTACAAGAACACGATCTCCTGGATAAAGCACTGTGCTGCGAGCCTTCTCATCATAGCGAGACTTATTCGATGACGACGTTCTGGCGGCTATCTCCCGGGCCTTCGCATAAGCAGAACGTAGACGATGGTGTAGTTTAACTACGTACTCAGAACGTAGACCTGAAGTTAAACTGTCTAGGTAATCCTAGAAAAGCATCAATAGCGAGCCTAGGGTGCCTGCCAAACATTAGAAAATACGGTGAAAAACCCGTACTATCATGCTGAGTAGCATTGTAGGCATGCACCAGACCCGGAACATGAGCCTTCCAGTCCGACTTTTGATGCTCTTCCAGAGTACCAAGCATTTTTAGTAGTGTTTGGTTAAATCTTTCAACCATTCCATTTCCCATAGCATGATAGGGTGTAGTCCTAGTTTTCTCCACACCAGCCAGACTACAAAGCTCCTTGATAAGTGTTGATTCAAAATTCCGGCCCTGATCACTGTGGATTCTAGCAGGGAATCCGTAATGGACTACGAAATTTTCAAACAGAACACGAGCGGTCGTCTTTGCAGTCTGGTTGCGTGTGGGGAATGCCTGGGCGTATCGGGTGAAATGGTCCGTCAAGACAAGGATGTTTTCAAATCCACCCTTGGATCGTTCCAAAGACAAGTAATCTATGCAAACAGTTTCCATTGGAGCCATAGAGTGTATTGGTGTCAACTCAGCTCTGTTCAGAGTCCCATGGACCTCTGACTTCACCCCTTGCGCCGATCATACACGCTGAGCGGTCCGCAGCTAAGAGTTTGCGCGACCCTAGACGCTTTTGTATGTGTTTTACAACCGGAACATAGACGCGGCGCAATTCCTGACGCTATCTGCGTCACTTCTCAAAATCCGAGTCATTATACTTTCCGTCGAGCCCTGTCTCGTTCATCACAGTCGCATCTCAGTCTGCTCTCTCTTTGTAAAATCGTTCTTTGAATAGCGATGTTGTCCTGTCACGTCCTTGGTGTCCAAGGTCATCATGCAAAGCCTTAAAGACATCTGAACGAAGTGCTTCAGGCAGGAGTAATTGCAGTCGTTCTGCATCAGACCCACATGTTTTACGATAAAGTACCCCCTGAAGTTCAATAAAATGGGGCCAATCACGAAGATATACAGATCCGTCCATCGGCTGAGCCGGTTTGGTCCCGTTTCTAATATGTTCCGCAATCTTTGATAATATGGGATCCTGGGCCTGTGCTGCACTCCAGTCCTTTGACGACAAGCGTTAGTAGCTCGATCGCATGTGACACACCATGGATATTCGTAGTTCGGAATTTAGAAATGTTGCCATACGTTTGTGGCCATCCCAATAGTGTAGATGTGTCTTATAAGTGGGTCAGTATTGATTGTGTCTGCAGAGGGTTGGGGTCAGCTGTGCTGCGTTTTGACTGGAGGATGAGGTTTCGGGACCGTTCACGACAGTCGGATCGCATCTGGGAGGTGATATATATTGTTTTAAGTGTAGTGCCCTCGTTTCTTTCCCTCCCTGTTTTTCCTTGTCATATCGCGCTGTTTCGATGAGTCCGTCTGCATCAATATGATATTTACCCTTCCGGTATTTGGCAGTGTAGTTGTAATTGGAAAGAGCGGCTAGCCAGCGATGACCTGTAGCGTCCAACTTAGCTGTACTGTTTACGTATGTAAGTGGATTATTATCAGTCACAACCTCGAATTTTGCGCCATACAAGTAGTCATGAAACTTTTCAGTAACAGACCACTTGAGGGCGAGAAATCGAGTTTATGAGCCGGATAATTTGTCTCACTTTGCTTCAGGCTGCGGCTAGCATAGGCGATCACTCTGTCATGATCTCCTTGTTTCTGGTATAGAACAGCTCCAAGTCCAACAGACGATGCATCAACATGGAGGGTGAATGGTTTCGAATAGTCGGCGTATGCCAGTATAGGAGGACTTGTCAATTGCTCTTTGATGTTGTCAAAAGCCCGTTGTTGCGGCTCATCCCACTTGAATGGAGTTCGCTTGATCTTTTTCGAGACATTGTGTCTTTGCTTCGTAGTGGGGATTCCAATTAGTAAGTTGTTCAACGGCCTGGCTATTGCAGAAAATCCTTTTATAAATCGCCTGTAGTATCCAGCGAATCCGAGAAATTGCCGAACCTGCTTAACTGTTTGCGGAGTTGGCCAATGTTTCACAACTTCCGATTTCTTCGGATCAGCTTTAATGCCTTCTTCAGAAACTACGTGTCCAAGATAGGTCGTCTCTTTCTGAAAAAATTCGCACTTTGATGGCTTGATCTTTAGTTGATATTCAGCAAGGCGTTGAAATACTAAATTGAGGCGGTCGATGTGTGAATCGATATCCTGACTGAAGATAACAATGTCGTCGAGATAGATTAGACAGTCTCTCAGATTGAGGTCTCCCATGCAGCGTTCCATGAGGCGTTGGAATGTGGCCGGAGCATTGCATAAGCCAAATGGCATCCGGTTACATTCGTAAAAGCCGAGACCCGCAACCTGAAATGCTGTCTTCTCTTTATCTTCCTCCTGGAGTTCGACCTGCCAGTAACTTGCCTTCATGTCCAATTTAGTGAAGTATTTTGCCCCTGCAAGCATGTGCAATGTGTCCTCCACCCGTGGGATACCATACGCATCCTTCTTCGTTCTTGCATTTAGCTTTCGAAAGTCAATGCAAAAGCGAATGGTGCCATCTTTCTTCCGAACAATGACCACATTGGAAGACCATGGACTCTTCGACTCACGTATAGCACCAACCTCAAGCATCTCATGTAAGTGTTGCTTCACTTCATTAAACAGTGCTGGTGGAATTCTACGGTATGGTTCTTTGAACGGTTCATTGTTGGTAAGTTCAATTTTGTGTTTCACCACTGAAGTGTGACCCAAATCCATAGGTGTCTTTGGAAACACCGATTTCCATTTTTCAAAAAGATTTTGAACTTTCACCTTTTGTTCAGCAGATAGATCGGAATCTTTTAGATCAACTCCATATGTGGTTTTAATTTGACTTTCAATATCCTGATTTGTCGTATTAGTACTTGTAGATTCCATTTCAGTTTGTTGATGAACAACCGGAATTCCGCTGGTGACATTTGTTTCTTTTCCAGGGAACAATGCTTGATCTGAAGATGAATTTCCAAACATGGGAACATTACGCAATATATCAACTTCCTGTAGCTGACAAATAGTTTATTTCGCGCGTATGGTCATTGTCTTAGCTGACAGGTTAAATATTCTCACTGGAATTCTGGCCGTTTTACCTGGGTTACCCAGTGTGACAACACGAGGACATACTGTCGGTTTGTCAGGTCCAGCTTTCTCAGTGTCTTCTGTAACAGCAGACTCGACATCGTATCTCTTTCTAACCAATCCGGTCACTGTTTTCACTTCCATTGGTTTAAGAATTATATCTTTAGTTGCTTTCACATTTCCGACACATGATTGACTAATAACTTCAAATGCTGTTTTCCACTCTAATGGCGATTCCATATCTTCTGGTGATAAGGTATCATACAATCGGGCACATTCCCGTATTATATTTGTACCAACTATTATTGGAATATTTTTATTATATTCAGTAGTCTTAACTACAAGAAATGGTACAAACAACCCTGTTGGCTCACTGTTAGGAATTCTAACTTCAGCTTCTATATAGCCAAGAAAGGGTAAATCGTTTCCATTTGCATCTGTTACATTTAATTCGAAGTCATCCATGTTTCGTAAATCTGGTCTGTTTTCCATTTGATGGTAATAACTTTCGGATATTGTACTGACCATGGATCCGGTGTCGATCAGTGCCTTCACTTCTACATTATCCACGAATATGGTATTTTCACTCGACTTGCCTATCAGCCTTTGTCGAAAATTTGTTCTGACTTTATTTGGGCGCATTACTTCTTCACTTCCATCGAGCGCTCCGACAGAAGTGGCTTCCCGTTTAAATGTTCAGCTTCATTGTTCTGTTTTTCAACAATGTCTTTCTCTACGAACCTTTCCTCATACCTTGACTGACCTCTATCTCTACTGTTTCTACCCCTGAATCCACCTCTATATCCACCTCTATATCACTTATTAGTTATTTAACAAGTGTGCTCGGTGTTTCGACATCTGCGGGCTAGAGCTTTCCTCTTTCCCCATGTGATATTCTAGTCCTTTTTGTCAAACTGGCTGATACTCATATTTTCGCGTCCCTTTTCTTCTGTTGTACCTATACGCCGTGTAGCGAGTTTACATGTCATTTGGGAGTCTAAGTGCAATTTCGAACTGTCTGACAGGATGAAGGCCCTAAGCATGCTTAGCAGCTGCAGCCGATTTTGTGTGTGTGGGGAATGATATGAGCTCTCGCGATAGTCTCTTAGGGTGGCACGTTCGTAGCTGGCTTCATCCTCTTTCTTGCATTGTAGCATTTAACATGAGCGGCTTCGCTTCCAATTCGATCTTTTCTATCTTCTTCCTCCTCTAATCGTGTTTTCCTTCGTAATTTCTCGAATGTATCTGTTGATTCATAAGACACTCTTGTTGCAATCTTTAACTTTTCTGATCTAAGGCCTCTCCAGAACCTTTCCTTCAACTTGGTATCTCTCCTCATTTCATCTATCTCTCCCTTCTCTACGGCTTTCTGGAATAAGGTTTCAATTCTCACGCCCCATATTGAACTTGGTTCTCCTTCTCCTTGTACTGCTGAGTAAAAATCCTGTACTATTTTATCTCCAGTCTTAATATCACCGTAAATGTCACTAAGTTTCTCAATGATATCTATCGTAGATGCCGTTGGTTTCAATGTCAGAGGAATCTGTCGTGTTTCATCTTGTAATGAATTTCTGACGGTTTGGACAATTACATAATCCGGGTACAACTTTGTTCTAATCAGATATGTCACTTCCATCTTCCATTGTTCGAAGTGCTTCCCGTTAAAAACTGGTATCTTAGGTAAACCTAATTTGAACTCTGGGTAATTGTCTCGTCCAGTTTTATCAACAATTGCATGTTGTTGTTTCCTCATTGGAACACAGCTACTACTCTCCTGCATATTTAATCTTGTACTCAACAGTTTTTCTTTCTCTTTCAGAAGTTTAACTTTTCTATCTAACAATTCATCTTGTTCCCTTTTTGCCACCATGTTCAATTCAAGCTGTTCATTTTCATTTCGTGTTCTGTATAGCTCATATTCCTGGTCCTCCAATATTTTTATTTTATCAATCAAATCTAATTCTGCTGCTCTCTTGTTTTCAATTTCCTCACAAAATCTTCTTTCACTCTCTATAATTAGATGTTGTCGTTTGTCTTCCTCCAGTTGCAATCTCCTTAATTTTACACTTTCTCTTTCATATCTACTAGCTTGACTTCTAATTTCCATACGTTCACTTTTAACTTTCAGTAGATCTCTATCCGTATCTATCTCATGTTGTTTACTCTTTTTCACTTGTCTTACATTTGTCTCTCTCTCTTGTCTATCATTGTCGCATCCTTTCGTACTGTGTTATATCTTGTATAACTACCACCTTCACTAGTTATTACATCTCTATTATAAGAGTGTCTATTCATCTCTTCAATATTCTCACTATCTATTCTTTCTGATGTCAGTCTACTATATTCATAGCTTCTCCGTTTCTCTTTACTCTGGTTTTCCTCATGAAATTTAGTATTTTGATTTGCACCATGACTACTTTCTAGTGATGCAATGTCTAACAGTTCTATCTGTTGGTCTATAAATGCCAAGTTGCTGTCCACATTATGATCAGTTTGGGAACGCATGCTAGGCGTTGTATTCTTGTGCACATAGATCAGATGCCGCATGTTCCATCCTGATCTGAGTCTACACTGTTCGCATCGTCTTGTGACTGGAACTTCCATAGCAGGGCTGAATTAGTGAGTGTTAATTGCAGTGGTATTATGCGAAATGTGTTCTTCTGTAAAATACTGAAACTATAATTGTACTAAAGTTACAAATCTATCCTTTTTATTATACCTAATACACTATGTACAAAACTGATATCTAACCGTTCTATCCAACACAAGTGTTTGCAACATGGCTGAGCAATTGTGTTAGTCATCAGGTACTGTTCTACACAACCTTTGCACACTCGGTTATCAGCATGTGGTAACTGATCATAATACGCATGATAATCCCTCGAAATGACTTCCTTTTTCTGCTGAAGGTGTTGATACTTTGACTTTTCAGCGCAAATGGCTTCGTGAACGCCGGTGGAACCAATTCTGTGAATGAATGTGTGGAGTTCCTAGGCTTCCGAATTTCCCTGAATTCACTTTCTGAGTAGTTTAGCTTATACATTATGTTTCCATCAACAGTATATTTTAGAACACGTATATCAGTAACAACTGGTGTTCCTACTCCATGTCCAGGTCTGATGCTTGTGTAGTACTGTAACTTTGAGTAATCCTTGAAGAAATGATAGTCAACGTACTTCACCTTGTACGGGTGATTTCTATTTCCTCTGGATTCCTCAATCAATTCTACATATTTCTGAAGAACATATACTTCCCTTTTCTTTATCTGTCTACCTAGTGTTGCATGTACACTATCACATTCCATATAGGTGTGTCCTTTTTCAAGAAACTTCTGTTCAATCTCTATCTGATGAGAAACTGCAAACTGCAATAGCGCACATGAAAGTGTGGTGTTGCGATTTTGGTATGTGCATCCATCGCTGTACAGTATTATCTTATCTATGCCAGTTAAATTCATATTTTCTAGGTAGTCCACGACGCATGTCGCAAATGTGTTGGCACATAAATCTGCATCAATTTCGGTCCAAAAGTAACACATTACTGCTTTTGTGGACAGGTCCATTAAGGTAAAGTTGTGACAACATAATTTGGTTTTTAAAAATAAGCAGCTGGCCTCTAATTTTGGACAAAGCAGTAGGCTCTGTAAGTCCATTGTAATCACCCTTTGTATGCCTTCGTTACATGCTTTTTCTTTGTCAATCTTTTTTGATTCTGCTGCCTCAGTTTTCCTTCTAATGTGTTTGTCATACTTTTCTTCGCTAACTGTTTTCATCTTGAAACCTGTGCATAAGTCACATTGGTCTTTCTTTGGTTTATAGAAAGCAAGATTCAGTTCATTGAATAGCTTTGTGAATTGGGTTATGCCATAAACTGGCTCATTTTGTGACTCAGCTGTTTCCTTGTAGTGTTTATAGCTCACTTAAGCTAGCAAGTTCTGTTTCTAAGTACATGTTTGAGGTTCGGGCCCTGCAATAATGGGATGGCATTTTGGGTACCTCATTAAGGAATTTTAATGCCGATTCTCTTGCCGCTGGTTTCGTGTTGTTTCCTTGCTTTGTGTTTTTTGATGACTTTGTCATTCCGTGTTCCGATTCATTTACAGCCAGCCAGTTGTACACAGTGTCTTCTTTTAAAGACAGTGTTGCCAAAAACAACGACTTGCATACCTCATATCTGGTGTCCCCTATTCTCAGAGAGTAATTTTCTTCTGCTATCTTCATTTCCCTTTGTACGTCTGGATACATCCTTTTTTGTTACTAGGCTTAACACATATACCTTTTTTTCACTCCAACACATTTTGTCCAAAACGTGTTGAAGATTTCTCCCCTGGTCTGTTCATCTATTTTTGAACATTGCCGTCCTCCCCAACCTTTATTACATCTATTTGTACACCTGCGGGGATGTATTATTCTTTCTTGACGTTCAATGTAGTACTTTTATTTACCGTCGCGAGCTTTACCCATACCAGCGTATTTCTTACCCTGCATTCTTTGTTTCTTATTGTGGTGGAAACCAGTCTTAATTTCCCCTGGGTTTACTTCTTCATCACGTTCTATGGTCTCTTCGTGCTCTATGGTATCTGGAAATGGAAACTCACTTTCACCTCTATTCTCTTCAACTTCATTACCCACACTCTCGTCATTTTCAACAATGATGTCACTTTCGGTTGTCACAACCGAACAGTTTTCAATAGGTTGTTCTTCATTATTAGGCACCAACTTCATACATTCTGTATTGAGAGTTTCGTCTTCACTATCAAATTCACTATCTAAACTAGTCTCATGGTCTCTTTTCCTCTTTATTGTCCAATCTGGGTCTATTACGTCATCATCAAAGTCCGCAAAATCTGTTTCATCACAGTAATCATCTGAGTTATTGTTAATGTCAACGTTGCTTGTCGCCCCAATACTAGATGCACTGGTATCTGCTTCAGAATACTTTGGAATGTCATGCTTAACTTCCATCTCCGGTATATTATTATTTTCGGCAATTCGCTTTAATGCCATCTCAACTAACATTTTCCCACGAAATGCCATTTTCAGTAGGTGATTATATGAGTTCCCGGTTCACACTTTGGACACTGTATGCTGTAACAGGATGGACCGGCAAAACTTGATCACAATGCTCAGCTAGACACAATCAACACTCAGTACAATAGTTATAAGTTTAATAACAATGATGAATTATTTATATAATGATGATGATGATGAAAATAAACAATGGATGATACTATGAAAATGCACTAGAAATATGCACTCTTAACAAACACCACCTCACTTCAATCTATACCGTTCCTTTAACGTTCACTAACGTTAAGCATTGCACCACTGTTCGTGTGATTGACTGATACACTATTGTCTACTTAGGCGTAAACACAAATAAAGAAAAATACGTTCCGTGATGATTGGTCATGACAAATCCAATCCTTGACGACGATGTTCCCGTTCTGGCTCCTAGTAGTGTTGGATTCCTTGAGCTATCTCAAGGGCACCAAGAACATCGTAGTGAGGGTTGTGGCGACACACGCTCCAATGACCAACACAATACCTTAAGTCACGATGGGTCATGGCATACACATATACACAATATAACTACTTCAGCTTCTAAAGTACTTGGTTCTATGAGAATGCTAAAATTCAAACTAAAGCGCAAGACTTTAAACAATATATATATAGCTTATCTTAGACCCTTATTGGAATATGCGTCTGCTGTCTGGGATAGCTGTACCCAATATGAAAAAAATAGTTTAGAAAGGATTCAATATGAAGCTGCTCGTATAGTCACAGGCTTGACACGCTCCGTATCTTGAAGTTTATTTGGATTATCATCATCATGAACATTAATCATATCAAAAGTGACAAAATATGGAATACGGTAAATATGCAATAATACATTATATAATAAAATTTATTTACTCAATACAGTCTGAATTGCAATAAGTGATAATTAATAAATAAATAACATTTGATGTTATTGAAAAAAATATCTTTGATCTATCCTAAAACGGCGTAATTATTAAACAGTTTGCATAACTGAAGCAACGCAATAAAACACCGCCTTGCTGCTTTTCACGGTGATTAAAGAATATAACTTGTGATCCTATAATCCCCTTTCACGCCCCTGGCAATATCTCCCGCTCCGATTAACGGGCGGCGGTGGTTATTTATATAGAAACCACTCAAATTAACGAAGTGAACAGACGGATCAATAGTCCAGTGGTAACACACTGGACTGGTAATCCAGGGATCGCAGGTTCGATCCCCCGTCTGACCCTACGACGATAAATAAACGTAAAAACAAACTTTTTGGTCCGTATTTACAGACGGATCTATAGTCCAGTGGTAATATAACACGCTGGACTGATAATCCAGGGATCGCAGGTTCGATCCTCCGTCGTGAGACTTTAAACAGAAAAAAACCTCAAACAATATTAACTTAATATCAACCAAAAAGGATGTCCAAATACACTTACTATTCCTGTATCCGGTCCTTGACTTCAGTAGGACCGTTTCATTTGTTGCATGTTAACAGTTACTGTAGCACCAAACTGCTTCTGTGATCTGGGTTGACATATTGAGGTGGGTATGTACGGTTTGACACGACGGTGTAGATTGACATGGTAATCTGCGTTGGCATCGCGTCGTGGTTGGTCTTGTGGTCTAGGCATGCACGGTGGCCCAGATTCATACAGTGAGCTGGGATGGCACAGGTTGACAATGTTCTCTTGTTTAGGTTGTCATGGTGGTGTGTGGTCCTGGTAAGATCTGGCAGCTGGTTTGTCACAGGATGAATTGGTGGTTTTGTTTGATGGGATGTGCCGAATTCATTCAAGTGAGGAAGATATCCAACTGGTTTGTAGAGGTTGGTGGTTTACCCGTGTGACAAATTGTGCCAGAAATATACTGTTCAGAGGAGCACACGGGATCTTCCTCCAACAACAAAATCGGGAGAGTCACAATATACCCTAAGATATTGGTGAGACTTTAAACAGAAAAAAACCTCAAACAATATTAACTTAATATCAATCAAAAAGGATGTCCAAATACACTTACTATTCCTGTATCCGGTCCTTGACTTCAGTAGGACGGTTTAATTTGTTGCATTGTTAACAGTTACTGTGGCACCAAACTGCTTCTGTGATCTGGGTATGTACGGTTTGACACGACGGTGTATATTGACATGGTAATCTGCGTTGGCATCGCGTCGTGGTTGGCCTGGTGGTATAGGCATGCACGGTGGCCCAGGTTCAGTCAGCTTGGATGGCACTGGTTGACAATGTTCTCTTGTTTAGGTTTGTCATGGTGGTGTTTGGTCCTTGTAAGATCTGGGAACTGGTTTGTCATAGGATGGATTGGTGGTTTGGTTAGATGGGATGATGGGATGTGCGAATCTATTCAAGTGAGGAAGATATCCAACTTGTTTGCAGAGGTTGGTGGTTTATCCGTGTGACAAATTGTGCCAGAAATATACTGTTCAGAGGAACACCCGGGATCATCCTCCAACAACAAAATCGGGAGAGTCGCAATATGCCCTAAGCTATTGGTGAGACTTTAAACAGAAAAAACCTCAAACAATATTAACTTAATATCAATAAAAAAAGATGTCCAAATACACTTACTATTCCTGTATCCGGTCCTTGACTTCAGTAGGACGGTTTCATGTGTTGCATTGTTAACAGTTACTGTAGCACCAAACTGCTTCTCTAATCTGCGTTGGCATCGCGTCGTGGTTGGCCTGGTGGTCTAGGCATGCACGGTGACCCAGGTTCATACAGTCAGCTGGGATGACACGGATTGACAATGTTCTCTTGTTTAGGTTTGTCATGGTGGTGTTTGGGCCTGGTAAGATCTGACAGCTGGTTTGTCACAGGATGAATTGGTGGTTTTGTTTGATGGGATGTGCCGAATTCATTCAAGTGAGGAAGATATCCAACTGGTTTGTAGAGGTTGTTGGTTTATCCATGTGACAAATTGTGCCAGAAATATACTGTTCAGAGGAGCACCCGGGATCTTCCTCCAACAACAAAATCGCGAGAGTCGCAATATGCCCTAAGCTATTGGTGAGACTTTAAACAGAAAAAAACCTCAAACAATATTAACTTAATATCAATCAAAAATGATATCCACATACACTTACTATTCCTTGACTTCAGTAGGACGGTTTCATTTGTTGCATTGTTAACAGTTACTGTAGCACCACACTGCTTCTGTGATCTGGGTTGCCATATTGAGCTGGGTATGTACGGTTTGACACGACGGTGTAGATTGACATGGTAATCTGCGTTGGTATCGCGTCGTGGTTGACCTGGTGGTCTAGGCATGAGTAGTATATAAACCAGGATGCAAGAACCACTATTTTGAGAGCAGAAAACCACTTTTTATATTAACAACAGAAAACCACTTTTTTATATTGAGAGGAGAAAACCACTTTTTTATTTGAGAGTAAAATACCACATTTTGACGTCACCGTGTTATATTTACCAGTTGTGAATTTCACTATCAAAAATATTTATAGGTTGTTTTGGAAAACCGATATATAAAGTAGAATGTATTTAAGTCTGTAATAGCGCATGCTCGCATGTATGTGCATATTCAGAGAGTTTTATACCATATCAACTTTAGTATGTTATTTTTCTAAATTTTATTTCGGTGAATGCATACATGATCATAACAATGATTATGTTTCAGTATAAATAGATCTCGACTATGATTTAAGTGTCTCCGAGTAATATTATGTCACAATATATGGTTGTCACATCAGTTTATTGTCAGTACTAGTCATGAACACATCGGAGAAAGAGAATGTGTTGGGGGAGTATTACTTTACTGTTAAAAAGCCCGCATCATATGTCAGCGCTATGAAGCTTTTTCCAGTCTTAAAAAAAGACTACCCGGGTGAATTTAGTCTTCAATTCATCAAAGACTGGTTAGGAAAACAGGACTCTTATGCGCTTCAGAAACAAGCGCGACATCGCTTAAAGACTGCTCAAGTAAGAGTGAGTCATATAAATGAAATGTGGGATGTTGATCTTCTGAGTATGAATAATTTGTCCTAAGAAAATGATGGAGAGCGATTTCTCTTATGTGCTATAGATATATTTTCTAGAAGGCTTCGAGGTTTAAATGATAAAACTGCTAAATCTGTGTTACTAGCTATGAGGGAGATTTTGAAGGATGGTAAACCAGACAAAATTCGCTCAGATAAATGTTCTGAATTCATCAACCGGTGGTTTAGAAAGTTCATGAAAGAGGAAGACATATATTTCTTTACCACCCAAAATCCACCAAAGGCAAACTATGTGGAGCGTGTCCAGCGAACAATTAAGATGGCCTTGTACAGACTGATGAGACACAAGCGTTCCTACAGATACATAGATGAGTTGGAGGAAATCATATCAAGCTATGATACACCCCACCGCAGTCTCAACAATTTGACACCAAATCAGATCAATAAAGATAATGAAGCTGATGTGTGGGCTTATATGTACCTGAAACAATCTAGAAGCAGTCATAAAGGAAAACCGACGTATCATTTTAATGTGGGTGACCTAGTTAGGATATCATTTACCAGACATCCATTTCGTAGGGCCTATCAAGAACAGTACACCGCCGAAGTCTTTAATGTGGATGGAAGATTCCTATTTCCTATTACAGGGAAATCCTCTAACTCCCTGCTTCTGGTTCTTAATGCAATTGGTTGATGCACATCAATTTGCACTTCAATGTGTCTGACATCAGCAAGTTGCTCCAAATTAAGAGTTTGATCCATTACAATTTCCTCTTCCTCCACTGTTGCGACAATTTGATCCATTACAGTTTCGTCTTCATCCACTGTTTTAGCACATGTAGTTGTTGTTGCATTCATAATGGTGTTAAAGTCTTGTGTACCCATCGTTGTATCACTAGGTAAAGCACTTGTGTTAAATAATTTGATATTCATGCGCCCCTTATTAACAGAAATCCGTTTAATTTGTATATAACCACACTTGTGTGCGATGATAACCCCAAGTAAGACAAAAACCGTCACTGCCACCGCCGTACAACTGATTCCGATGACTGAAAAATAGGATGTTACATGGATAGGGTTAGGTAAATGAATAAGTAAATTGGATATGAATAGGTTTAGGTACAAGGCTTGAAGCGGGATTAAGTGTTCAATAAGGTAATGTGTGAGAAAATCAACCAGTTATCGTCTGAGGGGTATTCTATTATTATACAGTACAGCTAAATATTCTGTCTTTTATACAAAGTAAATAAAGTTGGGTGTAGGTGGTTCTACATACAATCAAAATTGTGTTGGATAATGTATGGTAGGTGTGTGAAAATACTACAACTAATAAAGCATTAAAGCGTGTATCAGTTTTAGTTTTAGAAAATATTGAAATGAGATGAAGAGTATAAATACTTACTTAATAATGTATGGTAGGTGTGTGAAAATAGGCTATTAATAAGCTGCATAGAAATGAGTTGCATTGGTAACAAGGGGAATCTCCACCAATAAATCAAATGCATTTGAAAGTATTTATAAATTGATATTAGGTTTTAAGACTGGTCTTGACAGACTTTCCTAAACATTATTCCTAAAAATAATATTCCTGATGTTGTACTTTGGTGTTAACATTTCGAGCTGGACCTTCATATATTATATGGGGAATAGTGCCCTCCCGCCTAAGGCTGGCTACCGACATACCTGTCACTCAGTATGTGGGTATGTGTTGCAACTGAGAGAAACAAGAACAACTGCAACAATAACAATATATCTTCACCTATACTACAACTAATAAAGCATTAAAGCGTGTATCAGTTTTAGTTTTAGAAAATATTGAAATGAGATGAAGAGTATAAATACTTACTTAATAATGTATGGTAGGTGTGTGAAAATAGGCTATTAATAAGCTGCATAGAAATGAGTTGCATTGGTAACAAGGGGAATCTCCACCAATAAATCAAATGCATTTGAAAGTATTTATAAATTGATATTAGGTTTTAAGACTGGTCTTGACAGACTTTCCTAAACATTATTCCTAAAAATAATATTCCTGATGTTGTACTTTGGTGTTAACATTTCGAGCTGGACCTTCATATATTACACCATCTTCTGAAGAGAAGCTGTCATCACCATCATCATTACATCTGAATTATATCAGTGCTTTGTTCCGTACATTTGACATCTCTATAGATACTAATTGTGATGAACTGGGTAGACTTGTGTTGACATTATTTGAGGCAGTATGTTTTTTTCTATAAAGTTTCAAAATACTGAAAACTAAAACAAAAACATTGATACTGATTGATATTGAAAACAAAATAATAATTGTAATAAATGTGATTAATCCACGACACAAATAGAAGGAAGAGAAATAACATTGTTTTTGTGAATTTTGTAGTAGAAAAGTAAGACTGTGTTCCACAATTTTTCAAAATAAGACTGTATATCAATTTTTCCCTTGCAATCCATCCAAATAAAAAATTAACTACCAGAATAATATCGTTTGGGGAATAGTGCCCTCCCGCCTAAGGCTGGCTACCGACATACCTGTCACTCAGTATGTGGGTATGTGTTGCAACTGAGAGAAACAAGAACAACTGCAACAATAACAATATATCTTCACCTATACTACAACTAATAAAGCATTAAAGCGTGTATCAGTTTTAGTTTTAGAAAATATTGAAATGAGATGAAGAGTATAAATACTTACAATAGATCTTGTTCGTAAGAGCCCTGACATATTTATAATATTACTTAGGCTGGACACGTGACACGAATCACCATTAATCAAACTATCATGACAGTTATAGAACATTATTTAGGGATGGTGTATGTCATGAGATACATCATTAATCAAACTATCTGCTTCATCATGACAGTTATATAACATTATATAGGATAGTGTATGCCATGAGATACATCATTAATCAAACTATCTGCTTCATCATGACAGTTATAGAACATTATTTAGGGATGGTGTATGTCATGAGATACATCATTAATCAAACTATCTGCTTCATCATGACAGTTATATAACATTATATAGGATAGTGTATGTCATGAGATACATCATTAATCAAAGTATCTGCTATATCATGACAGTTTTAGGACATTGTTAACAATCCATTAACGGTGTATAAATGCTGAACAATCTTCGGATATTTTCAAAGTGTGTGACACAATCAAACTTCATGTTTCAATAAATAAGGTAATTTTTCATTAAAGTAGTTAGTCAACAATATGGACAAACCTATAAGAGAAACTATCGGATATAATAAACACATTACATTACGTAGAAAGGAGCAATATCTCAACGTTTACCTTACAATTAGAAATGCAGAGAATTGAAAACAGAGATGAAAATAATGGAGGAGTAAGCACTGTTAGTACTCCATATTTCAGAAGCAGAACATATTCATTCTTATCTCTGGATGGGTTAATGAGCACCATCGAAATGAAGCCTTGCAAAAACTGAGCGCAAGTATGGAACAATACATAAGAGAGGGTTCGGGGTGGTTCCTTAGCAAAGTGTTGAAACTAGACATTCACACTATAAAATATAGACCAATATCTGGTTCAAGTTATTTACCATTACCAAAACGGTTACACTATGACAGTCTATTGAACATTGAAAATGAGTATGAAAAGTGTTTTGTATGGTGTGTTTTGGCTTCCATTCATCCCTCCGACATCCATTGCACAAAGGTGGACAGGTACCAACCTTTTGCAAATGAGCTTAACATGAATGGTATACACTATCCAGTGTCTCTGGCACACATTTGAAAATCAAAACCCAAACATTTCAATTAACATCTTTACCTTGGAGGAAAATGATATTGTACCTTTGCAAATTACATCACACCCCATCGACTGCATCATGTGAATTTGTTTTGGATGAAATACGGAGACATTTCACATTATGTGCTAATAAAAGACTTAAATGCTTTCCTTCACAGAAGCAAGAAAGACAATAATATACTTTTTTTCTGTCCCTATTGCTTACACGCTTTCACGAAGAAGACAAATTTAGAAAATCATGAAAGGAATTGCAGCACAAATGGAGCACAAAAAGTTGAACTACCCACTGGAGGTGATGACAGTGTCCTAGAATTTACTCAATTAGAAAAGGAACTAAAGGTTCCTTTCGTGATATATGCCGATTTCGAAACTTTGAACAGGACATTACCCACACATACTGAAAATGAGCAAACGTCAGCCAACCCACACAGCAAAACTAGACGTTTGCGGTTTCGCATATAAGGTGGTCTGTGAGGATAGCAAATATAGCAAACCAACAGTAGTGTATAGAGATAGTGATGCGTCAAATTTATTTATTCAATGCTTGTTAACTGAACAACGGGAAATTGAAAATATTCTCAGTAGGGTAGAGCCTATGATCATTAAGGATGAGTACATGGGAGAAATTGATAACCCCTATAAATGTTGCTTATGTGGGAAAGGTTTCACCTCATATGAAAAGGTGTATGGTAACATTGTGAAACATCACAACCATGTAACGGGAGAGTTCATAGGAATGGCACATAATGCGTGTATCTTGAAATGTAGACAGACTAAACACATCAATGTTATTTTCTAGAACTTGAAACGTTTTGATGCGCATATAATATGTCAAAGCATGGGTGAATTTAAAAATGAAAAACTAAATTGTATAGCTCAGAATATGGATAACTATGTGAGCTTTTCTCTCGGTAACTTACGATTCATAGATAGTCTACAGTTCCTTCCATCATCTTTGGAGAATTTGGTGAAGGATTTGAAGGAGGGTGGATTAGAGGGTTTTCCACACCTGGCTGAGGAATTTCCAAACTCCAGTGATATGGAATTACTTTTACGAAAAGGAATATATCCCTATTCCTATATGGACAATGAAAGTAGATTTGATGAACCATGTTTACCAAGTGCTGAGGCATTTTATAACACACTAACCATGGAAGACGTTTCAGGGCAGGATTATAACCATGCATGTAAAGTGTTTAAACACTTCAAAATGACTGACATGGGCTCATACCATGATCTGTATATCAAGTTAGACGTGATCCTTCTATGTTGCGTAATGGAAAAGTTTAGGGATATGTGCATGAATCAATATGGTTTAGATCCTTGTCAGTTTTACACAAGTCCAGGATTGAGTTGGATTGCTTGTCTGAAAATGACTGGAGTAAAACTAGAACTCCTGACAGATATTGATCACCTTCTATTCATTGAAAATGGTATACGAGGTGGTATATCTCAGATTTCACATCGATACAAGCAGGCAAACGATCCACGAATGTCGAGTTATGACCATGACAAACCAAAGTCGCAGATTCTATACTTAGATATGACAAATCTATATGGTTTTACCATGCAACAACCACTACCAACTTCAGATTTCAAGTTCCTAAAAAAGGAGGAGATTGAAAAACTAGACATAAGACATAACCCAGTAGATGCGGAAAAGGGATATATTTTAGAAGTCAGCTTAAGATATCCGACAGAACTACACAACACACATAATGAGTATCCATTGGCGCCTGAGAGGAGGACAATTTCCGATGATATGCTTTCCCCCATACGCTCAAGCTTTATGGAAAAAATTGCATGGGCAAAAGGAAAGTGAGTCATTACCTCAAAGAGGAAAAGTTGAAAAGCTAATCACATCACTAGATGATACGAATAAGTACGTGTTGCATTATAGGAATCTTCAATTGTATATTGAGTTGGGGATGGAGCTAGTGGAAATTCACCGTGTTCTAGAATTTACCCATGAAACCATATATTGATTTCAACACTGAGCAGCGAAAGAAGGCAAGGTCACCTTTTGTTGACAACTTCTACACATTGATGAAGCGTGGTGAGCGTGCCAGTATTACATGAAAACGACAGCTTTCTCTGTGGAGATTATAGAGTCACACCTGTGACTTTAAAATAAGTGTTACGAATATAACATTATGACATCTAATATATAGAACCCACCATCATGTGTTTTTATCACTCATTTGAGTTTTTTACAATGAAATAAAAAACGATTTTATTACCGACTTACAATCCTGATTATATACACATTCATCCTTCACACAATCAGAATATACATGCGACATATTTAAATATAAATGAATCATTTACAGTAAGATTTGATTTGTCAAATAGGTTCTGTATACTTCGGAGTGAGACGTTGCAGTCTATGTAGAATGCGCACCAATGTCTACCTTCTTTGCTATGAATGTCAGTGTTTGCTATAAAAGCAGTGGGTATTGTATAAAGTCTGACTGGTAATTGATCCGCAGTATACACACCGATGACGTTTGTTCTAAGAAGTGGATCACAATCGATGCAACATGTAATCTCTAAAGTATTCATACTTGTTTTGTTTATTCGAACACTATATCCCTCTCTTTATTCACTTCGAAATATGCTGGCATTTCACTGTAGACCACGCAGCTTATGAAATCTGAAAATATTGACATATTACTATGAGGGTGTAAGACATATAGTTTACAGTTTGTATAAAAGTCTGAAACCTAATTTTAAAATGTATATTTTGTTGACAAAATAGATCTTAATTTTGTGAATATACTAACGGTCTATTATGCATGCCGTTGCTAAGGTAAAACAACTCACCCACTAATGGAGTTGCAAACTGCACTTCCAGTTTCACAGATCCTGTCTTTGCTAGAGTTAAGTACTCCCCATGATGTGAAAACATGGGTTCCAACTGAAAGGTGAACAGTGTTGCACCAGAAGAAAATGCAGCCCTACTCAGAAGGTTTCCTTCATCCTCTCTCTCCACTTTCCCATGGAAGTGAATGTATTTATATAGGCACGCATATCCGTCACCCCATCGGTTTTATCGAAATTCAATTTCATAGGACTGCCATTGACTGGTAGACCATCTGAATAAAGGCACATGCTCCGAATGTTGCAATTCAAAAAGTTGAAAGGATTTTCTGCATAGTCTCCAGACAAAGATTTAGAAGTGACAAAGCCCACCGCAACCTTGCTAGGTCTTTGACCGGGGAACATATTTTCATAGTGAAACGTGGAACTTCCAGTGAGTATGCTCTGTGTGCGACATTCTACCCTTGTGAAGGGATATTTGGCACTCTGAGTTTTTAGGATTTCTGCCATAGATAGATAGAGATAGATTTCTTTATTTATAGAGGGTGACCTAATTAGTTTTGAACTAATCCTCCTTAGGGCCCTCTTCAATTTGTTAACACTATAGAATAAATGTACATACACAATACTTATAACATAGTTATGCCGTACACTATACATGCATAATGTTGTACAATGTAACTTAAACAACAGCCTAAGTAAATCAGGTACTTTGATAGAAATACAAAACGACATAAGCATATTGATTTACAATCATTCTATATATATAACTGTCTAGTGTCTACCAATTAAAACGTTGTATCCATACTTTACATTTTGTCTTGAATATATTTAAAGATCTGGATGTCTTAATTTCAAATGGTAGACAATTCCATATCTTTGGACCAGAGTATTCTAATGATTTCTTATACATTTCACATTTAGGTCTTGGAATATAGAGATCCATATTTGAAACATTTCTCAATGTCATATCTGAAGTAACTGAATTGCAATGTCTTAATTGAAAATGTTCATTAAAATAATTCAGTACAAGATTGTTCATAATTTTGTACATTGTTACTGCTTTTTGAAAAATAATCCGTTGGTCAAAAGTCATTATATTAATTTCAGACATTGATTCACGCAAAGAAATATAATCTTGGCCCAGAATGAATTTACAAGCTCGTCTCTGCAATCTTAATAATGTGTTGATATTTTGTTGTGTGGCGTTTCCCCATATGATACAACAATAATCAAAATGTGGTTGGATATATGCCTTGTAATACAGTATTCTGTAGTTCAGATTCACAATATACCGTATTTTACCTAATAGCCAAATGTTAGTTGAAATATTGTTCACAATATATTTGATATGTGAGTCCCATTTTAATGAATCCTGAATGTGTACTCCAAGCAACTTCTCTGATTTGCTGGTTTTCAATAATATATTTTCATATTTAAGAGAGTGTAGGGTTAGGGAAAGCACATTTTCGCTGGGCTGTCATCATAAATAGAACTTTCGTTTTGTCTGTATTAATCTTCATTCCATTTTGGAAACACCAGTATTTCAAGTCTTCCAAAGCTTGTTGTAATCTTGTTTCTAACACTTCTTTGTTATTATGGATATCATATAATGTAGTATCATCTGCATATAAATCGCTACCGGTGATTTTATTTGAAAACATTAGTGGTAAGTCATTGATAAAAAGTAAGAATAAAAGAGGTCCTAATATTGAGCCCTGCGGGACTCCACAATTTACAGTTCTATTTTCAGATAAAACGTCATTTATAGAAACAGTTTGCTTTCTATCACAAAGATATGATTGAAAAAGCTTCAAAGTATTGTTGCTACATTTGTATAATGATAATTTCTTTAACAAAACAGTATGATCGACAAGATCAAAAGCTTTTCGAAAATCGACCATTACTATTCCAATCAATTTTCCCTCATTCATTGCTCGAATCCATTTATCTATCATATAAAGTAAAGCTGATTCAGTTGAGTGGCCAGTTCTGAAACCACTTTGTGTTTTGTGAAGTAAATTGAAGTGATCCAAAAAAGTCTGCAGCGATTTATGCACGTGTCTTTCAAAAAGTTTCGACAAAGATGGTAAAATTGAAATAGGTCTATAGTTATTGACGTCATTGGTTTTCCACTTTTGAATAATGGTTTGACTTTTGCAAATTTCCAAGCTTCAGGGAAAGTTGATGTATTTTCAAACTCTTATTTATTATAACAGTTAAATGTTGTACAATGATATCAGCTGAAAGTTTTAACAGCTTTGGTCCAATATTATCGATTCCAGTAGCTTTAGAAACATTAAGTTCGAGTAATTGTTTTCTGATATTACTCTGTGTAACTTCTGGTATTTCAAACACTACATCAACAGGTACATGTTCATTAATCAAATCTTTTATATAGTCAAAGTTTAAGTGATCAGGGACTGGATCTTTGATATTAGATGCAACATTGACAAAGAATTCATTAAATATATTTGCCATTTCAACATTTTGAGAGTAATCAGATCCTTGATGGTATATTGAGTTAATATTGTTTACAGATTGTGTTGATTTTCCTGAACCAAACTCTTTAAAAATCTTCCAGACAGTACGTGGGTTATCTTTACCAGACTCTATTTTTCTTTCACATGACTCTTTCCTTGCTGTATTAATCATTGCCGACACTTTGTTTCTAAGTAATTTATATTGATTAACACCTTGCTCTGATTTATCTTGCTTCATTTTATCGCGTTCTTTCATAGTATCTAAGATTTCTGTTGTTATCCAGTCTGGTTGATATTTCCGTTTCACTCGCTGAGTTTTTATTGGAATATGCTTATGTACAATTTCTAAAAATAGTTTACACCACATATTTAATATTTCATTTGGATCATCATATATATAAACAAAGGTCCAGTCTGCAATACGTAACTCTTCGCAAAAGGACTCCTCATTGAAGTTTTAAAATGATCTATATGATATTGTTTCATGCATACTTTTATTATTTGAAAAGTTGACTTTACGATTACAGAATACTGGGTAATGATCACTGATAGAAAGCTTTGGTACATACATATTGGCAATGTTTTCTTCCATGTTAGTATATATGTGATCAATCAAAGATGCAGATGATCTAGTTACCCTAGTAGGTTCCGTTACTAACTGTGTAAGACCTAGTGGGATATAAAAATTTGCCCATTCATCATTTGTATAACAATCAGTGAGATTTCTATTGAAATCACCTAATAAAAATATTTCTTTATCTTCATAGAACATATTTTCGATAAACAATTCAAATCTGTCTTTCCGCTCTATTTTAGAGTGAGGATGCCTATACACATTGCAAACAAAAAATGGTTTACAATATTTACAATATATTTCAAGAACAACAACCTCAATATCATGCATTTCTAAATCATAACGGCGTTTCACATTTAACCCATCTTTAACATAAACTAAAATTCCGCCACCACCATTTCTGTCATTTTGGTCTCTACGAAATGGCGGTAAAAATCCTTTTATTAAATAAGCATTTGTATTTACATCATCTTTAAATTTTGTTTCACTCAGCCCCATAATATCAATTTTATTTTTATCAGAGGTCATAAGTAGCTTTACCTCTTCAAATTTGTCTAAATTATTAAGACCTTGAACATTTAAATGACCGATATTCATGCCATTTTTATGCAGACCGATGTCTGTGGTATCAATTACAATACCATTAAAGCTGTTGGTCGAGTCAGGATGATTAGCTAAACTAATTTCTAAAGCATTACAAATACAGTTTGATAATTCACATTGTGAACATATTGTTTGCAAAAGATTAAATCTATTGGATGTAGTGACATCAAAGTCATTTCCAGACACGTCAGCATTGACAACATGGCCTGATTTCTATTGCTTATAGCAATGTATGGCCTTGTGGCCAAGACGGTCACAGTTAAAACACCTTCCCGAGAATTTCCACTGAAGATGTCTATGAGTATCCCCATGTTGATTTAGATTAGCCCACGTCGATTTCCATATGTCCGTTTCACTGGTGCCATAGTTGTTGTTTCCATTTTCAAGCGATGTTCTTCGTGGTACAAATACACATCTATTAAAGTCACCACAAACCTGGGTGAAGTTATTTATTGTGCCTAATAGTCTTTTTATACCAGATCGGGATAGGTGGATGTTATCCTTAAAGTTAAAGAAATAATTGATGGGATTGCCATCCTTATCACGGAAAGCTTGGCACATGTCTATGCAATTTATACAAGCTTCTGCAGCAAGTTCTTCAATGCAGTTATTGAACTGAAACACATCTACATCTCCGCGAGGACAAAGAGTACATACTACAATGGCCATTTTTGGATTGCTGAATTTTAAGCTTTCTAACAGGGTCATATATTTCTCCTTGAACATCATTACCCCCTATGTAGATGATAACCGTGCTAAAACTTGACAAATCATACAGTAAAATATCATCTGCTATGTCATCAATGCCAGCGCCACTTATTGAATGTTTATGTGTTCCTTGTGTAAGTCCTTGTGGGTTAATACCATGAAGTATAGAAGATCCAATAATAAGTGTTTTTGATCTCATAGCATTACGAGTACTATTTCTTGGTCTGATTTCTTCCCTATTGTGTGTCAGGTGTGAACATTTTGCCTGTTCCCTTGAATTGTCTCAATCTTGTAAATCGGAGTGTCTGCATATTTCACTCTGTTTCTGTGCTGGTAAGGATTGAGAAGCATGCTTAGTGTGCTCACTATTTTGGACAGGACTATCAGGACTAGCATTTTGCAACACTCCATGACATTCTCTTCCTTTTAATAGTTCTTTTTGCAAAGACAAAAAATTATTCTGCATTTCCAGCAAATTCTTGTTGATTTTTGTGATATTTTCAGCATTTACTTGAGATTGATTTACATGTCCTTTTCCGACTACGCGTGGCTTTGTATCAGTAGATCGTTTCGGCTGGACTGGTGATGCCTGTTTGTAACAGCTGTTAATGCTATCATGCTTATTTTCCTGGTTTAAGTACTGGAACAGAACTTTTTTAGCACTATTAACTAAACTATGAGATCTCCAGATCATGTGTCCAACTCCAGTAGCTGTTACAGTTGACGCATGTATGTCAACTGAAATGTTAGTTTTCATACTATTAACGTGTGTAGTACACTTCAGATTTTCATCATTCCCGAGAGCAAAGTCAGATCTTTTTTTATTCACAAATATGTCTCTTGCAGAACACAACAATAGTCGCTGAATCACATTTTACAGTTTTATACAAAATGCCTTCAAATTGGTCAGTACACTTCGAATCCAATTCAAATGTGGATTCATCAGACGCACTATACCTCAGATTATGTTGCTCCTCGTAATCCATCAGATTATAGTTTGTCTGTGTTCTAGAATCTCCATCGCAAGCACTGTACTCCATAATGCTGGAGAGTGTTGCCACACTGTCGGTGCAAAGAAATAGAATATAGTTCACTAAGAACAATGTTCAAATTTCCAATCAAGTAGGCCCGGCGTAAAACGCTGAATGTTGTTCCATACCAACGTATACAGGATTTTAATCGTCCCCACCAGTGTTATTATGTCAATGAGCATCTCTCGTACACTGATCAATATCGTGTGCTCGCAAACTTATATATTTTTCATAAGAAACTAATTTAATTATGGAATATGTATGATATTACTGTTTAACTGTCGAAGCATCTACCTTTTTATATATATATCATGTTGAATGAAAGTCAATTTCCATTGAAATCATATTGTTTCAGTCCCAAGTTCAAAGAGGATGTTTACATTGGTCTGCTTGATAATCATGACCATATATAACTGCTGGATTCAGACGGATTTTTCTGGCCAGAATGTAAATGTCCTGTATGTCTATTTTGAAATCTGGGGATGCCTCAGCCGAAATCAAACTAAACACTGGTTGGGTTCTGTAAAGCTTCACTTTCAATTCTACTTGATTCAGCATGTAACGTGATATTGAAAACAAGTCGTGAAAAATCGGCCCCTGCATGTCAATCAATTTTGATGATGCTATGAATATAGCTCTCTCAAACAGACCCTTGTTCCTCCACCAGGATTGTTGTCAGCATATTGTCCCGCAGTGTCTGGGAAATACAATTGCGATTGTAATCGAGTCAGCATCGCCACCATTATTCAACACTGTTTGTATGTAAGCCCTGTGTGGATTGTAGTTTGCGGTTATCAAAGATGATATATTCTTAAAGGTGCTGATCCTGAGATGATAATGGGATAGATGTATATAAAAATTATGATTCTTCACTGGTTCTATTTTACAGTATTTTTTATATAACTTTCTTACAGTATTGAAATATATTTCATATTGTGTTAAGTAAAATTTTGTGTTAGATGGTTAGCTATCAAAGATGATATATTCTTAAAGGCGATGACAACCGAAGTAAGATCATACATAACATATTTTGTCTGGTTGCGGTTGTTGTTGTTGTTGTTGTTGTTGTTGTTGTTGTTGTTGTTGTTGTTGTTGTTGTTGTTGTTGTTGTTGTTGTTGTTGTTGTTGTTGGGACGACTGCTGACTATCAAGTTTCTTCAAGATCAAATCAAATTTGCTGTTGATCTTGGAATCAATCTTTTTGTCCCAAGTGTCGAGCTTAATCTCTAAGGAACTCATTCTGTTAGTCAGAGAAGCAATCTCACCCTGTGCAGTTACTGGGTGGTGCTGGATTTTCTTACTTGAGGAAGAAAATTGACTAACAGGATGGCTGATTTCAGTCTCGACTTGTCTAATTTCCCGGAGTAATTTGTTATAGTCAACAACATTATCATATTTGTGACGGGTTTGTAATTTCAGGGGTTCGGATAAAAGACCAGTCCAAAATTTATGACGGAGAAGATCATTCTTCGCAATACCTGGAAGATATCCCTTGTCAATAACGGTTTGGAGTAAAGTTAACGACAGGCATATGGGTGATTTAAAAAAAAATGAAGCCTAAGTGTGAATTAGGTGTCAAAATTAATCATGAAATATTGTTTCAAATTTCTATCACATTTTAACCAATATACATTCAATTTTGAGAAATTGCTAATGACAAATACATAAATAATAAACAATGATTTGAAACTTGTTGTTTTGTTTGAATTTAATGAACTTTTTGAGAGAACAAATATAGATTTCTAACTACACATACAATAGCAAATAGCAAGAGTAAAACATACATATGTTTATTATTTCTTGTATTACATGTGATAGTAGCAATTGGTACCAAATATTTAATTTCACTTCAGTTTTAAACAAAAAAAAGACATTTTGAACATTTTTTTCGGCTCTATTTTTAGATAGGCATTCAAAAAGTTTTCAAACATTAAAATAATGACCTTCAAAATCATTAAAAACATTATTTCTGCTAAATATAGGGCTATACTGAGAAATTCACAAATACTCAGATCTGTAGAACACAGCTTCATTGTCGAATTAGTGCTGTGAAAAAGTAACCGATTTGCACAAATTATCTTACACTTGGGACAAGTTAGATGTTTTACTGGTTTTGTTAAAATTGCAAAATAATACTTTCTTGTACTGTTTAAAATAACTGTATTCATATACAGAATGGTGTAGACTAAGATTAGGCAATATAAAAATGTAAAATAATGTAAAATGCAGGAAAATCAAAATATGCAGTAATAATATAAATTGAACATTGGTAGTTGCACACTGGAAGGAAACAATGTTGGTGGTATGACTGTGTTTTTGATATTGATTTCTGTATTTCACTAACTGTAGGTGATTGTTCAATGACTTACATATTCACTAAATCCTATTTGACATCATAGTAATAAGATGATATAATACCACAGTAAAATCTTACTCTCGTGACATTTTTACGAAATTGTCATTCCAATGTGTAACTTTACATGTAAATATGTTACAACACAATACAAATTATCTCAAACGTTATCAGTTCATGAATGATTGTAGAAAAACATTCAATCTAATTATTTTAACATCATAATATTGGAATTGTACAATGATAAACATTTAACAATTTAACTAAAACTTTAACCGATTTAATGCAACATTTAAACATACTCGTTAAAACATTATTTTAACAGTATATGTATTGTGGAGGTTGATTAAAAGATTGCTAAGCTCTAACCCCATTTGATATAATAGTAATATATGATTACATAGTCATGGTAAAATCTTACACTTGGGACAATTATACCAATATGCTGACTTCACACAACACATATCAAAACACCCTAACAATTTTCTTAAACAACATCTAGATAATGATGAGAATGTATAATGACAACCCTGCAACAACTTAACTTTTAACTTTCAACAAACACATCCACCACTGAAACATCCAGTCCATTATATTAATACAATTCATAGCTCATTTGCACAATTGCTTGCATTCACTTATTTCATCCATGTCAAATTTTAGTTTGATACCCCGTCCAGGAAGCAACTGGGGTGTTTTCAATTTCATCAACACATCTGTCTGCGGTTGCCAGGATATGTCTTCCGTTTCAGGCCAAAAGTACGCTCCCCCAGATGCCGCATTTAGAAACCGCAACTGGACGTCTTCATCAACTTCTAGAACCTAAAAAACAGCAAAATTCAAATACACAAATACTTGAGCTGTTAGATTTTCATACACTTCAAAATCAATCATGAATGTGTCTATTCTAATGTCAATACGTATCAATGACCATTAATTTGACATATATACATTCGCAATGAACAGGTGCCTCCGTCTGCGTTTGGATAGGACAACTGCAACAAAATCGTCAATGCGAACTTCGTCACCTTCTACAGATTCAGTACATGCTAACCCTCCACCCTGGTTAGTGGTGACTTAAACTAGCTAAGGATTAGTACAAAGCAGGGATGGTTATATGCATACAAGAGGTTATAAGCAATATGATATAATAAAAGCCAGGTATTAGCAATTAAAAGCAGGACTGGTGATTATATGAGGTGCAACATGCAAATAATCATGCAGGAAGATATAGTTATAATACATGTAATTTATACAGCAGAAAAACGATATTTGATGGAACTATTGAATAACAAAACTTTGGTTCATTTTGTCTCTGAAAATAAATATTGCTTAGTTTGGAAACTAAATTATACATGTGTATGTTTTAATGAAAGGATACTGCTACTGCTATTCCTCTTGCTTGTCGTATTGCCCACGAGACTATGTACCTGCATTTCATGACGATATTGACTCAGATAGCATGGTCCTTCTTGACCATCAATGCACACCAAGCACGAGCAACTCAAGTCATTGCAGACAAGCTTCCCTGGCTCTCCAGGCTTTGTAGTGACCATATGGAAGGATTGCGTCCCCTTTACAGTTTTGATATCTGCGGTTTTCAGTGGCACCTGGCGGTTTAGCTTGTTGTCGGGTCAATGTAAGGTTTGACCCCCAAAAAATTTATAATAAAGGTTTTTTTGTTTTAGGTGTATCATTAGGTTGTACTAGACCCCTGAAAAAAAGTTTACCAAAATTTGACCCCGGGAAAGTGGTTAATTAGCATATTTTCAAAATGGCACCCCCCAAATTTTCAATGTACAGGAAACTTTTTTATAATTCAAATTAGACCCTATAAATGTATTACAAATATATAGAAACATGGTTGGTTTACCTAATGAACACATCAGAAAACTTCTATGACGTCATTATGACGTCAATGATGACGACAATGAATAATACATGCATTTTTATAAACTTTTTTCAACAAATACACACTTTCTGAAAACATTTTTTTGAAAATTTGATCTGCCTATACAATACAGTATTTTCTGAAAGGTCTGTGAATAATACATGGTTATTGGTAGTGACGTCATGACACCATGCAACCTAGGAACAAATCCCTGCATCACCGTATGACCATATGAACGGAAATGTCATGTCAGCTTGTTGTCCTTACAGAAATAGGCAATTAATTCAAACTCGTCCATAACACACTGAATGTCAGAAACCACTAAGAGCCTTTAAGTTATGACTGTCACATACAATTAGTCATCATCGTCACTGTCTTCTGTGTCATCTTGATCCATTGGAAGAACGTTGTTTGGGTTTTCACAGGATTCAAGTTGGCATTCTCCACAAGCAGAGGTGCAAGGTAAACCGTACCTCCTACATGTACAGCGCTGTGTTGTGCAAGCGGTCGTGCAATTGCAATGCACAATCTTTAACAAATTGTCCGGCGCAGGGTTTTTTGCAGTCATAACTGGTGCGAATTGATTGTCCTCAATTTTCCAACCCCAGTCAGTGGCATCCAAATTACTCTCAAGTCCTAGCCATGTCATTATTTGATAGTAAGCACGCAGGGAATGGAAATTTGTCGCAGATGCAGTTGGTGGGAGTCTAGCAGGCGCAACAAAGGATGATGCTGAAACCACTTTCTTTTTAAACACCGAATGTCGCAAAGAAGCAAGATAATCCGTTTGCTTTCCGGAAAACAGTAAAACCATCGACTGGTTACCATGCTGTTCTATTGTGTCCGCTGTCTGGCCAGGTTTGGTAAAAGCAAGTGCACAGGATTTTAACTGTTCATCCCCTTGGGCAACTTTCTGAAAGAATGTTTTCTTTCCCATCCCGAAAACCCGCGATGTTGTATCACATCCCGTGAACGCGTGGATAAACAGCAACTGAGAACATAACTGTTGTCCAAGGCACTCCTTTAGTGTGTTGATGTTGTACACCCTCTGATCTTTTGACTTCTTGTCTGAGCGAAAATACAGAGTTTTCTTCTGACTGTCCATATGATGGAGGAGAAGGATCAACAGGTCTGTATCCTCTCCGATTAGGGTCGTAGTCTTGTATTCAGAAACTGCAATAGCTGCCTGAACAATATCATAATCGGCATCCCCTTCGGCATTCATTACTGTGCAGCCTTTCTCGCGGAGTCTGTCGCTTATCATATTGATGAGCCCTTGCTTATTGCTACCTTGAGACAGGAAGTCCTCCTTCTTTCCTGTGAACACAGTTGTTGGAGTGAAGCTCACTTTTGGATGGTTTTTCTGCTGACGGCGCTTGTGGGTACTGTCCTTCACTGATGGTTGATCATGATATCCGTCAAAAACGACTGTCGCCATTCCATAATTGCGTAAGGTGAAGTCAACGTAACAGTCCGCAATTGCACCGTATGTGCTTCCTTTTGTCCACTGTACGCGATGCATGAGGGAACCACCGTCTAGGACATAGCTCTCGGTCTGCGGCACTTCGTTCGTAACAGCCTCATCTGACAGGCTACAGGCATAGTCATCTATTGCTTTAGCAAGTTGTGTTTTTTCTGGCTTCCTCATGATGTAGCTTGCCTCGAACAAGGCTGGGGGAAATGGACTAAGTTCATACTCTAGAACCTCCTCTAAAGAACAGTCGCCTGCATTGGATATGACAAGAAGTCTCTGAAACAGTAAGGCAGGATCAATAGATCTGTCTTGCGAAACTTTCACTGAGCATGAATCACCTAATGTTTTCACTTTATCCTTTCGTTTGCTTGCATACGTGAAAATTGGCTGACCCTCCATTTTGTCTATGATTTGTCTCCCGACTTTCTGATAGTCGTCAACATTTACGCCATCCTGTGCAACCACTCCTGTGATGATGTTCCTCAATGTTGGATCAGCAGAGAATGGACTGCATGATTCGAGCTTTTCTTTGATTTTTACAAGGTCGGTCTGATCTCTCTTCATCCTTTCTCCACTCATATCCTTATGTTGCACACTCGTTGAAAAGGCACGCTTGTTGAAGTCCCCCATCGCATGGTTGTACTCAGAACAAACCGGTGATGATAACACCCACAAGGCTCGCTGCTCTTCACTCATCCCACTTCCCCGTGTCAAGCCGCCGGTTGACTTTAGCGAGCGCATCAAGGTCTGCTCAATCACAAGGTCGGAACCCAGGCCAGCCCAGAATTTGTCTGAACGCCTGATTACATGGAATCCATCTTGAAATTTCCTGAATATAGCAGGATCCTTTGTTTCAAGGTTGTGCATGTTTTGCAAGTACAAGTGTGCTGATTTTAGGTAATTGTAGTGTCCTGTTGCAGCAAATATTGGCAAACATTCGGCAACAGCACTAAGATGTCTTTCCCATGAGCCCATTCGATCTGCCATCAAAAGCATTCTTGCACTTCTTACCATGTTCATGTAAGCAACCCAAAGCTTACTTGTCCTGGATTGGTCAGACAACTCAAGTTTCTTTTTGTCAAGTGTTTGCTGAAGTTTTGCGTTTGTCTCCGAGGTAGCTACTGTTTCTAATGTGGTCTTGCCTTCTAACAACGAGTTGTACATGTCCTCACACATCTTCACTGAATTAGCGAACTCGGGATCGCTTTCCATCATTTCACAGACCAGCATTCCATTCAAGCATTTTTCAAACAAGAGGTGGCCCCGCAATGCTCTCTGCACAGCTTTACCACCAATCATATGCTTTACTGCATTGTCACCATAAACAGTTTCGAGGATGTCCGTCAGACCCGAACCTTGCATAAGTGTGCCAATAGCACCGAGCACGTTCATCAACGTATGGAAACTTCCTAACATCAACGTAATGTTCTTCAGGTGGCTCCTCTGGTGAATTGTAGATTATTTCCGAGGCCTTAAAGAACAAGGGTTGGTCGAATGTCACGATTGGCGCAATCTTGTGTTTCGCTGCTAGGTCACAAATGAAACTAAGTGTGGAGAGTATGCAAGTTGGATCACTTGGATACATGTCGATCATTGGTATGAATGTGACAGATGATTTTCCAGGGTGGTCAGATAAGCTATGAACTATGTTCATCATTCCCTGCCAGTTGGGTGTGTCCATGTGGAAACAGAATGAGAGCTACCATAGAATGTCTACAACTGGGACAGGAAAGTGAAGTTCTGGAAGTATTTCAAACATAATGTTACGACGTGCAAATGTGGAGAAGCGATAATCAATGATATCAACCCGTGACATTTCTTTCACATTCAATTTGGAAACGTTTTTCCTATGGACAACATGGGTTGTCACCTGTCCTGGTGTTGTTGCTGCCACCATTCCCATGCCATGGAAGGTTCCTTTTCCATCCAGAGTTATGATATTGTGGTCAACATTATCAGCAACGAATAATACTGTACCAGATGATCCTTTCCCAAGTAACTCTGGTGCAACCACATCAGCAGCATTTTGCAAGAATCTCTGCACCTCCCCATAAGAAGAGCTAAACCCCATGACAGACAAGGTGTCAATGAGAAATCGTGACTTATAGAGATGGTGTAGCTGAGTAGCAAGTCCTATTTGAAGTGGCACTACAAGTGCCCGCGGGCGAACAGCTTGTATTATTGACTGCCCGATAGCAGCAACTTTTTCATCTTTATCTGTCCCCACAAACAGTTTATTCAACATGGTACGCAGTGAAATCGGCAAGTAATCTAATGTAGTGTCTAGTTTGAGGCTCTGCGAAGAAGGATATCGATCAGTGACTGATGGGATTTCAGTCTTGATATCGCACTTCAGGAGCTGGGCAGCTGTAGCAATGATTGCAAGTTTCTGACTTTCGGAATCACCATCTTTTGAAGTCTCGAAATAGGTACGAAGTATTTTTGCAGTTTCCCCCCTCATCGTCACTATATCCTGAAGCCCTTTTACTTCCGCTATGCATATAGAATCATTGTAGCGTTCTTTCAGTTTTTGCTTCATATATTGACTTCCATATGGCACAGAGTCTTCTTCAAGTAAGTATTCACCCATTTTGCTCACAAGTTCAGATATCGTAATTTGTTCTTCATCATTGCTTTCCAAATATTCACAAACTGCCACAAATGCTTCTCGCTGGTCCTCGTTTTTGGGCCGCCCGATGTTTATTGGTTTTTGCACTGCCTCTGATCGAAACTGGTCTGGCATTTCCTGCCCCAATCGAAAGTAGGTATTGCAGCGTTTATGGTAAACAGTCAGAAGCTTGCAAATTTGTACCAAGATATTCAATTTTACCCTGAACAATATGCGCCCAATCATCGTGTCTTTCTTTGCAATGTTTCAGTATCGTCTGAGGGAAACAGTCAGTGAGAATCTCACCGGCACTTTCATCATGTCCATGAGTACCCTTAGAAATTTCACGGCCACAGAAGAGGCAGTCCTTTTTAGGGTCATATGGCCCTAAGCTCATACGGCGGCTCTTCTTCTTTACAGGTGATGATGATTCAGAAGAACGTTTTAAAGCCTGTTTGATTGCTTTATCATTTGTCCACGAGGATCGACATTTCTTGTGTACTCGTTGGTTTGGTCTTGCGACAACATCATCACAACCCCTTTCTTGGCTTGATTTGTTGATTTTTTCAGCACCCTTCGTTGCAAGTTTGGAAACATCAGTGTCCTTGGCGTCTTCCAAACTCGCTTTGCAAATTGGGCAGACGTCTTCGTCAAGCTCTCCGTTATCCATTTTCAAATCCTGAAGCAAAAAATATTTCTTTAAGTCTTGGTAGTCAGGAAAAACAGTAATGATTCATGATATCATATGACGTAATTGAGACAGCAGCGTCATTATGACGTCACAATGACGTCACAATGACGTCATAGAAGTTTTCTGATGTGTTCATTAGGTAAAGCAACCATGTTTCTATCTATTTGTAATACATTTATAGGGTCTAAATTGAACAAGAATTTTTTTTTCTGTACATTGAAAATTTTGGGGGTGCCATTTTGAAATTATGCTAATTAACCACTTTCCCGGGGTCTGATTTTGGTAAACTTTTGTTCAGGGGTCTAGTACAACCTAATGATACACCTAAAACAAAAAAACCTTTATTATAAATTTTTTTGGGGTTAGGCCCTTATTTTTCATATATTGACCCGACTATTGCGTTGTGGCACATATATCACTTTCTGATTCAATGCATCTTGTGTTTGAACAAGTGCTAAGTAAGCTTGGTAGGCGTTGTTGATTACCCTGCCCCCCAAGATCATTCTTTGCAACCTCATTTTGATGGCTGCCCCTAGTCCATCACTGGGACCCTTACCATGGCCTGACTCTGTGTAGTGGTAGATGGTTTGGATGTCATACGATTCTTCCAGCTTGGATAGGTGTGCAAACGCATCTTTGCATTTGTACTGTACAGCACAGTTATCTGAGAATCTATGCAGAACACGTATGTCACACGGTCCCGGATTATTCTGTATGTGAGAGATTAGGTGGGTAGTGTAGACATACACCGCATCAGAATTATGGGCGAGTGAGTCTGATATAATTATAAGCGACTCCTTCATAAGAATGGTGTTACTGCTGGTGCTATTGTTGGCATGCCGCATGATGAATATTGGGTGTAAAGTCACTTGTTTCGTTGTCCAGTGGGCAGATTCGATTTCATCCTGCGGCTGCAGGGATATGTTCTCGGAAAAATCCATCACTGCAACACAGTGATCTAGTGGCAGTGAGTTGGACATCAACTGCTTTTCTACATTGTGCTGGAAATCCGCCCTGAATAGATGTGCAGTATAGGAATTCAAATCAGTAGTGATATCACGAACAAGATCTTCAACTGTAGCAGTTTTCTGTACCTGAATCCACCGATTTGTCCTCTTAACTTTGCCATCTTTAGCTGTGTATGTCTCGGGGGTAGACTCCCATTGGTGATATTTCACCTTCTCTTCCTGGCAAATTTCAGTTAGCGGTCCATAAAATGTATTTACAGAGTTTGTCCCACAACTACTGCAGTTCCGATCGACACATGCGCGAGCTGGATGTTCTTTAAACGTGCACACTGTCATGTTCGACAATTGACGCAAGTTCGATTGCATGTTAGTAATAGATTTCTGTCTTGCCTTATTGTTCAAGGCCTCCACCTTTTGATCTAAGTTGTAGTCTTTCGTACAGATACATACTCGTCTACACGTCAGATTCAAATTTCTGAAATTTTTAGGAACCATTTTCAAGAAGGTGCGAAATTTTCTGTCAAAGGTTGGGTGCATTTTCGTGAACCTTTTGTACAGCTCTAGCTTCGAGCTCAAGAGGTGTCGTTTGGCCACAGGTGTCCCATTTATCAGAATTGTGTCTTTTTTGTTTGGCATTACTCTTGAATTGTCGTTTAAAAATGATGATATTTCATTTTTCCATAAAGCCTTGTACTCGTTTGGCGTAGAAGAAAGCCGTTTCATCCCCTGCCTTCTCTTATATTGATCCAACGATTTTCTTGATTTCCATATCTTTTGTGAAAGGTCGGAATAAGCTAACTGTCGTTTAACTTTTTCAGTTGATTTCTTAGGTCGCCCCACCTGATTCACCCCTACAACCGTATCTATTTCAGTACTTTCACTTGCCTCGGTTGTCATTGACTTCAGTAGTGATTTTCTCTTGGGTGTAGCATGTCTTATAACATGTTCAACTGTTTTGGCCCAAGCTTGGGACTGTTCGGGCAACACTTTCCGTACTTGTTCTGCACTCTTTCGCGTGTTTGCTGCTTTGCGCACTTGGACAGGTGTCTTCTTTGGCTTCATATCCGATTCATTTTGGGATTGACCTTTCTTTTGTGCTGCTTTTTTTTGTCGATATTTCTGCTTTCTGATGCGTTCTTTAGCTTTTACTTCTACGTCGTACAAAGCATCTTGTTGGCGTAATGCTCTTACTTGTTCACGTTGAACTTTATTTACAATTTTCTTCTTTGCTTTGATCTCTTCACACTTATTCCTGTAACTCGGATCATGTTTTAGCTTTTCTCTATGTTTTCTTACATATTCTCTTGATTTCGCCTTCTTTGCACTGTCTCTTGATTCCACCTCCTTTTCATTATTATTTACCTCCTTATTTACATTACTGCTCCTCAATTTTCCAGGGAATGGAAACTTTACTATCAGTTTCTCCATGTTTCAATGTCAGTTCATCAACCTACATGAATACGGAAGATAATATTGGTTTCTTACAATAATTACAGTTTTGTGTCCCGAGTGTAAGATTTGTGGTATTTAAAAATATATGCTAGAATAGCAGTTAGATATACATACAATTGTGATAAGAATGATATATTCTTATAATGAGACAATTAAATTTAGTATTTAACACCACACATTATAAGGCACATCATCTAGTAAATAAATATGGCCTATTTCAGATGAATACGACATTTTAATATAACATTTTAACATCTACTTACTTAAATATATCTCAATCCATTATAAAAAGTGGTTTCAATGTAAAAGCAATATACATGTTTGTTAAACTGACACATTTCAAATGTGTGGTGATTATTTAAGGACACTGGCAGTGTGTCAATTTCACATGTCAAAAAATCTTACACTCGGGACATGAGATAACACCATACAGAAATTTTACAGGTGTCACTTTCAAGTAAGTTCCACTTCATGTGAACTTATATGGACATTCTCATCTGAAAAATAAAGAATATTGAACATTTATGCATAGTATACAAATATGGTGTACATTTGAACTCAAAATCTTACACTCGGGACAATCCTGGTTCATGAAATATAAATAACTGTTATTCAATAATGGAGTATTTTTATGTTAAAATTTTCAATGTCCCACAAACCAAAAACATTACTCATTAGTAAAATATAGTACTACACCCAATGTTTATCACCATGAATTAATACTGAGTGCGCACATTAAAAATAAGCCGTTTTTCATGCATAAAATATATTATAGGTATTCAACTTAATTGTTAATTCATGCACACTATAAATAGAAAATTTATAGCAAAAATGGAGTTAGATCATAGCTGCTATGTCAAGGTGTAAGTAGCAGAAGACATTAGTCTCATAGGGAAGCATGCTTTTGTTATATTTTAATGTAAAAATTGTGTTTACTTGAAAATGTCACACTAAAATCTTACACTTGTGACATTTTTGACCACAATTTTTAGTTTAACTTTGTAACGAAATGTCCGATTAAGCTGAAACTTTGTTGGAATGGTAAGCACAATTGGACACAAATTATGATATCAACAGATTATTTATAAGACTAAAAATATTTTATTTAATCAGTGTTAAGCAAATGGCTTCATTTTTTTTGAAATCACCCATATGTAATTACCGATTCACCATGTTGCTGAACGGTGTTAAAAAAATCAGTCATCAACTGCTCTTTAGAAGAAGCATTGGAATACATGGCATCCAATTTAAGTAAAATATCTTCGGTGGTTGCATCCTTTCCCAACGGTATCGTTAATAATCTGGCTGAACCGCGAAGGGATGATCTAACAATCTGCAGAATTTGGCGTGGGATTGGATTGGTAACAACACAATCAACCTCGTACCGCCATACAATATATGGAACTTTTCCTTTCACCACTGTTCATCACCAGAAAAACAAGGAAGCTTGGGTAAAATTGGGTGAATACTAGGAGGGTTGGGTACATAAGATGGGCTTGAGGGTATGGGGTACTACTTAGGGGTGGTACAAGTGGAATACTTGCATCTAAAGGCACCTCATAAACATTCGCCCCTGGAAATTTTGCAGACAACCTCGGTGGTTCAAAGGATGGTTTAGGTAAACCAATACCCCTAGTGGGTTGCGTCTGTACCGTCTTTGGTATTGCCCTTGTTTGAATCTGCAATGATTTCTCAGTCAAAGACATGGGTGCAGGATGTGGTACAGATCCTGTAGGGCCAGAAGATTTTGGAACAAGATCAAACTTCCGTTGGGTAAGAGCAAACATCTCCTCCATAGTTGTAGGCATTTGGGAATCCGAAGTGTCGGGTACTCGGGGATCCAACATGATGCACGTATATGGGTCACACAAACAAATATGCAAAAAGAAAAGAAAAAACCCACAAACTATTCACGCAAAATACACGTGTAATAAATTACGACTCGGATAACAATCACGAAATGTTACGCGAATACGTGTACACAAATCGCAAAATAAAATAAACCGCAAAAGAAAATAAACCGCATACAAATTTATACATATACAAAAATTGTGATTGGCCGTAAAGCAATATTGGGAACTCCAATAACTGAAAGATCAATATATATCTATTTACTCAGCAACTGCCTCGCAATTGAACTATTAGTGTAAGAACTAATTCGTTAACACCATAAGTATTTTTTATACACAATATATATTGTACTCAAATACAAGTCATTTCTAAATAGGACTGTATCTGAAAAAGAATTTAATAACATCAATTGGATCACTAATCCAATGTCACATGACCAAAAATCAACCACTGGGTCATATAAACCTGTAATTATGTCAACTATTAATAGGATGATATATCTTTACACAAAAGATCAATTGTATTGTATGACTGGTCACTACTGCTGTCTAGATAAACACTGCAACTGATAGTCACACCTGTTGATATAAAGAATATTACCGTAATTATACTATAAAAGAACTAATGCAATCGTTGAATCGATTCCTGAAATAAATTCTTTACATTACAGCATACTCATCAGATATGCTGAAAGGAAATTTCACTGAATGATATGTCTCGATGTATTGCTCCTGAAAAATAATCTAAACACAGTATACCGTAATTTATACACTGACAATTACGGTGTTACTTGACGACGATTGGGGTAGTTGTATATCTAATACATATAGGCAAAGGGTAGGCAAATACAAAAAGCGCTAGCAAGCAAAGGTAACATATACAAGCAACGGTAACATATAGTTGAATAACAACGACACAAACACAAAACGATTACACAATAACACTCACGGTGACATCAGATCCCGATTCAGTGTTGCCGGAAACAGTAAGGTGCAATTAATGTGAAAGCATTCAGGGTATTTGTGAAATAAGTCAATATATACTCCCAAAAAACTATCACAACTGTGAACCAAGCTTTTACTGTTGGTTACAGTAAAAATGTATAGACCTCCACAACAATACCGTGTATTATAATAACTATGGTACTATCAATGTACTATCAATCAATATTATTGAACACAAAACACATTGGTAGATCCAGGTAGATCTAAATAGATTCTGATCCGAATTAATTCTATAAATAGAATTTACTGTAGATGTTTAATTTAAACACCTAAAATGCACAAATAAACCACCGATATGAAACAGTGTGAGACTAGCACAAGTATTAATTTACTTATATAAATACCGTTTTTTAAAATATAAGCAACTGATTTACATCATAAATCAACTAAATTTACCTCAGACTGTAATTTACTGTAAAAATAACAACTTTCAATGTCTGATGTAAACAAATACTAGAACCTAATGATTCTCACAGGGTCTAACAATTCTATATGTAATTTTTACTATGTAAAATGTAAAAGGTAATTGCCAAGCTGTAATATGGCTTATTCCGGCCCATTTAACGGTGGGGTACTTAAAGAATATCCATATATAGAAACTAGCTCCGAGATCCGAGGGTGGGGTTCGTTGATCAGGGACAGGACAATTCACAAAGACAACCATATCGTAGTTTATAGTATCTATTGTGCACAGCATGGTAAAACTGGTTAACGTACAACAGTCAAGCCCTGAAATGGACAATAGCGAACAATAACTATGTTGTACCAAATAAGTCAATAATACATGTATAGCATATGTCAACAATCGTAGTATTCCTTATGACCACAAGCTCAACATTATTCTACATGTATATAATCTGCCAACATCACTATACATGTATACAATCTGTCAACACTATTCTACACATATGAACAAACGTGTATCGACAGTATTAATACTAAAATGATCGGATTCGCATGGTCCGTGGTGAATAGTGACCATTCCAAGTAAAACCTATTAAAATCAATTAAAGACAAGTCAGCTATACAGAAACCATAGACATCACATATACACATGTATTTGCTTACCAATTGTGGATTGGACCTGTTGCTGTACAAACTCCACTATTACACTTTCTCTCTCACGGTGATAATCTGTAAGTTGTTATAGAACAGTGTGAATATGCATAGAGAGAAACAGTGATATAATCCATTACCATTTAAATAAGTAATTAACATATGCCGCCATTTTAGGTTATGCATGTACCTGGTACATGTCTTGAAATGTATATCTCTAGAATATCAACAAATACACATAGCTCATTTATGATTTCTTTAGTACTATAAAACAAACAACAATGACAGCTAACCAAATGAACCAACCTGTTATTCCATGATTGAAATTAACTAAAATAAATATGACTCTAAATATTGACATCTGACCGCTTCAGATATATGGAAGGCAGTGAAATCAGCTGATCATAAAACTATAGCGCGGGAAACCAACCACGGCTGAATGAACATGATTTATAAACTGTACTCTGGTCAAGGGGAGACAACTCTTACCAAACTGCTATATGACAGTGGCTAAATAAACGTAAACCTAAGCATCAACAATTTCCACCTGGTTACAAAGCAATATGTAAACAAAACAATGATAAATGTAAACACTGGAAATATTTCACTTACGGTTGTAAATCAATCGAATCCATATATTACAAACATTTACACATACACGTTTACGTACACAGGTAAAAAAACAGGAATTCCTCCGCGATGAATATTCACACATCCAACGTTGGTTATTTGTTGCAATAAATTCAGAATTAATTTCTTTTCTAAAGATGCTAAGTAATAACACTTGTAGAGATTAAAACCACTTGTAGATTTTACATGTAGATTTTACACATTTTCATATTTCTGAAGATGATCAGACGACAAAAAAATAAATACAGGCATTCCAGCGTCGTCCTGGAAGCCGTTGAAGGCTGTTTCTACGTAGAGCTCTGTAGATTTTCCCGCCAATTGTGTGTCGATCCCGGTCTGTTTCACAACAGATTTCTCCGACGGGGAGCCATTTTGTAACCGGTGACTTCGGGGAAAGATAATACACCAACCCGAAACGAGGTTCAATCGATCCTTTATATAATATATAATATATATGTAACAGGGGCCAATATAAAATAGGCACTCTGGCGTAGGTTCATTATATTTCTTTATTCACAGTTTCCGTATATGGAAAAAGGCCTAAAACATAAGTAAATACATATAAGAGCATATAAAAACAAAGTATAAAACATTTCAATCATTTCATAAAACCAGACATATACCTGTAGAAAACCGATGTTAATATAATACAAAACTTACCACAGTGTCTGTCTGTAACTACTCAATATAAATTGGTAGACTATTGTATTATAATCTCTCTATAACATTAACATGTTACTCGTAAGAGTTCTCCTGGGTTGTGACCAAGCACGGAGGTATAGTTGTGGGAAGAAATATATTAGTACCCAATCCATGCAAAGCTCTCATCCACGTTCATACAATCTTTCATTCATACAAATACAACAAACAAAACGATTGGACACCGTACAAACAGACTGACAAGTGTTCACGAGACAAAACACGTGCACGGCAAATTGCCCCGGGAAACATCTCTAATTTCCGTCTCCGACGTAGATTGTCGAATATCCCCGATTCAATTCCGTTGCATATGACAAAGAACGAAGATACACGAATTTAAAAGGCGGTAAACGCATGCGCGATGTTTAAGCAGTTTTATATATTAAGCTACGCCGTTCACGGTAAAACACGATTGTACTCCTATAGTACAACCTGTGACATAAATATATATATATACAGAACACAGGGAGACCAGAATCGACAATGATTACTGTGTATATACTAAAATAGATCAGAGGTAGATCTATTTAACAAGTTGATATAATAGATATACAATAGTTCGACATTGTCGCAAGACAATGTCGATGCATCTCTATCGACTTCCTTCTATCAAGTGCGCGGAATGTTATAAGGGCGGCAAAACGGGTTTAGTTGGGGTTAAAAGTGGATTGGTTATTTGACCTATCATACGTCATTCTCCCGTACTATCACTCAGACATAAATACATGACGTTACACAACAAGTAGAGAACACAATATACTGGACACACATCGGTAACCGCCGTAGAAGAGAAGGAACAGCTACCGAACATATACAGATAAGAGAGCATTGCTTGCAGTACATGAATAATACATAATATAATATATTCTACAAACAGATAAAATAAGCCTGGGCTACAGATGTACATTTTTTTATCATTCCTTTAATATGTTGTGATGTTATTTTCATTAATGAAACATTCCATAAACATATAGATATGTGTTATTAGTTATACTTTGGAAGACAATTATTTCCTGTGACAAATCTCATTGAAGTGTAATTGCTCTGTAATTTGAAAATGTAAGTACTGCACATTAATGCTCCTTTCATACTTTGGAAATTTTGGTACAACTTAAGTATGTTTTTACATTTATTTATGATGGTTACCCATATGAGGGTATAGAATCTGTGATCCTGGATTGGTAGTCCAATGTGTTAACGACTGAACTACTGATCAGTCTGTGTACAAGCTACAGTCGATTAATACCCAATTAATACTTAGAATACTATACAACACTGACAAAGTCTAGCACAATGTATTCAAACAGTTCCTATTTTAAAATTAACATAATCATTTTGAATTAAAGGTTGAAATTGATACATATCTTACCACTTATGTCTTCTTTACAAATGTCACACCCTCAAGCCTAGTACTGTTGTCATCTTCTGTGGAGCGTTTGGTCCCCTTCAATGTGGAGGTCGCAGATGTCTCGAACTGGGTATATATGAATTTGTCCAAACTGTCCAGGGCATTTCTGGGTTGTTGATATGTTCTCACTCCATTATCTTCTGCAGGGGATTTGCCTCCCTTTGACATGGTGGATTCCATTGCCCCAATACCACATAAAGGAGCTTCCCCATAAAGGTATTGATGAGATCTAACAGTTTTTTGTAACGGGGTTGCCAACAGAGTAGTTGGGGTATTCACCTCATTGGTGTCCACACCTTTCTGATGTGGTAAAACTGTCTCTACCTGTGAATATGACATTTCACCCACATTGTCAATAACCCCTTTGTATGATGATGTACACGCATCCGGATTAGATTCACTTGTCACCACATTATCATAATTATATGACACAATATTTTGACTTCTCGCAGTTTCTTTCAAATATTTGTTTTCATGTATTAAATATGCATTGAACTTTCTGTGAGTTTGTATTAATGAAGTAAGTAACATTTTCACTGTTTCAGATTCCATTTTTTCTTTAAGATATTAATTTTCGTTACACACCAAATGTCAGAATGATAGTTGGGATCTTCTTCACAACATTTATTGAACCATTAGATTACGGTCAGTCTAATGTTTGATGGTTCATATTCCATTGATGTTGCACAAACATCATTCAAATTTAGCTGATATGAGCTAGTTTCATGGTGACATTGCATTTTTAACCTCTCCTATTATCTGTCATGATATCATATTTGTAAGAAAACCTGTGAAGGTATGCACATACTTTTCAAAGTCACGTTTTCAGAATGTCCTACAACATAATACATGTAACCTAGAACACACATGTTTGCACCATTTTTGTTTAATTGATGAAATTAAAGCATACACTAGCCATGTCCGTAGGCGGGGAGGGGTATGGGGGGATGTGTGGGTACTTGAATACACTCTACTTTATATATCGGTATTCCAATATAAATTGTTCTCGTAGTGAAATTCACCACTGGTAAAATAACACGGTGACATGAACCAACTCTTAAAATGTGGTATTTTACTCTCAAATAAAAGTGGTTTTCTCCTCTCAATATCAAAAAGTGGTTTTCTGCTCTTAATATAAAAAAGTGTTTTTTTGCTCTCAAAATAGTGGTTCTTGCATCCTGGTTTATATACTACTGGCATGCACGGTGGCCCGGGTTCTTACAGTCAGCTTGGATGGCACGGGTTGACAATGTTCTCTTGTTTAGGTTTGTCATGGTGGTGTTGGTCCTTGTAAGATCTGGCAGCTGGTTTGTCACAGGATGGATTGGTTGTTTGGTTAGATGGGATGTGCGAATCTATTCAAGTGAGGAAGATATCCAACTTGTTTGCAGAGGTTGGTGGTTTATCCGTGTGACAAATTGTGCCAGAAATATACTGTTTAGAGGAGCACCCGGGATCTTCCTCCAACAACAACATCGGGAGAGTCGCAATATGCCCTAAGCTATTGGTGAGACTTTAAACAGAAAAAAACCCTCAAACAATATTAACTTAATATCAATCAAAAAGGATGTCCAAATGCACTTACTATTCCTGTATCCGGTCCTTGACTTCAGTAGGACCGTTTCATTTGTTGCATTGTTAACAGTTACTGTAGCACCAAACTGCTTCTGTGATCTGGGTTGACATATTGAGCTGGGTATGTACGGTTTGACACGACGGTGTAGATTGGCATGGTAATCTGCGTTGGCATCGCGTCGTGGTTGGCCTGGTGGTCTAGGCATGCACGGTGGCCCAGGTTCATACAGTCAGCTTAGATGGCACGGGTTGACAATGTTCTCTTGCTTAGGTTTGTCATGGTGGTGTTTGGTCCTTGTAAGATCTGGCAGCTGGTTTGTCACAGGATGAATTGGTGGTTGTGTTTGATTGGATGTGCCGAATTCATTCAAGTGAGGAAGATATCCAACTGGTTTGTAGCGGTTGTTGGTTTATCCGTGTGACAAATTGTGCCAGAAATATACTGTTCAGAGGAGCACCCGGGATCTTCCTCCAACAACAACATCGGGAGAGTCGCAATATGCCCTAAGCTATTGGTGAGACTTTAAACAGAAAAAACCCTCAAACAATATTAACTTAATATCAATCAAAAAGGATGTCCAAATGCACTTACTATTCCTGTATCCGGTCCTTGACTTCAGTAGGACGGTTTCATTTGTTGCATTGTTAACAGTTATTGAGAAAACAGATCAAATACAACAACCCAATTATGCGCCATTTCTTTAAATGGCCCCTCGATTGACATTACATATGACTTCACTATACAGTACAAAATAACTACTTTATAACGAGACCTTCTGTTTGTGTTATTAATTTTGTTTGGTTTAAAGAGTCAACTTTAATGACCACAAAAGGTCATAAGGAATACCGAACAAATAGTCGTTACGGGTAAACCAACTGCAGTTCAAATAGCCACAAAAGGCACACTCAAATAAGCCACAAAAGGCACACTCAAATATAAGCCACAAAAGGCACATTCAAATTAGCCACAAAAGGCATCAATTACAAATTATTAAAGCCCCAATAGGCTACATTTTAACAAATTATCAGTTAGCCCCAACAGGCTATGTTTTAGTCAAATATCAACAGTCTACATTTTAGACAAATATCAATCAGCCCCAACAGGCTATTGTTTAGTCAAATATGACAAATTATCAGTTAGCCCCAACAGGCTACCTTTTAGTCAAATGTCAGTAAGTCCCAAGGCAGCTATAAACTGTCTTAGATTAGATCCTGGGATTCAGAGACCTAAACTTTACAATTTCTGAAACCTACATGTTTGCTGAGGGATTCGCTGACGGCCAAATGGCAGGCACGAGGATCCAGTCCACAAACTGGATTCATGTTCAACTGTCACCGCCAAAATAAATATTTTGCTTCAGCGAAGACCAAGTAATACAATGTTACTACTGTCATATTTTAAATCTTTGAACTGCAGTGTTGAATCTCTACAACTACCCTGTCATACCTTGCTTTACTGAAAATCTGTCTACTTGAAAAATGTAGCATTATATTTTATAAATGCTTCAATACCGGATGATATTTGCTGATTTAATTAAATTGCTCAAAAAATTCAAATGAACCCCATCCTTATCAAATAAACTGTCATGGAATGTGTTCAAATCTGGATGTTTCAAGTAGCATCCACCACGTAGAATAGCCTGCTTTGCTGCAAAGATGTTAATTCTTTTTCTGGCGTCTTCCATTGCGTTTAAGTTATTATAATACCGCCATACATTGCGAGGCAAAATATGGGACCAAATGATTTTAACATTAAAATTCAGCTTGATAAAGTCAAATAATTCTACCAGTAATAACCTATATTCCTTCAATGGAATCCTGCCCAAATCATTTCTACCACAATGTAATAGTATGAAGTGGGGAACATCTCCAATTTCTTGCAAAAAATGTCAATTTATCTTTCACATTTTGTATTAACAAACCACTGTAGCCTTGCCACCAAATACGCGTGGACTGCAAACCCAATGAAGTACCACCTGTGCGATTCCTGGCAACCACAAATGCACGTTTAATGATGGACGACCCCACACACCAAACCAGCCTTGAACCTGCAAATATCTTTGTCCAAATTAGTTGTGCTCCAACTAAGAACTACTTATTTAGTTTAATGATATTGGGCAGAGTATAAACTTCATCTACAGGGCGCAAATACGTCTTGTAAGCATCAGACTTCCATCTACCTGCCTGTGTTATGCTTTCAATTGAACATCCTGCCTGAGCCGCTGCAGTAGCTGCTCCGATTCGAAAGGAATGCGACTTGTATTGAGAATAATTGATGTTTAAAGTTACTAGACTGCGTTTCAGAACTGACGAGAACTGATACCTTGTCAATGGTGAACCATCCAAGTGACAACCAGGAGCATGGGGACGGCGCTCCATGAACCTACGCATATATATAACTGGACAGAGCTCCATGTCTGTACTCAACATCTTGAGAGTGTATCCATTACCAAGTTGGTCATTTTTGGAAGAATGAATTTTAATGCTACATGACCCTTCCTCGATATTCAAACCGATATCACCAATAGCGACAACTCGATCAAAATATTCTTTCGTTGAAACTGCGATTTCCCCAATTCTCAAAAATGCGAAATAAGCCAGTGTAAATGCAGCAGAAAATAAACTGCTTTCATACAGATTTGTACAAATGGTTGGAAGTACTCTTAATATAGAGGTAAGTATTGGCAACGTAATCGGTAATCTAAGATCTTTTCTTTTAGATGCTCTTTTAAGACCCTCTAAAGCCTAACTACAATAAAATGCCCAGTTGCATCATTCAAATTGTTGATTTTACACTGAAATGCTATGGCGTTCAAATATAATCTAGCTGTATTATATGCCCGTCCATTAGCCGATAACCAGGCAATAAATAATACAATATGATCAACAGTTGGTGGCCATACAACTTGCAAATTAAATGTTGCTCTAAATGTTTCAAGACTACGAATGCCAACTCTGTACGACTCCATAGTGGTATGTGATACTGAAGCGTTCAAGAGTCACTGAGCTTCAAACTGCAGATCAACGATTGAAATTTGTCCGGGATTATTTGTGGGTACAGGTCTGCCCCTGGCGCTGCTAACTGAAGCCGATTCCACTGTTTACGAGAAATAGCATCAGCAATTATATTCTTTTCCGAAACAATGTGGTTAGCTTTAAATAATATGTTATGCTTCATACATACACTTAGGGCCACTTGTAACCCGACACTTATATAATTCGGTATTATTGCATTATTTGTGAACGGATTTTGTTCACGTTTGGACCAAGAATAAATCAACATGTCATACGTACATACTAGAAATTTCTTTTTAATTCATCAACAATAAGGTATAAAACTTAACAAATAACAAACATCACTGTATTATCAAAATTCACAAAATAATGACACAACGCAAAATCCGAACAATGTGAAAAGTCACCCAATACAATCTGTATGCCGAGAAACTAATATCTAGTGTGTCCTTCCATGTCTCTTACGATGTGCACACACCTCTGTACCACAGGTGAACGTTATGATCATTTTTGTTCAGATAATGTAGCAGAATAACATAATCTATAATTTCAAATTAATATATTGAACCATGATTTGAAGTGTCTGGTCTTGCGCTGTGTTATTTTGTGAATTTTGATTTTACAGTGTTGTGTTGATTTATACATAGTCCAAATTAGAACGAAATTCTTTCACAAATAATCCAATTATAGCGATTTATTTAAGTGTCGGGTTACAAGTGGCCCTAAGTGTATAAGTACAACTGCCCTTACTAAGTGCATAACTCTTTTGGATTTACACGACTGTTTGTTAAGCACATGAACCAAGGACAGATTGTCAATGTTCATAACAATCTTCTTATTTTCTAGTGTCATACCCCACAACATTAATGCTAACACTACTGGAACCAGCTCCAAAAAGGTTAAATCCTTCATTACTTCTTCCTGATGCCAAGCTTCTGGCCACTCGAAAAACGACCATTTCCCATTAAAATGACATCCACAACCTAGATCAACGGAGCCAGCACTGTCTGTATACAACTGTAGTACTTCACATGAAAGCCAATGGTCATCAGCGATGTATGCTACACCGTTGAAATTATCAAACAAATTCAGCCACATAGCCAAATCTAAACGAATAGATTTAGTAATTCTTAATCTGTGATATGAATGTGTCAAACCAGAAATAGCATCATAAAACCGCCTTAAAAAGGCTCTACTAGACTGGATTGCGTTACTAAAAAATTGTAGCTTCCCAATTAAAGACTGAAATTCTTTCAATGTTGATTTCTTTCTCGAAATGGTAGACAAAATTAATTCCCTTAATTCGTGTATCTTATGTAAAGGAATTCTAATCAGCATACGAGCTGAATCTATCTCTAGCCCAAGAAAGATCAAGACAGTGCATGGCCGGACTGACTTCTCATCTGCTACAGGAACGCCTAAATCCCTACAAATAAACTCAAAATTCGAAATCAAAATCTCACAATCGTCAGTGTTACAGGCCACAGCAAAAATGAAATCATCTAAATAATGATCCAGAGACTCCCTCTGTGATACATCCACAACTAGCCAATGCAAAAATGTTGAAAACCATTCGAACAATGAGCATGAAATTTTACAACCTTGCGGCAAAAATTTATCAACGTAAATATTATTGTCTTCATCTCTTACGCCTAGCAAATGATAATCACATGGCGAAATTGGCAATAGTCTAAGGGCTGATTTAATGTCGCGTTTAGCCATATTTGCATTCAAACCAAGCTTAAATATCATGTCTACCACCTGATCAAATGATGTATAACAAACCGAACTGATTTCATTGCTAATGCCATCGTTAACACTTTCCCCTGCAGGGTGAGACAAATGTGTGATCAAACGCCATCCTCCATCTGATTTTGGGACTAAACCCACAGGGGATATTCTTAAATTATCCACGGGTGCCTTAATAAAAGGACCTGCAAATCTATTCAACTGTAATTCTTTAAGTATTTTTCTTTCAAAAGTTGTGGATTTAACCGAGCTGACTTAAGATTGATACATTCACAAGAACGAGAGCGTCCTTCAAAGCCTAATCTAAACCCATTAGAAAATCCATCATAAAGCAACTTCGCCACTTGTTTATCTGGGTAATTTCGTAAATAATAATCCAATTTATTCAAATCAATTGGCGATTTGCCCACTGTTATATCAACATTTTTATACTGATTGTATGTTCTGTTATTGCTGAGCTCTAGGGCGGAAAGCCATTCTAAACCTTTGCACAGGTTGGTATGGCCTAGGCTGTCCCTGGGAGACAGTGGCACGCCATGGCCGAACAGTTCCAAACCTCTGATTCATGCCTAGACGAAGAGCAAAAATTTACTGGGGTGAATACCATTACACATTAAGCAATTATGGCGGTATTGGCAATCAATTTTGCCACAATACCTATAATTATAATCATAGCACTTTCTCGTCAGATTCTTGGTTTGCTCATATATTCCATTTAATGGAGTGTGTATGAACATTAACCATAGTTCATAATCGACCTTTGCAAATGAAAACGTTGTTGGATCACTCGCTAATCTCATTCTGAACTGTTCATCATAAACCTTCCACCCAAGCCCAGGGTGTCTCTTAGCAGCAGTTCGAATAGTATGGATATACTTGAACATTTCCTGAAATCTATGCGGGTGCGCTGCCACAAACACAGAGGCATAAATCAAAAATGTATCAGTCCACTCTGATATGTTACTTATCATTTTAGTTGCTTGATTAGGCTTAATAAGCAGCTCACCCAATGGACCAATTTCAATATGCTTGGCCTGTTGTGAAATAACGTTACCATTCAACAAACACCCCAAATCTACATATTGACCAGATGCAATGTTTTGCTTATTGTTTACGCATAAATGATGCGTAATGTCTGAATGCACACTAGGTATTAAAACTGGGTCCAATCCATTGCTTATTACTCACTAGGAACATGTATACCTTCTATTTGTTCAGCTATTGCCATTCCTTGGGAGGACCCAGGCTGGTTAGACATTAGAAGTCTTTGAATAGGTGGAGATCCAACTTCCTGGCTCGACCCGGGTTGAATGGGAACAGTCGACGTCTCATTCTCTACATCGCCACCCCATTGGGCCACTCTCCTTGAAGAAACAGCTCCACCCCCTTGGGCCGCTCTCCTTGAAGAACGTGTTTTCGGCATGTGTTCACCCGAATTCCGAAGATGTATATAAAGAACAACAATAATAGAACATATTAAAATTGGGTAGGGCCAGGGTACAGCCGGTCTAAGAAAATATTATATTTCCCCCCCAATAATTATATATAAGCATACATTCTTGCAAACCGGGCTGGTCATATTTAAATAAATGTGTTGCTTGTTAGAACCATGTAAACACTACAATAATATTGAGTCGTCATATCAATTGATATAATTACACATTTATTTATTTGCTAGTAGTACGATTTTAATTTCTAACGAGTATCAAAAATGGATGAACAGGTTTCCTGCAATAATACCAGCAACAAATCCACTCCAATCTGCAATATTATACATCATCCAAAGAAATATATATGTACATAAAATCTACTAGATATTAATAAATATATATTGCCAATTTATTGATTCAATCTAACCTTTGAAATTAGCAATTTTTACAATTTTTATGATTTTTGTTTTCCAACGCAAATGTACCCACCTTTCCTAATTGCTGAGAAAACGTGTTGTGGTGGTATACAATTTACACATCGTAAAAACTACTCGAGACACAGGCTAAAAACACCCATATGTCTGCCTCTCAATAACATATCTGGGTATGTACGGTTTGACACGACGGTGTAGATTGACATTGTAATCTGCGTTGGCATCGCGTCGTGGTTTGTCTGGTGGTCTAGCCCCCCAGCTGGGCAGGGGTTAGAATATCCCAGCTGTCGCACTACAGAGGGGTACAACCCCCCCCCCCAATGTGCCTGCCTGTTTGCCGTGGGCGGAGACCTGTGTCGCCTGATGAGAGGATCCGGGTGGTTGAGTAGAATCAGTGTTGGCAAATAATACCCTGTTTCCACAACACACCACTTCGGCCTTAAGTTGGGTTAAACGGGAGGTCAGGAAAGCCCGTCCTTGATCAATCGGCTGGTCATGCCGAGCCCTAGGGCATCGTTAATCTTAAACACATATTTTTTTAAATTTGTCTTGAAAACAAATATTGATTCTCTATATATTTAGACTCTTTCATTGTCTTCTTTTTGATGCCCTAGAAGGCGGTGGCTCATGGGCTAATCGGGTGAAAGTTTGATGTTTGATTGACTTTTGTAACCTCCCAAGGATAGTCTAAACTTGGTAGGACCTTCTGTGGGAATACACTTGTCCAGTCTAGTCCTTTCATTCTGAGTATATCATTGATGTATCCCTGTCATGATCTGCGATGGATTTTCCCAGATCATGTCCCCTTGTTGGGCTCTGAGACGGGTGGGGAGCATTGACGATGAACTATATATTACTATTATGAGTTCCACTCAAAAAAAAGCCACGCGTGCACTAAGTGAATCTGATGATGATTCTGTTGAACAACAGAGAGTGAACTTCCCTCGCTTCATTCTCATTGAGGCGGTAGACAGTTCAAAACCTCTCACAAAAATTTCCCCTTTCGTCATTGAAAAGCAAATGAAATCTATCCTAGGTACACCTAAATCTGTTAAAAGTCTTCGAAATGGAAGTCTTTTGGTTGAAATTACTTCAAAAGCTCAATCTCAGAATTTATTATCAACGAACATCTTCTTTGGACATTCTGTGAAGGTCAGTCCCCACAAATCTTTGAACTCATCCAAAGGTGTCATCAGGTGCAGGGAATTATCTTCCTGCTCTTTGGATGATATCAAAGAAGGTTTGTCAAGTCAAGGGATCATTGACGTGAAGAGAATATCAATAAAACGTAACAACGAAATAAAATCCACAAACACATATATAATTACATGTGACACACCAGTCATCCCGTCACGTATCAAAGTCGGCTACCAGATTGTCACCGTCGACATATATGTACCTAACCCTCTTAGATGCTTTAAATGCCAGAAGTCTGGTCATCATGAGGATAGGTGTCGGAACGAGTCTGTATGCTCCAAGTGTGCTGAGACTGCTCCACAACATCAAGAGAACAACTGCCCCAACACAAATAAATGCGCCAATTGTGGCGCTGATCATATTTCCAATTCTAAAGACTGTGTCTCCTGGAAAAAAGAAAAAGAAATAGTTGAGATCAAATATTCGGAAAACATTTCATTCCAGGATGCAAGAAAGATTTATGAATCTCGATACAAATTCGAAAATCAGCCAAGCTATGCAAGTGTTGCTAAAACAGCCTCTGTTGAATGCAAAACTTGCAAAAACTTGTTAACCAAACTTTGCAAAATCTTTCCAGACAAAAAACAGAAATAATGCAGTTATTCCCTGGTTCTGATAGTTCTTCTCATCTTGACCAGCTTACAAATCAAAATATACCACAAACACCTAAACCTACATCTCATCTTGACCAGCTTACAAATAAAAATACACCACAAACACCTAAACCTACAGCAGACAACAAAAACAAGCAAAAACAAACATACACAAGAATCCAACAAAAAACACTCGAAACAACAATACACAAGAAAAACACATTCAACCAAAAACAACATCAACTTCATCAAAACCAATACCTACTAAAAAAGAATCTACAGCTCAACAAGCATCAACTTCAACAAAAAAGCAATCTGCTGTCACTTCCAGACAGCAGAAAAATAAACATATACAATCAGATAAACAATCAGATAAACAATCAGATAAACACACAGTGTCCAGTCCAGTGTCTACAAGCAATAGATACTCGGATTTGGACACCGACGATGACAATCTGGAGGGCGAGGCATCAGACTCGACAAGTCCGAGTCTATGACCTGGCAAGATGGCGAGGGTGGCGGGAGCAAGAACCTCCAGTCGTTGCAGGATGCCACTTAATATATTTTTAACTTTATATTTTATCTATGAATAATAATTATGTAAATATCGGTATAGTATTTTTAATAATTAATCTCTCCATAATGGCCAATGGAATTATCCAGTGGACTTGTCGAGGTTTAAAATCTAATTTTGCAGAGCTTTCTCTTTTAGTGCAAGAACATAAACCTGCTGCGTTATGCCTTCAAGAAACATTTTTGAAACAAAATGATACAATTTCTATAAAACATCACACCATTTTCAATAAAATATACAGTGAAGGTGATAAAGCCCAGGGTGGGGTATCTATCATCGTCAATAATAGTGTTCCACATAAGGAATTACTGTTAAATACAAACTTACAAGCTGTTGCTGTAAGTCTGTCATTACATAGCACTATCACACTGTGTTCACTATATCTTCCCCCAAGTAAACCAATTGAAGAACATAGGCTGAATGATCTTCTAATACAATTACCCACTCCATATATTCTAATAGGTGATTTCAATGCACATAACATCATCTGGGGTTGTAATAATACATATCAAAGAGGTCTCCAGATAGAGAATTTCATCTCTGATAATTCTCTTTCTTACATGAATGATCCATCTTCCAAAACATATTTACACCCAGGAACAGGATCCTATTCTGCAATAGATCTTACACTATGTAGCCCAGTCATACTTCCAGATTTCTCATGGAAAGTCGATGATGATCTCCACGGAAGCGACCACTTCCCCATCCTCATATCTGAAAATCAGCCAACAGCTTATAGTCAACCCAGAAGATGGAAATTTTCTAAAGCAAATTGGACTAAATTCCAACAACTTTGTGAACAAACAATTTCATAGGAAACATTCAAGGATTGTCGTGATCAAACACAGCTATTCACTACATTACTAATAAAAGCAGCAGAACCATCCATACCTCAGACGTCACCTAATCCAAAGAGACCATACAAACCCTGGTATGATGATGATTGTAAGAAAGCCATCCAAAATAGGAAATCGGCCATAAGAAAATTCAATTTGAGACCCACCACAGAAAATTTAAACAACCTTCGCATATATAGAGCAAAAGCACGACGTACAATACAAAGCAGCAAACGCAAATGTTGGAAACAATACATCTCAAGACTAAATAACAGAACAACAACTAAGAAAACGTGGGACATGATCAGAAAAATTAATGGCAAAGGTACTTCACCTATTAGCCACCTCACTGCAAACAACAAACAAATCACCACACCTCTGGAAATTTCAAACACCTTAGCATAAACATTTGCACAAAAATCATCAGCAAATAATTATTCACAAAAATTTCAGAAATTCAAAAACACTAAAGAAAAGAAAAAACTAATCTTCAATTCAAAGAACAAAGAACATTACAACAAACTATTTAATCTTAAAGAACTAAAGTCTGCTTTGTCAAAAGCACATGATACATCCCCAGGTCCAGATAAAATCCACTATCAATTCTTAAAACATCTACCTAGCTCCTCCCTCTTTATATTATTGGACATGTTTAATTCTGTATGGCAAACTGGTGAGTTTCCTACATCTTGGAGGGAGGCTTTAGTCATCCCAATACCAAAACCAGATAAGGATAAAAAGGATCCAAACAACTATAGACCCATAGCGTTAACAAGTTGTATATGTAAAACTATGGAAAGAATGGTAAACAACCAGCTTGTATGGTTTCTCGAATCAAATCATTTAATTGTTAATGTCCAGAGTGGCTTTCGTCAGCAGCGAAGCACACTGGATCATCTAGTTCGTTTCGAAACATTTATAAGAGAGGGCTTTGTCAATAACCAACATGTTGCTTCAGTATTTTTCGACCTTGAGAGTGCTTATGACACAACCTGGAAATATGGCATTTTAAAAGATCTTCACGACTTTGACCTCAGAGGACGCCTTCCATTATTTATTTCTGCATTTTTAAATGAAATACTTTTTCGTGTTCGTGTTTGTAATACCCTATCATATGCTCGGGAACAGCAGATGGGTGTACCACAGGGTTGTATTTTGTCTGTTACATTGTTTAGTATTAAGATAAACAATATTGTTAAATCAATAAATCCAGGGGTTGAGTGCTCCCTTTATGTAGATGATTTTGTTATTTGCTTCAGGTCTAGTAATATGAACATAATAGAACTCCAACTCCAGCAATGTCTGAATAAACTTCAGACTTGGTCGGATGAAAATGGTTTTAAATTTTCTAAATCAAAAACTAAATGTATGCATTTTTGTAATCTACGTGGACTTCATCCAGACCCAGAAGTTTACCTGGATGGCTCACATGTAGAAGTAGTCACAGAATACAAATTTTTAGGTGTTATCTTTGATAAAAAACTCTCATTCAGTCCTCATATTAATAATTTAAAAAAGAAATGTCAAAAAGCTCTAAATATTTTAAAGGTTGTGGCACATTCCGATTGGGGAGCTGATAGAAAGGTCCTTCTACGGCTCTATCGGTCATTGGTTCGCTCTAAGCTGGATTATGATTCGATAATTTACGGATCTGCACGAAAATCGTACCTGAAAATACTTGATCCTATACATAATCACGGTCTACGATTAGTCCTTGGAGCTTTCAGAACTTCTCCTGTTAAAAGTCTTTATGCTGAAGCAAATGAACCCTCTCTGTATGCTAGACGACAGAAGCTAGCTCTTCAATACCTACTGAAACTCAAGTCAAATCCTCTAAACCCAGCTCACAAAGTGGTCTTTCAACCCCAATTTAAAGTGCAGTTTCAAAGAAAACCGAGAGCTATTGCCCCACGAGGTATACGCATGGAACAATGTCTAGATGACCTACATATTGACATGAAATCTATTGCACAGTATAAAATCCCAGATTCTCCTCCTTGGACCCTTAAAACTGCCGAATTTCGCTTTGATCTCACTTCTGATAAAAAGTCTATTACAGACAGGAGCCAGTTTCAAACAAAATATCATGAAATCAGGGAATTTTATTCTGACTTCAAAGCCATATACACAGATGGTTCAAAAGCTGGTGACACTATTGCGTCAGCAGCAATCTTTGGGAATAAAAATCGGAAATGTAGACTTCCAAACAAGTCCTCAATTTTCTCTGCCGAACTGAAGGCCATAGATCTCGCTCTAGATCTTGCAGTGGAATCACACTATGTTCAATATATCATTTTCTCTGATTCCTTGTCTGTAGGCTTTGTATTATGAAAAGTTTGAAAATCCTATTGTTTGTACTTTGCTTGAAAGGATTTCTTCCCTTTCAGAAATAAATACATTTGTGTTCTGCTGGCTTCCGAGTCATATGGGAATAAAAGGAAATGAAATGGCTGATCAGAATGCAAAGCTGGCTTTGTCATTATCCATTTCTAGGATTAAAGTGTGTTGTACTGATTTTAAATCTACAATTCTTACCTTAATTCAATCCTCTTGGCAGGCCCAATGGTGAAATTTTTAACAAACTTCATTCGGTCAAACCAACACTTGGCGAATGGTACCCAATTTACAGGCCTATTCGTCGAGAAGAAGTCATTCTTGCCCGTCTCAGGATTGGTCATTCTCGAATATCACATTCATGGCTGTTGTCACGAGATGATGCACCAGAATGTATCCCATTCAATACTCTATACACGGTGGAGCATACCTTAATACACTGTGTTGACCTTCAACCAATCCGGTTGCAGTACTACAATGTGGACAACATTAAAACACTCTTCGACTCTATCAGAGTAGAGTCCATCATATCATTTATCAAGGCAATAGGAATTTACAATAAGCTGTGATATCAATTGTTAATCATGCCTTTGTAGTAATCATTCATTCATATATTACCTGTAATTAATCTTACGTCTTTATAACTTCTTAGTATTAATTTTTACGTAATGCATATACTTATATAGAATTTTATGTCATACACTCGACAATAAACATAACTTTAATGCGCGCTACATGACCTTATATGTCGATGTGCCGTAAAACACCATTCATTCATTCATTTAACTTCTTAGTATTAATTTTTACGTAATGCATATACTTATATAGAATTTTATTTCATACACTCGACAATAAACATAACTTTAATGCGCGCTACATGACCGTAGATGTCGATGCGCCGTAAAACACCATTCATTCATTCATTCATTCTGGTGGTCTAGGCATGCACGGTGGCCCAGGTTCATACAGTCAGCTTGGATGGCACGGGTTGATAATGTTCTCTTGTTTAGGTTTGTCATGGTGGTATTTGGTCCTGGTAAGATCTGGCAGCTGGTTTGTCACAGGATGGATTGGTGGTTTGGTTAGATGGGATGGTGGGATGTGCGAATATATTCAAGTGAGGAAGATATCCAACTTGTTTGCAGAGGTTGGTGGTTTATCCGTGTGACAAATTGTGCCAGAAATATACTGTTCAGAGGAGCACCCGGGATCTTCCTCCAACAACAACATCGGGAGAGTCGCAATATGCCCTAAGCTATTGGTGAGACTTTAAACAGAAAAAACCCTCAAACAATATTAACTTAATATCAATCAAAAAGGATGTCCAAATACACTTACTATTCCTGTATCCAGTCCTTGACTTCAGTAGGACCGTTTCATTTGTTGCATTGTTAACAGTTACTGTAGCACCAAACTGCTTCTATGATCTGGATCGGCATATTGAGCTGGGAATGTACGGTTTGACACGACGGTGTGCATTGACATGGTAATCTGCGTTGGCATCGCGTCGTGGTTGGCCTGGTGGTCTAGGCATGCATGGTGGCCCAGGTTCATACAGTCAGCTGTGATGGCACGGGTTGACAATGTTCTCTTGTTTTGGTTTGTCATGGTGATGTTTGGTCCTGGTAAGATCTGGCAGCTGGTTTGTCACAGGATGGATTGGTGGTTTTGTTTGATGGGATGTGCCGAATTCATTCAAGTGAGGAAGATATCCAACTGGTTTGTAGAGGTTGGTGGTTTATCCGTGTGACAAATTGTGCCAGAAATATACTGTTCAGAGGAGCACCCGGGATCTTCCTCCAACAACAAAATCGGGAGAGTCGCAATATACCCTAAGCTATTGGTGAGACTTTAAACAGAAAAAAACCTCAAACAATATTAACTTAATATCAATCAAAAAGGATGTCCAAATACACTTAATATTCCTGTATCCAGTCCTTGACTTCAGTAGGACCGTTTCATTTGTTGCATTGTTAACAGTTACTGTAGCACCAAACTGCTTCTGTGATCTGGGTTGACATATTGAGCTGGGTATGTACGGTTTGACACGACGGTGTAGATTGACATGGTAATCTGCGTTGGCATCGCGTCGTGGTTGACCTGGTGGTCTAGGCATGCATGGTGGCCCAGGTTTATACAGTCAGCTGGGATTGCACGGGTTGACAATGTTCTCTTGTTTTGGTTTGTCATGGTGATGTTTGGTCCTTGTAAGATCTGGCAGCTGGTTTGTCACAGGATGGATTGGTGGTTTTGTTTGATGGGATGTGCCGAATTCATTCAAGTGAGGAAAATATCCAACTGGTTTGTAGAGGTTGGTGGTTTATCCGTGTGACAAATTGTGCCAGAAATATACTGTTCAGAGAAGCACCCGGGATCTTCCTCCAACAACAAAATCGGGAGAGTCGCAATATGCCCTAAGCTATTGGTGAGACTTTAAACAGAAAAATACCTCAAACAATATTAACTTAATATCAATCAAAAAGGATGTCCAAATACACTTACCTATTCCTGTATCCGGTCCTTGACTTCAGTAGGACGGTTTCATTTGTTGCATTGTTAACAGTTACTGTAGCACCAAACTGCTTCTGTGATCTGGGTTGACATATTGAGCTGGGTATGTACGGTTTGACACGACGGTGTAGATTGACATGGTAATCTGCGTTGGCATCGCGTCGTGGTTGACCTGGTGGTCTAGGCATTCACGGTGGCCCAGGTTCATACAGTCAGCTTGGATGGCACGGGTTGACAATGTTCTCTTGTTTAGGTTTGTCATGGTGGTGTTTGGTCATTGTAAGATCTGGGAGCTGGTTTGTCACAGGATGGATTGGTGGTTTTGTTTGATGGGATGTGCCGAATTCATTTAAGTGAGGAATATATCCAACTGGTTTGTAGAGGTTGGTGGTTTACCCGTATGACAAATTATGCCAGAAATATACTGTTCAGAGGAGCACCCGGGATCTTCCTCCAACAACAAAATCGAGAGAGTCGCAATATGCCCTAAGCTATTGGTGAGACTTTAAACAGAAAAAACCTGAAACAATATTAACTTAATATCAATCAAAAAGGATGTCCAAATACACTTACCTATTCCTGTATCCGGTCCTTGACTTCAGTAGGACGGTTTCATTTGTTGCATTGTTAACAGTTACTGTAGCACCAAACTGCTTCTGTGATCTGGGTTGACATATTGAGCTGGGTATGTACGGTTTGACACGACGGTGTAGATTGACATGGTAATCTGCGTTGGCATCGCGTCGTGGTTGACCTGGTGGTCTAGGCATTCACGGTGGCCCAGGTTCATACAGTCAGCTTGGATGGCACGGGTTGACAATGTTCTCTTGTTTAGGTTTGTCATGGTGGTGTTTGGTCCTTGTAAGATCTGGGAGCTGGTTTGTCACAGGATGGATTGGTGGTTTTGTTTGATGGGATGTGCCGAATTCATTTAAGTGAGGAATATATCCAACTGGTTTGTAGAGGTTGGTGGTTTACCCGTATGACAAATTATGCCAGAAATATACTGTTCAGAGGAGCACCCGGGATCTTCCTCCAACAACAAAATCGAGAGAGTCGCAATATGCCCTAAGCTATTGGTGAGACTTTAAACAGAAAAAAACCTGAAACAATATTAACTTAATATCAATCAAAAAGGATGTGCAAATACACTTACTATTCTTGTATCCGGTCCTTGACTTCAGTATGACCGTTTCATTCGTTGCATTGTTGTAATAGTTACTGTAGCATCAAACTGCTTCTGTTTGACACGGCGGTGTGGATTGACATGGTAATCTGCGTTGGCATTGCGTCGTTGTTGGCCTCGTGGTCTAGGCATGAACAACAATGTGACCTTGGTTCATACAGTGAGCTGGGATTGGGTTTGCCATGGTGGTGTTTGGTCCTGGTAAGATCGGGGAGCTCGTTTGTCACAGGATGGATTGATGGTTTGGTTTGAAACTGTTGTCCTTGCCAGACCTGTTATCACGCAGATCTTCAAGTGTCGGGATTGTGGAGAAAAGAAGGGGAGAAACCTCCGAGTAAGTCAAATCCTGTTGGTAAGGATGGCCAATGGTTTCAGTGCATCGCACAAGAAGTGAGCCACCTACAAGAACTTGTAAGTGGTAATGGGTTTATAGAGGGAGAGAGCTTTTTCCGAACTCTTCTCAAGGAAAACTGACAAGTGGCTGGAGTAATTTTTGACCAGTGCATCGACCGACTCCTCAAAACTTAACCAACGGGTGTGGAAAACTTCCTTAAATCTAATTGTCTGACCCTGAAGTACAGTTTGAATGATAGACAATGTTGACATGTTTTTGGGGGAGTTTGTGAAGTATTTGTAAATGGAGTTCAAAATCTCCTGGAATTTAACAAGATAGGGAATTGTGTCTGCACTACTGCAGCAGCTAAGGGCTAACCTGTGTGCTATGCAGTGTGTGGCAAGGACCCCGGGGACTGTGGCTTTCAGTCGAGTAACAACCCCCGACTTGCGTCCGGTCATAACTGATGTCCCATCTGTACTGATACCACACAAGTTATGAATTTTGATCCCCCCTTTGCCCAACAACTCAATAGTTTTCGAAAAGATTGATTCTGCATTTGCCCTTTGAAGTTGATTGATGGCCAAAAAGTATGTTTGGGAGACACAGTATGTTTGGGAGACACAGTGCCAAAGTTGTCTCTTTCGAGCAATCTAATGTAAATAATTAAATTTTGATGCACAGATATGTCAGTGCTCTCATCCATCATGAGACTAAATTTCACAGAATCTTCAAGTTTTTGATTCAGATCATTTCGTAAGACATCTGCCAAACACTCCTGAAAGTCTGAGACACTTTGATTATGTTCATATGTGATACGACTGTCCGCACGTAGATCACTTAATTGTGTCAAACCCTGATTGATGCAGAGTGCATTCAGTGCAGGTATAACGGAACTCAGCAGATTCTGTTTGGCCACACAAAGTACACATTCATCAGAGCAGCGGTTATAGCAGCCTCACTCTTACTGGCCCCTCGGGCAGATTTCATAAATGCAGACTGCTTTCCGGCCTCGGCAGCTTTATTATGTTCTGAAAATACAGAAAAAATGATAAAATTCAAACAATTCAGCCATGTCAGTTTAAATTTCACAAATATAACGTTTTTGGTTTGTTTTTTATCTTGTACCTTTAGTTTTAGCATGCTTAGTTAAAGCATCTTTTTTGAAGATGGTGGCTCCAACCGTAAATGGATTTGAATGTTGATACAAGGATCACAGTACATTAGCTTTGCTTCTTTGTCAAATCGAACCCATGGATAAGTAACTTTCCAAGACTCATTAAAGTTTCTAGCTGATGATTTTTTGGCAATTTTAGCCTTTTTGAATGGAGGCGTTTGACATGATGAATCGTCAATCGGACGTTTAAAACCAAAAGTAGCCATTTTGACAAGTGGCGATTTGGACAAGTTTCATTCACTTTTTATAGTTGAGGAGACGAAAATCATATTTTTCACACTACTACCTTTGATCTTATTTGTGAAAAACAACGCCAATAATTATTACCTAATTACTTACACAAGTTACAGTCATTCGGTCATCCGATCATCTTTACATAATCTTCAAACGATGTCATCATTTCACCGATCAAGTACTGCCGTTTTCATAAAGGACCTCAATTATCGAATTATCGAATCATTCCCATCATACAAAACTGTAAATGTGTGATCATATACCGCTAATTTACAAGTTTGTTTTGTTTTGATTGCAATTTATGATGGGAATATGCCTCCAGCACATGTACACAGCTGTTTTGACTGTGAATCGATTGTTCCTCCAAACGATAGCTTACACCAGAGCAAAAAAAATGTAACCAGTCAAAGATACAATGAACACAGATTGTGTATCGATTTTTGGAAAGCGCCGCCGTCAATGGTAAATAAAACCAGTCGAGTACGAAAGGTTAAAATATGGCACAAACGTTATTTATGCCGATTTTTTGTCCAATTTTCTAAAATCGCCAAATTGAAATTTTAGGAGCCATTTCTATCGCAAAATCGCCATTTGGCTCTTATGGCGACTGCAGAGGTCATACATTTGTTGACTTTAATGAATGGATTAGTCTGGCGCGCTGGTTTTCTTCAAACATTATATTTTCCGTAGATTACAAAATTACAAGGGAGGTCTACTTATTTTGAATATATTGTATTCAAAAGCATTAACATTTATATGTCAAATTAAATTTGGCATTTCTAACAGTAATTACAGAAACTCCTAAACAGGCTTTTATTGAGTGAATGCAATATTTGACACACTATCATTAGTTATTTTATTTAACAATGTAGCAAAACAAATTTTTTTATTATATACATTTCTGATATGGATGTGGCCAGATCTTGATACATAATGCGGAAACTGTAGTAATGAATAAAGAAAATACTATTGGCTTATAATCAGACATATAGTGCCCTGGGTAACATAGTTATGGCCAAATTTTATTGTACTTATCTTGGGATCTATATGTTCATATAACTGGCTTGGCTTGAATGTAATTTGGCTCATCACATATCTAATTTTTTAATATATAATTTAAGAAAAATCACTAACTAGTGTGTTTTAGATTTAGAAGATTAGAAAACATATTTAAATTTTATATTATTTGGCATAGGTAAATGAAATACCTATTGCTTAACAGATATTGTTCCACTATGGTACAGTTGACCATAAACTAATATGTCCACCACCAAGTCAATACAATGAACAAATTATGTGTTGACACTCATTAAATATTTATCCCGGTTAATTCGTACGGTTTTCTGGAATATTTGAATATTTATAATATTCATTTGCATACAATTATTTTCTAATAATTCCTTTAAATTTCATTGTGATTAATGGAGGAAATGTTGTTTAATATTTAGTATACCGTACTGCCATTGTTTAAGTAATGAGCTCATGAGACTTCCATTATAGTTACAGTTACGTTTGGTCTTCTATTGTAGTTACAGTAACTTTGGTCAACTCGCCATTTGTCAGCTTCATTCAGTGTACGTTATCTTGTGAGCATAAGCTTAGATGTCCACGAACTTTAGTAACACCTGTTCTAGTTATCCAATTAGGATTTAGGCGCAGTATTTTGTATAACTGCTCCATTTGTTGGACTAGAAGTGTTAAGTCAGAGTTCTCTTAATCTTACATTAGAATTCTTACTGGGAGATTCGCCAAAATGGGTAATTGTGCCTGAACTGAATAAACAAGGGGAGACGGGAGATTTCCTCATACTGGCTCTTAACCATCTCCGTCAGCTTCTCAACAAGATCTAGTAGGGATTGTGGTTTCCAGTTGGCTGCAACCTGCAGCATACAAACAGAATAGTTGTGTTGTGTATATTTTTATCGTTGGCTTCAAATCACTTGCCCCTCGTTTTAGGTTTGAATCCCACTAGGGATGTCGAATTCTGTTATGTGAGGAAACTATCGAGCTGGCTTGCAGAATCTCGGTGGCTCTACCTGAAGGTAGAATGATGGTGCCTGAAATACTGCTCGGGAATGGGGCCGGGATCTTCCTCCATCAATAATAGCTAGTGAGTCGCCATATTACCAAAGTTCTTGGTGCAACTTTAAGCCCAAAGACACAAACAAAATAGTGGATTAACATTTCACTTCACACCAACATCGTAACACTTAATACGGTAATGAATTACAAAGTTAAGCTCTATGTATAGTTGAACATTGCGCACATGGTTGTAAGGCTCGCAGTTGTTGTTTATCTATCTTGTAGTTAATGGGAAGCTAGACAGGTTGGCGGTCTCCATATTGTGTGTGGGCAACGGCACAATCTAAGTTGTGAAATAGCTGTCAAAGCCTGTGTCCCCGGCAAGAGAAATGACATGGGCCACCCACATTCAACGAGTACCACACGTCCCGAAGCTGCTGTTATTCCGGTCTTGCACAATATGGCCTTGAGTAGTGATTTTCTCTCATTGACCGTCATGCCGACCTTTCTCTGCAGGTAGTCCGCACAGTTCTTGTGGAGGTGGCGGCTGTCTTCCAGTCGACATCACGTTCTGCAGTCCCTATCTTTGCCATCAGCTCTCCCATACAGCGCACGTACACGGAACTGTGGGCATTGGCGTTTCCGTGGTGTACGTATCCTGGGTAATAAATTCCCCCGGTCTACATCCGACTGTCGCTAGTATAAATTATTGTGTGAGTGACAGTCGGAGATATGAAAAATGAACACACAGCGAGCATTATATCAGCCATCTAAACACCAAATTTGTATAGTTGCGATAAGTTAATACATATTTATTTTATCTTAGAAACCTTAGTATATCTCCATTTCGAGATATTTTCGTGCTCCTAGAAAGAACCTATTGGAAGCATTGTGTAGCTTATTTGGCCTTGCGAGCGACTGCTCTCTTGAAATAGTTGGCCTTTATGGCTTTCGTTGCCTTTTAGTATTTCTTTTTCTTGGAATTCTTTGACATATCCCTTCGTCCCCTTCAATTCAACTTTATTGTCAGAGTTTTTACAAACAAATAACATTAGCATCATAGCTATTTACCGACCGTTGTAATTTGGTTTTATAGCAAGGTTGCTATCTCTTTTGAACCATCTATCAAAATGTGACGTGTTTCTGTCTGCACTTCCTTGATTTGGAGTGCATCCTAGATTTGGACATATTGCGCTTCTTAGATTTGGAGCTCTTCCTGGATTTGGAACCCTTCATAGAGTTAGACGTGCTTCGTTTCCTAGAATCAGGATTTCCTGTCCTTTGCGATTGGATATCGATTTGGACTTGTTTCGTTTCCTAGACATGCTGTTGGGAGACTTGTTATTCTTTGGGTTTTTTCGGTGAGCGTGTTCTGATTTTCTTAGCCGAACCCGGCGACTTGCTCTGGAACACGGCGATATCGATCTTCATATGCTACCTTGCAGTGTGTAGTTAAGACAGTGGAATGCCGCCCAAAATACATACTTTTAAATGACTGCAATGAAGCAATCAGAATATTCTTGCGGAAACTACATAAATTATGCTACTTTAGTCATGGGCCTACCTTCATTTGTTTCCTCTCAAGATGCGCTAACCTCATTAGTTGTACCTTACTAGTTTGCCATCAAGCTAATTTTAGCTCGAATATTCAAAGAATAAAGAGGAATATTGTACACGCCCTGGTGTCACCGTTGGAATTTGGTTAAAGTTTTATAGCAAGGTTGCTCTCTTTCTCTCTCTCTCTCTCTCTCTCTCTCTCTCTCTCTCTCTCTCTCTCTCTCTCTCTCTCTCTTCTCCTCTTCGTATTGCTCTTCTCTTTTCTTTTCTTCTTCTCTCTCTCGTCTCTCTATCTCTCTCGTCTCTCTCCTACTATCTGCGCTACTCTCTATCTCTCTCTCTCTCCTCGCTATATCGATCTATCTCTCTCTCTCTCTCTATCTCTCTCTCTATCTCTCGCTCACCCCCTCTCTCGATAGCTCGCTCTTTCTTTCTCTCTCTCTCTCTCTCTTCCTCTCTCTATTTCTCTCTCTTTTTCTCTCTCTCTCTCTCTTTCTCTCTCTCTCTCTCTCTCTCTCTCTCTCCCTCTTTCTCACCCTCTCTCTCTCTCTTTTCTCTCTCTTCTCCTCTCTCTCTCTCTCTCTCTCTCTCTCTCTCTATCTCTTCTCTCTCTTCTCTTCTCTCTCTCTCTCTGTCTCTCTCTCCTTCTCTCTCTTCGTCTCTCTCTCTCTCTCTCTCTCTCTCTCTCTCTCTCTTCTCTCTCTCTCTCTCTCTCTCTCTCTCTCCTCTCTCTCTCTCTCTCTCTCTCTCTCTCATCTCTCTCTCTCTCTCCTCTCTCTCCCTCTCCTCTCTCTCTCTCTCTCTCTCTCTCTCCTCTCTCTCTCTCTCTCCTCTCTCTCTCTCTCTCTCTCTCTCTCTCTCTCTCTCTCTCTCTCTCTCTCTTGAACCATCTAGCAAAATGTGACGTGTTTCAGTCAAGTTCCCTAACTCTGTTTCATAATTTAACATAATTGTGCCCCCTTTTACACTTAGAAAATCTTATTAAACATTTTAGCAACTTTACTTTTCTCCTGAGCCACTACTCATTGCATTCTATTGAAACTTCACATACATTTTTGTTATCAAAATATAAGCTGTAGGAGCCAAGTTCCATCACTCTGTCACATAACTTAACATAATTAAGTCCCATTTTACACTTACAAAATGTGGTTAAAGTTATATACCAACTTCCCTTTTCTCCTCAGTTATTCATTGCATATTAATGAAACTTCACATACATGTTTCTTATCAAAATACAAGCTGTATCAATCGATGACTCTGTAACGTAATTTATTTCTAACAGCCTGAAACGCAAATCTTCGCCATGGTATTTACATCTATTATAGAGAAGGAAGATAGGGGGAAACTTTGATCACTCAGAGATTAGAAATAGATACGAAGCCAATCAAAAGTTCCAACAGATTGGAGATCATCTGTCAATTTCTTTTGACAGTACGCCATGAAGTGTCCTATGAAATTGTTCTACCCGGGCATTACGTTTGTGATGGTATACACTCGTAAGCGTATGTTTAATAGTTAAGGCGACAGTTTCTCTTTTCATTACCTTGTTAACATTCTGAGTTCCTTATCTTGTTAACATTCTCAGTTCCATTATCAGTGACGATTTCCAATGGGCCGCCAAACCTGGAGATTAGTTCTTCAAGTAATAGGTGTTAATCGGATACAGGGAATGTGTGTTTTTCAGCCCATCCATTAAACCAATCTACACAGCCAATTATGTATTTATTCCCCAACATCGATACTGTAATGTAGCCATTGGATACGGAGAAATGTCAGTTTCTTGTAAAGGTTATCTCATTTTTGTAGTGAATGTGTCTGACAAATGGTGCCTTTTGTCATATACTGATACAATTTATATAAGTTTGGCCAATACTATTTCTGTTTGATTCCATCAAATGTCTTTTGTACCCCCAAATGGCCATTCTCATCATGGTCATGTTCGGATACAGGGAATGCGTGTTTTTACGTTTATTTATTGTCGCTACCGGTTGCCCACCATATGCCCTGAAGGGATTAGTTATTTTAGATTTTGGAGGATAGTGCATGATACAAACAGAGACCCATTCCAGAATCTCCTCTGGTTCTTTTACGTACACGGTGTAAAGCACCGACACGAGATCTCGGTTTAACGTCCCATCTGAAAGACTGTTAATTTTATTATGGTTAGACGGGGGATCGAACCTGCGATCCCTGGATTACCAGTTCAGCCCATCCATTAAACCAATCCATTAAACGTCATCGTCATGTTATCCAAGTCCTTGGCTGTCGGCACCAATTTTAGTCTATCATATGTTACATAGTTTGTGATCTGGCGTTCCTTCAACGTTTGGAATATATCTATTTTCGTTGTGTTCATGACGTGGTAAAACAAATCCAAATATTCTATCAAATCTATTTTATATGTCGCGTGGTTGTTGTTATTCTCTGTTGGATTCAATTCTCCAATAAAATACTAATTTAGTGCTTTTAGAATGTTTGGCTAGCGGCCGAAGTCCAAAATTATTAGTTAAAATGCTAGCCAAGACTGAACGTCTTTCTAGTAGGACTGTAGCTCTTAATCCGTCTCACTCAGCCCGGTTCCGTGCTTTTGTTCTGGCCTGAATAGACTAAGAATAAACCTCACCCATCCTGCCAGAGCTATGCGATACCCAATCAGACCACACAAGACATTGATAAATCAATAATTACATGCATTTATAACTTGGTTCCCAGCCTATGTCGCCAATATCTTAATCGGTCAATCCCCCGCTCAGGCCGTGTCTCATTTATATGAAAAAGTTGGCAGTTTCTTACGGAGGTTGGTGCACCCAAGTACTGGTTAACCGTTGGAGCCTGCCCAGGAAAGTTGTTGTTAGGTAAACTGCCCGCCGGCGATATAGCCCGAAATGGTGCTGATGCAGGCGTTAAACCCGAAATATAACATAACATTTAATCGGTCAATCCATTTACCTAGGTTATAGTAGTTATTTCTAATATATCTCACTTAGTTTGCCCTTCCGGTCCGTAATGGTAATTGTTTCACATTCACTACCGAAATGATCAATTATGGTATGTACATTTTAAAGAAAGCATATGTGCTAAGAAATTGAATTCATTAATAGTATGTACCATCCATACTCGCCAATAACACAAACGTTTTTACCCATCTTAAGCGAGTGCAAAAAGCAAAACATTGTTAGTGGTATCCACAAGTATGTTTTAGAAAAGAAAGCTCACACTGGAATATTCTTCAACTTGAACTGGCTGGCCAAACATGCAATTTATTCTTGTGTCCATTTAGCAACCCGTCTTATATAGAGTGCATTCCAAAACTCAAGATTTCAGGACAAAAGTAGGGGTCATCTTATATACGAAATTGCCTTATAGGCGAGTATTGATGAACATGTATGTATTATATTTATGTATTTACTGTTCATTAACCAATGGCATGTTCTATGTCGAATTGCTAAATAAACGTTGTTAATAGGTTACCAGCTGAGTGTGCTGTACGTGTGTGTGTGTGTGTGTGTGTGTGTGTGTGTGTGTGTGCGTGTGCGTGTGCGTGTGCGTGCGCGTGCGCGTGCGTGTGCGATAAGAAAGGACCTTTTGTTATCTGTGATATAGTATTTACAGTCATTTAGATTGCAAATTGTACATCTGTATTACATTAAAAAATGTATTGTATTTTAGTTTATGTTTTACTCTGAAATGTGGAAACTCAGTGAAATAAAACGTGTCATTTCAATGTGAAATAAAACGTGTCATTTCACTAGTTGAAAGCCGTGTAATGGCACATTTGATTTCTCACTGCTTTGCACGCATGGTACCTAGCCACTGCATCTCGATATGTTATCAATGTGAATGTGTTCAGACATAAGCTGCTAGTGACGTCATTTATGGCCGTCTAAACACAACGTTCTAGCGCCATTTAACGCACGGTTGCATCGTTTGTTATGAAAACACTTCAGCCTAAGATAAACAGAACATTTGTTTGTTTAATTGAAAGTCACGAGTGATAATAATAGGTTTCTATGTGCATGCGTAACTATCTATCAATCGCCACTTGTGATAATAATGCTTTCAATGTTCAATAGCTGACATATAATTTGATCTTTCACTGAAACAAACAAATATCAATTTATTATTCTCTCTACTTTACGTGCGATTGTGGTTCCCTGTCACGGCAGTTAGACATATCGTTGATATCGTCAACGTGAACGTTTTCGGACACAAGCCATCAGTGAGAGTTTGTGCCATACCCATGCATGGCATCACCTTTTTCTATCATAGGAGAACACGTTTCAGTGTAAAATATAAAGAAATGTGCTCGTGTGTGCGTTTTACGTTTATTTATCGTCGCTACCGATTGCCCATATGAGCGACGCCTCCTGAAGAGATTAGTTATTTTAGATTTTGGAGGATAGACAGACAGAGACCCATTCCAGAATCTCATCTGGTTCTTTTACGTGCACGGTGTAAAGCACCGACGCGAGACCTCGGTTTAACGTCCCATCTGAAAGACTGCTAATTTTATTAGGATCAGACGGGGGATCGAACCTGCGATCCCTGGATTACCAGTCCAGCGTGTTACCACTGGACTACATATCCGTCTACAATGTGCTCGTTTAAGTGAATGATTGATTTATATTTCACTTATGAACATAATTACAGCAAAAAGCTATAATTATCACTTGTGGGTAGCGAATGCGCGTGATAATAATGCTTTTAAGTTACATTCAATGAAATATAACTATTATACACTGAAACAAATATCCTCTATTCAATTGTCAGACGATCCCTGAAATTACTCATTGTATTATGTGACAGAATAAATAAACTTGTTAACCATTTGATACAGAAGTGTTGTTCTTTATAATGTCACCAAAGCATGTGTTCAGGGTGCGATATTAGCATCTATGTGTGGGTTGTCCGGCATCCAACGTCTGTCCCATACTGACAACTGTGTCATTGTTGGTGAAAAGTACATTGTTCTTCCAAGGTGACTAGTAAACCAAATAGCATACAGTCAAAGATTGCCATAAGCAGTTAGCCAATGGAATCGCAGAAAGTGGCTGATTAACACAGGTGGCTGGTTAATAAAGGCCAAAATGCACATTTGGGGATCTCGAAACTAACTGCTTAATACAGGTTACCTGCTTAATACAGGTTACCTGCTTAGTGTAGGTGACCACTAACACCGGATTTACTGTATATAAAATTGGCTACTACGACAGCGTCTTGGAAATCCATTTTTGACTTCTGAGTTCTCCTCCCAACCTGTTTGTTCGTGTTGGGTTTTAAAAGTCTGACCAATAGCTTATATTGTATGGCGACTCTCGATCTGTTATTGGTGGAGGAAGACATCAGATACCCCTTCGGGCAGTATTTAAGGCGTTCGGTAGAACCACCGACCTTTCACAAGCCAGCTGTACAGCTTACTCACAAGAAAGAAATCGACACCCTAATATGATTTGAAACTAAAGCGGTGATAGGCAAATGATTTGAAATCAACGACCATGACCACTCTGCCACAGAGGTCCCCTTTGAGATAGGTGACATACAATCTGTATGAAGGCATAGGGGTGACTAGTTAATGAATTGTTGAATTGAGCAGCGGTATTTGGATGACTAGTTGATGAAATGTTTTTATTAAGTTTATACAAATTAAGTTTAGGTCGATTGCTAACAAGTATTTAAAAAGGAGACATCGAGAGAAGATATGGAATTTAAGTGCCTTGCCTAAGAGCACGATCATAAAGCTCCAGCTGGGTGCAAACTCCGGACCTTGGCATGGAACTGCGCTATCACGACTTCCACAAATGATGAAAAGTAGCAACACTATAACTGATCTGGAATCCAGGATGGCTGCTAATAATGCCGTCTTGGAAGGGTATTTGAGGTTTCTGTTCCCAAACAGTTCATGAAATTTTTAATTTGACATCGGTGAATAGCATGTATTATCCCCCAGTAAAACCTTTGATATTACATATAGAGATGTGTCTGGGAAAGTAGTTTAGCCTATCATCCAAAACTCTAAAATTACTAATCTCTTCAGGAGGCGTCGCTCATATGGGCAACCGGTAGCGACGATACATAAGCTTAAAACACACACGTACGCAGTAGTTTATAATTGTCCCCATTCAAGTGTGACAAACACTGCTGCAAGTCCTACAACATACGTTTATAGCATAGAATAGGCAGAATAAATAATACAACACAGTCAAATTCAACCATCTGCGTGCTGAACTCCTTTGGTACTGGTAGGTTAGTACTGTTTGGTTCCTATGCGATAATTTCCAAACGACTGTTGCTTATTTATTTGACATCCAATATTGAAATGCATGTAAACTGTTCACTTCTTCCTCTTGGTATGGCCATCACTGCATAATCGATTGTTCTCTTCTCTTAACGTATAGAGAATTAGCCAGATTCCAAGCTTTCATCAAATGGGATCTTTAAAAGCAGTGCCAAACTCACTATGTATACTATGTGGTAATAATTTGATCATGGATGGTTACCAGAGGTTAACGGTCAAATAGTTTACCTCTGCTCAACATTTGACCATTTATAAGAACTGTAGACCCCTCCCTCCTGGGGGGGGGGGGGGTAACTGTGTAAACAAATCTCATGTTATAAAGGATATGCAATAAATAATAGAGTGCTGCTGTTTAGTGAGTAATCGTCGTGTAAAATACACCATGTTAAATTACTTTAACGACAATCAGTTACTATGATACATATATGCGTACATTGTATATAACCACTAAAATGGTAGCAAATGATTTAATAAGGCTTGTAATTAATATTAGATATGTTTTGAAAACTTAAAACATGATAGCAAGTACAGGTAGTAATTTACAATACCTTTCGCTACGTTACCAAATGTATTTAATTCTTTGGACAATATTCCCATATGTCTGTGTTTGAGAACTTATTTCCAATAATAAGGCAGCTAATAGCGAGTTAAACTCCCACTGCAAAT
>CM026403.1:12314221-12385453 GCA_014843695.1 Archivesica marissinica | reverse complement strand
GTGCTTGACCTGTATATTTGACAAGTAATGGATTTACCATCTCGGTATTTTCATATGAGTTCACTGGCTCATTGGTTATAAAGGCTGAACTATGAGTAGTGTTTGACACTTGGTGTCCGTTTGCTAGGTTTCTAGTACCCCTGTACCTAGGTGAATTGGGATCTGCCCAACACTCTGTTCGTCCGTGGCCATTACGCCTACAATAACTACAATATTTTTCTATCCGGGGAGTTCTATGGGTAGCTTGGGAATTATCTATCCTAATATTGGGTCGATACATGGGTGATGGGATATATGGCCTTGGGGCTGGAGGTCGGTGTTCTGTATCTCTGGGTTTCACATTCGGATTTGAATTAATCCGTGTCCTGGGCGCTAATCTGCGATGGAGGTTATATTCATCAGCCAGGGAAATACATTCCTGGAGAGTAGATGCTTTCTTATCCAGAATGAACAAATTAAGCTCATCACTTAGCTGGGAATCGAATCTATATCTCAAGAGCAGCTCGATCCAGTTGACCTCGCTCGGATCATTGTTCTCCGTCCATAGAGTCATTTGCTCCCTTAATTCCTTAATGAATTCGGAATATGTCTGCTGAGGTTTCTTTACCCAAGAGAAGAAATTCTTTCTATATACAGTGGGTGAGAGTCTATATTCATCCAAGATGGCGGCCTTGAGGGTATCGTAATTATTAGCGTCTTGGACAGGAAGAGTGGCATATATATTTCTGGCCTTGTCGGACAACTTGTCTATAATATGGCCCACCCATGTTTGTTTGGCGACCTGGCTAGCTTCGAACAGTCTCTCACATGTTGCGAAGAATTTATCTGGCCTCATAGTCTGGGTCCAAATAGGAACAGAAATGTTTGTCTTAGAGGGCCTATTATCTGTATGGAGGGGGTTATTTTGCTGAGATTCCTGATCTCTCTGGATTTCTCTCAGGCGAATCTCCGTCTGCATTTTCTCCCTTTGCATTCTTTCCTCCCTGTCCCTTTCTTTCTCTTCTCTTTCCCCTCTTTGTTTTACTTCATCCCTCTCTCTTTCTCTCTCTCTTTCTTTCTCATAAATCTCACCCTGACGTTCCAGATTTGCCTGATTAAAGAAGGGAAGTCTCATTAATTTGTCCCATATCTCATCACCTGTTGTCTGCAAGTCGGGGTGAACCGGCCCCTCAGTTTCCTTATTAGCACTCCTAGTTGTAGCCATTTTATTTTTTTATTTCCCAAAATTTTTAATCCCCAGAATGTATCTCCAAATGTATTATAGAATTGAGTTCAATAAAAGGAAGTAAATCACTAATATAATTTTAATGATAATATTAAGCCTCTATGAAAAGAAAACTGGTACTTACCGAAGTCTGTCTCGTCCGTTAATCCAATATATAATTTATCACATATTCAAAGTTTGCACATTTCCAATAATTTAATCCATTTCATTAATTTAATAATTCGTTGACGTCTTTCACTTATTTCCAAATTCTAACACTGTCTCGCATGCACTTCTGTTTTCCCACGTTAATTAATAGTCCCTTGTATTCTTCATGTATAAATCCTAGTGTCCTTCACAATATTCCATATATAAATCCTAGTGTCCTTCACAATATGTCACGATATGTCACCTCTTCTTTATTTCCAATCCCGGACGAGCGTCCCAATTGTCGCAAACTCTCCTTTTTCTTCTCGTAATAATATGTCTCGGTTGCTACGGCTCTTACCAGGGTCTATCCTATTGTAGACTCGCTGGAGTTGTCTAGGGGGTTTCTTCGTTATTATATGTATTAATGATAACTCAACACAGTATTACATTTCTTCTATATAATATCTTGTTTATATTGGCATCAGAAATATCCATATATATATAATCAGTGATCTATATATATATATCATCGTATCATTAAAAGCTTATTTAACAATCCATTTGTGTGAGCCGACTATGCGCTTACACAGTATATTTAACATCCAATCTTTCTAATCCGTCATTACTCAATATCACTATAATCTAATCACTGTTTCTGATTAGATTAACTTTTAATCAACTTCTATATGGTTCGCCGAAACTCTATGTTTCTTCTGTGGCTGAACAATTTAATTATTCGACAAATCTTTATAAGTTATATTTCTTATAATGTCAATAATATCTAAGTATCATAAATACAGTTTATATGTTCTATATACTAGATTGAGATCACGACCTTTCTCGCTCCTGGAGTTAGGCTCTAGTGTGTCTGATTTATGTTAATAAAATCCATTTCTTATATACATAATTGAATCAGTGTATATATGATATAACAATTCCTAAAACATCTGTTATTCCTAAACATCTGTTATGTTATCTAATATTACACCATCAAACCAGTTCGGTGCCTTTGTATTACATAACTGGACACCTGCAACCACGGCCTTGATAAACTGAGATTAGGCCTAACATCTTAAGTCATTTCCCGCGCGAAGCGAGATTGATAATTTTAGGCGCGAAAATAATAGCAGACGATTATGCATAAAACAAATATATATATATTACATGGTAAACATTTGGCCATATATAGAAACAGTTTAATGTATTTATATAATACATTACTATTTATATATAACAATAATAAATATTTCGTGCAAATTGGGGTTTTGCACAACGGTCGGTCGTGCTATTGACTATACTAAGCATGTAGCATCGTTTCACGTAAACTCGATGATGGTGTTAGTGCTGCATGAAGTCGTGATAGCTCAGTGATTGCTCGATCGCTTCATGCGCGAAAGGGCCGGAGTTCTAGTTCCGCTGGAGCCGTTACGACTGTGCCCTTAGGCAAGGCATTTAAATTCCACATGCCTCTTCTTTGCCTTCGTGGCGATGGATTCCATCGGGAATGAGGTCTCGAGGGTGATCAATATAAGTTATAAGAACTTGTTTCGCAATCGAGCTAAAATCAATTTGTATAAACTAGTGCTGCAGACTGGGATCCATTCAACCATGACAAAGAGTATGCTAAAATTGACAATCATCATCAGGAACTATTTCAAAGACCACACGTAATTTGACTCTCTGAATGAAGTAATGAACTGATTTGTTGGTCGTTAGAATCTGGTCAAGATGAAGTAAATGCTTGCATGAAAAAACACATTCACAGAAAGCTAAGGGTGAGTTCGGAGAGAGTACCCATATGATGGCCAATGAGAAAGGCAAACCTTTGGTCTATCCTGACAACTTATCATCGATCGACCTAGTTAAAGAAATGCACCAATTAAAAGAGGAACTCGGAGTGCTGCGCTGCCCGAATGCATACAACCACATATCCAAATGACATTTGCATTTGATAATATTGATCGACTCGAAGAGACACTGAGTGGAGGAGGGACATCGCATCTGGTTAATGGAATCATAGTGCAGCCCAGGGTGTTTGGTCCACAACCGTTGACAGATTTTATGAATGAACCAAATCAGAGGGTATATAACTAACAAGGCTGTCCAGTCGCAGTTTCCCATTTACAGTGCATGTAAGCTGCACATCATTAATGGGGGAAAGTCTAACGTCGCAGTTTCCCATTTACAGTGCATGTTAGCTGCACATCATTAATGGGGAAAGTCTAACGTCGCAGTTTCCCATTTACAGTGCATGTAAGCTGCATCTCATTAATGGGGAAAGTCTAACGTCGCAATTTCCCATGTAAGCTGCACATCATTAGTGGGGAAAGGCTAACGTCGCAGTTTCCCATGTACAGTGCATGTAAGCTACATATCATTAGTGGGGAAAGGCTAACGTCGCAGTTTCCCATGTAAGCTGCACATCATTAGTGGGGAAAGGCTAACGTCGCAGTTTCCCATGTAAGCTGCACATCATTAGTGGGGAAAGGCTAACGTCGCAGTTTCCCATGTAAGCTGCACATCATTAGTGGGGAAAGGCTAACGTCGCAGTTTCCCATTTTCAGTGCATGTAAGCTGCATATCATTAGTGGGGAAAGGCTAACGAAAATAGATACAAACAGGACATATAGATCTATATGCAATACAATCGCGATGTAAATGCATATATATGATAATGTACATCGACTCCATCCAGCGGATACATATTCTTGGGAAACTGGACAGTGGATTGTGCAAACTAGTATTTCTTTGAAAAGTCACAGAGTAACTATATTAAATCCTACGCATTGTGTACATGTTTCAGCTTTAACTATGACACTTCAGTCTGTCATTTTATGGGGAGGGCCAATCACTAATGTTGTTAGAACTTGTGGCCGAACGAACGATATAGTTTCCTTTATAGTCGCCTCCGCCGAGGCATTTTTGCGACTGGTTTCCTAAGTATATAATTATGTTGACAACTGGAAAGGCATCTTCATTATTTTCAGAGTGACACATCATGTATCCTATCTTTTGAAGTGGTCCCTTTTATGGCCAGGATATGTCAGCTCACGGCAGCAATAATGGTTCCAGTTTCTTCGCTGGGGTCCTAGCGCCATCAAGAAGTCAGTGTCCCACCGTCTTCCTTAAAGGAGAACCGTTCCATTGAAGGAGCCGGCTAAAAAACAGCTATCCGCCGTCGCCAGCACCGACCATTGCTGTCTCGCCAAGTATGTAAGTTAGTAGTACGTTGATACTCTTATAGAGTCACGCGACTTCTACTGGTCCGATGGCGCGGTTTCCGTCAGCGAAGTACTTGACCCATATTCCTGCTGTGAGTTGTGTCTACGGCGGCGTGCACATTGTGGAGGAGAGACCTGGAACTTGTGGCCCAACCAATTTGCTAAATTTATATCTGTACAATGATTGTGATTGTTGTATACATGTATATAGAGCAATAAAGGATAACAATTATTCAACGGGTACACAACGCCAACCACAATATAGAACCAAGACACTATTGATTTGCAATACAATATGATTAAACTAAACATGTTGGTACTTCAGAGAGGACTACCCAAAACGTGTCGAGATATGTTAGTACATCGGCTGGTACATAAAGACAGCCGTCATATAACGGGTACACACAGTTCACCGCCCTACTATGTTTCATGCAAAGTCTCAAATAATTATGTCATCAGCTGCTCAGTTGTATATAGTACAGTGTAAACTGTATATAACGACACCTGACTACAACTGTGTTAACTGACATTATCTGTCGGTCCCGGCAATTGTACTATATAATTCATATAAGCAAAACCTTGTTGTACTGACACCTGCCTTACCTGTACAACGACATTGTTTCGTGGTCCATATAGCACATTGCATGTATTTTCAACCTGTGTAATCTTACTAACCCAAATTACACACTTGGGACAATCCAAATATCTTACTGGTAAGCTGTTTCTCAGGTAAGTTGAGTTACGTCAATTATCACATTACAATGTGTGGTCATCTATTGAATGGATTTTTACAGGTATTTGTGTTCAATGGTAATCCCATTACATTTGAGATGTACACATAGCCACATAGATCGCAGGTGGCTTGATACCCCGTCTGACCATAACAAAATTAACAGTCTTTCAGATGGGACGTTAAACCGAGGTCTCGTGTCGGTGCTTTACACCGTACATGTAAAAGAACCAGAGGCGACTCTGGAATGGGTCTCTCTGTGTATCATTGCACTATCCTCCAACAATCTAATATGACTAAGCTCTTCAGAAGGCGTCGCTCATTTTGGCTCAGATGAAAGCGTATATGTGGTCATTAATGTGGGAGGAAACCGGAGAAAACCCATCTGTCCGATCTGTAGCGACCATCGTACCATCTCACATACTTCCCTGTCCGAGGATCGAACCCGGGTCGCATTGGTGAGAAGCGAGCGCGCTAATCGGACAGCCTTCGGCGGTTCAGTTATTGACACATAGTGTTATTTTAGAATATAAGCTACAGGTTGGTATCACATTTCTATTTCTATCAGCAATATAGTTAATCAGTTATATACATGTCCGTTCCCACAAGCAGACGACATGCTATACAGTGACTAATTTACTCCATATGTGCTAATTGCTTACCTTCTGTGACATTACTACAATAAGAAACATTAGTCAGTTACTGCCCCTGAATACTCCCAATAGTATATTGGTCCTCTTAATTGGTGACCTCTGTTTTTATCGTTGTTTCCTTTGCATCACATGTTTTCATTTCTCATCCGTATACTCGTCTTTATTAAATTATTAAATCTCGACATATATCCTTTAGCATGTCCAATGACCTTACTGTAAAATTGGTTCAATTAATTACGATAAACACGATTTGGGTAAAATTACATTTATCCTAACGCAACATCTGTTTAGACGACAACAGTAAAAACAAAGGATTCCAACTAAAAGGACCAATATACATTTAGGGATAAATCTGACTTTATCCATCAAGGGAGGTAATAGAAAAACCAGCAATGCCTCCCATTAGCACAGTGTAAGTTAATATGGTTAATTATTTCTTTTACCATTAAATAAGCATAGCGGTATTGGTGTATAGAAACACATTAAGTGTGCTTGGCGCAATGTATTGTTCGTGAACAATGACATGTGGTCCCATTTCACTCTGAACTATTAACTTCTTTTTCTTAGATCAATATAGGCAAAAGCCAAGATTATAAATTGTACCATTGATCACAGCCCTGAACAGGGCCACCTTGTAGTTTTAAAGGCGAGATAATGGGCGGCGTGTGACCTTGTCTTGTCTCAATCCCTTAGTTCTATAGCATGTCACGTAGTGTGCAGTGAGGTTCATTTTATGCTAATATGTATATACTGGCACGCTTTAAAAACGCAACAAATCAATTTTCATATTGTTTTCAAACCATAGATACAACGGCTCGAATGTGCTATCGTACAATGTACTAACGAGTATGCCTACACAATCACGATGTCCACTCGCCCATATCGGACGTAGTTACATCATAGAGTGCCGTAAAGCGATACTCACGATATGCACGAATGCCAGGACAAGTGGATGGCAACCCAGTCAAGAACACATCCAGTGTTTACGCCACTCATTGACGAACAAGGGTCCGGTAAGAAGTTAACAACTAAAGCATCCAAAGGCATGTACATTTGAATGAAAACCAACGTCGTGACGCCAATCGCATGCTACTCAATGTAATCAGTCAAATTGTCGTTGCTAGGAACTTCGATGTTCATCGGAGTACCGTATCACGACTATTCCAGCGTCTGAGGCAGACTGAAACAGTTGGCGGTCGTCCTAGACCAGGACGTTCACGCGTTACGTCGCTACGACAAGATCGGTTTATAGTTTTTATACGTCTGTCACACCTACGGAACCTCTTTCTCACAGCAACGGAAACGGCCATCAGAACACCTGGAACTCATAACAATAGGATCACTATAGATACTGTTCTGCGACGTCTTCGTCAGTCTGGGCTGAAACCGTACAGGACCTACGTCGGGTTGCCGTTAACGCCGCGTAGACGTCAGGTTAGGCTCCATCAGCACAGACCAAATATTTTCCCTCTACGCCGTTGGAGAGATATACTCTTCCACAGACGATTCCAGGTTCACAGTGTACAGATCCGATGACCGCAAACGTGTGTTCGTCGTAGAAATGAACGTTATGCCAACAACTGCGTCGTAGAACATGACCAATTTGAAGGTGGTTGTGTAATGGTTTGGGGAGGTATCTGCCATGGACATAAAACATCTATGATTGGTATCGGATGGTACTCCTGTTATCGAGGGTACTCTTGTTATCGAGGTACTCTTGTTATCGAGGGTACTCTTGTTATCGAGGGTACTCTTGTTATCGAGGTACTCTTGTTATCGAGGGTACTCTTCCCGATATGTCACCTATTGAGCATATGTGGGACACACTGGACCAGCACCTCAGGAAACGTCAAAATCCGACGTCAACCAGCCCAGTTACGTCAGACCTTGCTGGAAGAATGGCAGAATATCCCAGTAGACCATGTGAATCGTCTGATCAACTCCACGATAATACGAGTGCGGGTTGCGCTCGCTTCCAATGGTGGCCATACGCGTTATTGACTTATACACATGTTACTACAAAATGTGTTCACCTGTGTGCTTTCGAGTCCAGTAGATAACATTGATGTGACTTCAATTTACTGGGTGTTGGTGTTTACAATCCATAATGAAGTATACAAAAGTGCTATTTCGTTTGCCGAATTATGTCCAGTTTTAAACAAATAATAACAGTTGTGACAATGAAGAAGCTTTTCGACACTGTCGATTTTAAATACATTATTGCTTTTTTAAAAGAATCACATATTTTCCATAAATTGTAAGTTTTACAACTGACGTTTTATTAACATTTTTACAGATTGATACATTTTTTTTGCAATTGAACTTTCGTCATTACAATTTTAACACATACAGAATGTTATCTACATAATAGTTTTAATTGTAGATATCTTTTATACAATATACTTAACCCGGCGCGATATAGCCTGAACTGTGCTAATGCGCCGTTAAACCAAATACTCACTCACTCACAAATAATAAATTTACAATGGTGTTGCGTTTTTAAAGCGTGTCAGTATAGATGTTTAATATAAGTGTTGTTTATAATGTGTATAGCACTTGTGGCCCAAACCTTTTGCTGTATATATTTGGCAATACATTATGTTTAAACTACATAGTGAAACAACACATATAGGCTGTCCGATTAGCGCAGTTGTTAGCGCACTTGCTTCTCACCAATGCAACCCGGGTTCGATTCTCGGACCGGCGGGAAGTATGTGAGATGGTACGGTAATATCGCAGGTTCGATCCCCCGCCTGACCCTAATAAAATTAACAGTCTTTCAGATGAGACGTTAAACCGAGGTCTCGTGTCGGTGCTATACGCTGTGCACGTAAAAGGCCAGAGGAGACTGGAATGGGTCTCTGTCTGTATCATTGCACTATCCTCCAAACATCTAAAATGACTAATCTCTTCAGGAGGCGTCGCTAATATAGGCAACCGGTAGCGACGATAAATAAACGTAACACACACACGTTACTCCTATATCTAGAGACGTATGACAAACTGTCAATATGCACTATTATATTAGGATTATAGAATAAACTTATTCTTCTATTAACCCATTTCATTCTGGATACCGTTCAAACACTATTTGCAAATAACATAGAGCCATATCAACCGCCACGGAACGTGCCGTCTGATCAGGCTCTATGCTGTTTGCTATTCAGATGATCTTGCTAAGACACTTGGCTATGTAGCAAACAACATAGATCCTGATCAGTACGCAGCGTCACGCTGCGGCTGATCTGGATCTATGTTGTTTGCATAAGCCTTTAAATATATCCAGAATGAAATAGGTAAAAGCAACTCAAAATGTGTTACAGTTCTTTTATCTGAGTAAAGCAATTTCCATTCAGTTCTGTAACCTCACTTCATTTCTTATTGATTGAGTAGTCGCTCATTGAATAAAAATGTTGAGACGAGCACCTAAACTATGTTTGATTATATATCAATGACTGATATAAATTATAATTACTCTGTAGAATAGGCCTACAATATGTGCATATCAAATAACAGCGGCGTCAATGTTGGCATACATTATATAGTACAGAGTGGCTTTAAGCTAAAGCTTCGTAATGTTATAATATTGAATAGGTTTAAAGTGAAATAGTGTTAAAAACATGATAATAAACAGTGTTTCTCTGGTTTTATTATGTGCATGTATTGGTGAGTATTTGTAATAAAGTACTTATTACTAAACACTGCCTGATTTCAATCTGTACATATAATAAGACAGTTACAGTTAATATAGAACGAATACTTTGTCACTGTGTATTAGCCTACATTATTTCGTATTTAAATATAAATTAGCAACTGTGTCTTGGCTTTAGAATGTAAATAAGCATTAACTAATAGTAGTGTGGGATTTTATAATGTGGTATGTTTTGTTGCAATATGCCTCTTATAATTCTATTCAGAATGGCTATGTACTTTTAATCTGATTATTTACATTTGTGTTTGCACATAGATGAGACTTTAATACAGATTAAAACTAAACTTGACAGTAAACTGAACTAGTCGATTAGAGCGACTCGATTCATGCATTCTCGATAACTACATGTATAACTTTTATTTTTGAAAACTGAATGATAGAATCGCAATTTTCTAAATGAATTCTGTTATCATTACCTATGTTATGTTCTCACCCTGGTTTGATTGTTAGCAAAAACGTACCGAAATATGTTCATTATTATTTTGGGGTCGGAGTCTCCATGGCACTAGGACCAATCCATTACAATGTTTGGGGTTATGCTCCGAATCTGTGTGACAGCGTGGTGGAGCATGCGCTCAACAGAGGGCCCTCAGGTTGAGTCTCTAGTTGAGATAATGGGCTTGCTCTACATGACGCCACGTTCATATAGGGATCTATGTGGACGAGTTGTTATGGTCGTTGACCTCAAATCACCCGCTCCTCATCTCTGTAGGTTCAAATCCCTCTGGGGGTGTCGAATTTTTTTCATCTGAGGATGCTATCCAGCTGGCTTGCGATTGGTCGGCGGTTCTACACGGTACCCTGCCCTGCCTGATATACTGCTCGGATGGGCACCCTGGATCTTCCTCCAGCAATAATAGCTGGAGATACACCACATGACCTACGGCTAAAAACAAAAAAGCTAGTTTCGTGGCAATTTACTGTGCAGCGATATTACTGGCATCATACGAACCTGACATTGATCAAACACTAAACTATTCATTGGAGAACAATGTCACTAAGTGCCTGTACGCATCATAGTGGCAGCATATTTAGCAAAACTCGGATGTACGCATAAATGGAGCTAAACAAAGGAGAATGCGATCGGTTACATGTGGTAATATGTTATCAGTGTCGTGATCACGTGACCGGGCTGAGACAATGGTCATAATAAGTGCTAGGAAATTGAAACTTTGCGAATTGATTGGCTGATGGTTGAGCCACAGTGCGCAAGCGACGAGTACGCCTATAAACCAACACACACGCACGCACCAGGATCGCAGGTTCGATCCCCCGTCTGACCATAATAAAATTAACAGTCTTTCAGATGGGGCGTTAAACCGAGGTCTCGTGTCGGTGCTTTACACCGTGCACGTAAAAGAACCAGAGGAGACTCTGGAATGGGTCTCTGTCTGTATCATGCATTATCCTCCAAAATCTAAAATGACTAATCTCTTCAGGAGGCGTCGCTCATATGAGCAACCGGTAGCGACGATAAATAAACGTAAAACACACACACGCGCACACACACGCGCACGCACGCACGCACGCACGCACGCACGCACATGAGATGAATATTCATAAAGAAAGGTATATTGTTGAAAATAAGTAGCTATTGAGTAACGGTTTGTGTATTGCACTCCGTTTATTGTCCCTAATCCTTTAATACCCTTATCGATAACGTGCATTATCCCTAATTGTATGCAAATAATAAAACAGAACAGAACAGAACAGAACAGAACAGAACAGAACTTTATTCCATTTTTGATTTGAACATTACGTTCATCCTCATCTATGCTATATATAGAACATGCGTGAATATGTACAGTTATATATTATTATGTTATATTTCGGGTTTTACGTCTGCATCAGCACCATTTCGGGTGCCGGCGGGCAGTTTACCTAACAACGCCTTTCCTGGGCAGGCTCCAACGGTTAACCAGTACTTGGGTGCACCAACCTCCGTAAGAAACTGCCAACTTTTTCATATAAATGAGACACGGCCTGAGCGGGGCTGGAACCCGTGACCATCAGTGATGATAGGTTACAGTGGTATACAAGTCAGCGACCTTAACCACTCGACCACGGAGGCGGACCATGTGAATATGTACAGCGAGAGTGAATAATATAAACATTAACATAAATTGGGAAATTAAGCTCTGAAGCACTTCACTATATCAAGACTATTTAAAAACATGTAAACATAAACGTCATATCATATTTACAAACATACGTAATGTTAAGCATTTAAATATACTAAATTATGTTGTCTCTGTTTAAATGCATTTATTTAGATAATAATAATAGATCACTGAGAAAATTGAGTATTATTTTGATCCTAATGCACACTACCACAACAAACCCGTTGTATGATTTACTATCTGGTTTCTTTTAGAACAAATAAAACTATGATACATGTACATCAATACATACAATAAAATATACAATCGTTTATTAATGCATAATACAGTGTGTATAGCCAAATACATATGAGTACAACATAAACAATTTGAATAATTAGTATCAAAAGAGCATACGTACTATGGAACATAAATTAAATGTTTTCTGTAGTACGGATTTGGTATTCAAGTAAGTCCCGGCGTGAAGAGTTTTCGCCCAGAACAGGTTTTCGCCTAACTGTGGGAATAGCAAGTCGCGAGAGTTCACGCAATATTTCACGCTCCAGTTACCGGAATTATAAATAAACATACCTTGTGCACTTCCAATCTTACAGACGGATCTGTAGTCCAGTGGTTAACACGCTGTACTGATAATCCAGGGATCGCAGGTTCGATCCCCCGTCGGACCCTAATAATATTAACAGTCTTTCAGATGGGACGCTAAACCGAGGTCTCGTGTCGGTGCTTTAAAAGAACCAGCGGAGATTCTGGAATTGGTATCATGCACTATCCTCCAAAATCTAAAATAACTAATCTCTTCAGGAGGCGTCGCTCATATGGGCAACCGGTAGCGACGATAAATAAACGTAAAACACTTCCAATCTATTTCTAACTGATCATAGAGATCAGACAGGTAAATAAGCGGTGAAAACTTTAAACCTACCCCAGTTTTCACTAATTTCACTATATCCTTTTTATGTCGCCATATAAATATCATATTTTATAGAAATTAGGCATTTTTATCTCCAAAATGACAAATTCATCGTCTGCCACGCCAATATATTTACGAATAAAAATGTCATTATAGTCTCACTGCTCAGTGTTTGAGTTTCGTCCGTTATTACCGTACAAGGGGTGTCCTTATGAATAATATCGATTTTCACCGTTTTTCGCCTTCAGGTCCATGTGTTGTCACAGAGGTTCTCCAACTGATATACATGGTTGTGTAAACCTAGTTATTCTCTGTTAGGCACCGTGTGATGTGTTCGCGATAGATGGGTCCATTTATGGTTCTGCACTCAATCAGAGTAATTAGGAGGGGTGACGACTTCTTATGCCCCGTGTGTTTGTCTAAGTTAAACTAAATATTACTGTTTTAGATACAGTATATAGACAAAATGCTGTCCAACAAGTGAATGTTGATTGAAAATGATAAATTAAGCCTGTTATTAAAGTACGTCTTCCTTATTTATATTGTTTTGTTAAAAAATAATTGTTGCTTACATACTAATGCTCGCGCTGTAGGTAATTTCCACAGTTAGGCGAAAACATGTGATATCATTCCGGATTACTGAGAATGAGGTACCGCTATTTTGTCAACTTTTCTCAAAAAGTAAACAGTCGGTTTTCTTCGAGATTTTTGTGAATGAATGGTAAATTATTGTTTATTTGGTGACATAAAATTGTTTGCAGTGAATGACAAAAATTCTAAACCTATTGGAGTATGTTATGTACTACATCGTCGGAAACCAGTAACACCGGGATATGTTGCGCCGAACACAGTGTCAATATTTTACATATTGGATCCGTTTGAGGCCTATATCTTACTTAAACATACACTTAAAAACAAGATCCTATTAATTTAAATCATTCATTTCGTGAATTTACGCGTATGATTTCATATACTAACGTTAGTGTGGCCTTTTGAAAGCAGTCCAATATTAATAATACTGGATTGTAAGTATGACGTCACGACAGTGTTTTAATATACTTCCTGATATACATACATGGGTGGTGGTATGCCCACTTGGCATTTATTCAAGGTACGTTGTACTCCATGTATTCATTAACATCACAGTCTTGTGATCAGTGAATTGTTGCCAATTATTATTCCGCAAACGTATATCACGAATAACTGTATCATTTAATAGAACAGAACATTCATATTCATGCAGACTTGTACATCGTACATCGTCAAATATACATGTATCCAGAACATACAATATACTAAATATACAACGCAGTTGTAATAACATCAATAGCAGAGAGTGAACACTTTACATAATGATATTTAAAAATGAAGTTCCTAACTTTCAACACTTTTTTGATAAATTTAACAAGGCTTCTCTGTGAGTCATGTGAGATGGTACGGTGGTCGCCAGATCGGACAAGTGGGTTTTCGCCGGGTACTCCGGTTTCCTCCCACACGAATGACCACATATACGCTTTCATCCGCGCCAACGAGAGTGATTAATATAAGTTGTTAAAACTTGCTTCGCAATCGTTGTAAAATAAATAAAGTTTAAACCTAGGCTTCTCTGTATTGGTATATGGCATTAGGTCAATAAACTTGCACATATAAATACATACAGTTCATTAACAAGGTTCGCCTCCGTGGTAGAGTGGTTAAGGTCGCTGACTTGTATACCACTGTAACCTATCATCACTGATGGTCACGGGTTCGAGCCCCGCTCAGGCCGTGTCTCATTTATATGAAAAAGTTGGCAGTTTCTTACGGAGGTTGGTGCACCCAAGTACTGGTTAATGATGATGGTGATGATGGTGATGATGATGGTGATGATGATCACTTGAATTTAATTATTTGTTACAGATCTCACAGTATATGGATTTTATTTTCAGTGTGTACAGTTATATATTAACAATGATTACCTGTCCATTTACAGTTACTCTCGAGTAGTCGAACTTTATTATAAAGGTGTGAATTTATAATAATCATTGTTGCAACCATTACCATTGCTAACATTACAGTCATAAATACTATGCCATACTTAAAATGACTGAATATCATATTGTTGATGTAATCATTGTGACTTCTATATGATGTTTATATGTATAACAATTTATGTAGGTGACTTATAGATCCATTGGGTCGGGTGCTATATTCATGCATTTATGTATGTATTGAAATATGTTAATGCACATGTCACTATAATAAACTATTTACTTACTTACTTACTTACTTATATAAATGCTCAAGCACCGGATCATCATTTAGTTGCTTGCCAAAATTTAAAAAGGCACTCTAAAACCGTTAGCACACTTAACTATACAAAGGTGAAAAAAGAAACCAAGCGAGCAACAACAACAAAAGCGATATTCGTAGTTCGTAGTAATGGAGAAGTAAAGTTAGTGGGGTGTGTCGATATGGGAGAGGAATCTGATTGTTTCGAGCAAATATCCTCAGGGACATTAGGAAAAAAACTCGCAACTGCTTAAACTAAAACATAAACATTCAAAATACAGTGGAACCTCCCAAAACCGGACCCTCTCTAAATCGGAATACTCCCAAAACCGGACGTTTTTGAAAGTCCCGAATTGTTTCTTCTTTATTTCTTACATAAAATCACTCTGAAAACCGGAACCTCTCAACTCCGGAAACCGGACTAAAAATTTGCATAATTTGAGTAAAGTTTGATGTAATTTCACCTCCCAAAACCGGAACAACTTTTAGGCGACATAGGTCTTCATCAATAAACTAAAGTGTTGAATTTGTTTGTGTATTCCGTCATAAATTGACACGCTGCTGACACTTTCCAATCTCGTTTGCGCGTTTGAGCTATGAACGTGTGATAATCGCACACAATTATAAGATGTCAGGCTGATTGATGACTACTGCAATTAGCACTCATGTATAGTTAATTTGTCGGCTAACTGGGGGATTATGTTATAATCACGTGTAGATTACTATCCTATAGGCAATTATAAAACTTGTTTTATAACGAATAAAGGATTTTGTGAATCTCGTAATTTATTGTTTGATGCAACCGTTTGATCACCTGTGAAAGCACAATATAATCCAGTCACACAAGATAATTATGATTTTCGCAAATTTTGACAATTTGTTTTACAAAAAAATATTTAAAGAACTGTTTTTCAAATATATTTAATCACTTTATAAGGCATATGTACTTTATAAAGGTTATACATGTATGCAGTTTTGAAAACACATCAATAAAAAACCTCTGAAAACCGGAAACCTCTGTAAACCGGACTTTTTATCCAGTCCCGAAGATGTCCGGTTTAGAGAGGTTTCACTGTATTAGTAAAAACATGTACATGTACGTAGATTTCAATACAAATTATGTTAACTATTGACAAAATCTGTCGGCATTGGGTACACCTGACTTGCCATGTACATACACAAGGTACACCGGACTGACCATGTACATACACCAGGTACACCGGACTTGCCATGTACATACACCAGGTACACCTGACTTGCCATGTACATACACAAGGTACACCGGACTGACCATGTACATACACCAGGTACACCGGACTTGCCATGTACATACACCAGGTACACCGGACTTGCCATGTACATACACCAGGTACACCGGACTTGCCATGTACATACACCAGGTACACCGGACTTGCCATGTACATACACAAGGTACACCGGACTGACCATGTACATACACCAGGTACACCGGACTTGCCATGTACATACACCAGGTATACCTGACTTGCCATGTACATACACAAGGTACACCGGACTGACCATGTACATACACCAGGTACACCGGACTGGCCATGTACATACACCAGGTATACCTGACTGGCCATGTTGTATATACACCAGGTACACCTGACTGACCATGTTGTATATACACCAGGTATACCGGACTGGCCATGTACATACATCAGGTACACCGGACTGACCATGTACATACACCAGGTACACCTGACTTGCCATGTTGTATATACACCAGGTATACCTGACTTGCCATGTTGTATATACACCAGGTATACCTGACTTGCCATGTTGTATATACACCAGGTACACCGGACTGACCAGGTACATACACCAGGTATACCTGACTTGCCATGTTGTATATACACCAGGTATACCTGACTTGCCATGTACATACACCAGGTATACCTGACTGGCCATGTTGTATATACACCAGGTATACCTGACTTGCCATGTTGTACATACACCAGGTACACCTGACTTGCCATGTTGTATATACACCAGGTATACCTGATTGGCCATGTTGTATATACACCAGGTATACCTGACTTGCCATGTTGTATATACACCAGGTATACCTGACTGGCCATGTTGTATATACACCAGGTATACCTGACTTGCCATGTTGTATATACACCAGGTACACCTGACTTGCCATGTACATACACCAGGTATACCTGACTGTCCATGTTGTATATACACCAGGTATACCTGACTTGCCATGTACATACACCAGGTATACCTGACTTGCCATGTTGTATATACACCAGGTATACCTGACTTGCCATGTACATACACCAGGTACACCTGACTGGCGATGTTGTATATACACCAGGTATACCTGAATTGCCATGTACATACACCAGGTACACCGGACTTGCCATGTTGTATATACACCAGGTATACCTGACTTGCCATGTTGTATATACACCAGGTATACCTGACTGGCCATGTTGTACATACACCAGGTATACCTGACTTGCCATGTTGTATATACACCAGGTATACCTGACTGGCCATGTTGTATATACACCAGGTATACCTGACTTGCCATGTTGTATATACACCAGGTATACCTGACTTGCCATGTTGTATATACACCAGGTACACCGGACTTGCCATGTTGTATATACACCAGGTATACCTGACTTGCCATGTTGTATATACACCAGGTATACCTGACTGGCAATGTTGTACATACACCAGGTATACCTGACTTGCCATGTTGTATATACACCAGGTATACCTGAATTGCCATGTATATACACCAGGTATACCTGACTGGCCATGTTGTATATACACAAGGTATACCGGACATGCCATGTTGTACATACACCAGGTATACCTGACTTGCCATGTTGTATATACACCAGGTATACCTGACTGGCCATGTTGTACATACACCAGGTATACCTGACTTGCCATGTTGTATATACACCAGGTATACATGAATTGCCATGTACATACACCAGGTACACCTGACTGGCCATGTTGTATATACACCAGGTTTACCTGAATTGCCATATACATACACCAGGTATACCTGACTGGCCATGTTGTATATACACCAGGTATACCTGACTTGCCATGTTGTACATACACCAGGTATACCTGACTGGCCATGTTGTATATACACCAGGTATACCTGACTGGCCATGTTGTACATACACCAGGTATACCTGACTTGCCATGTTGTATATACACCAGGTATACCTGAATTGCCATATACATACACCAGGTATACCTGACTGGCCATGTTGTATATACACCAGGTATACCTGACTGGCCATGTTGTACATACACCAGGTACACCTGACTTGCCATGTTGTATATACACCAGGTATACCTGACTTGCCATGTTGTACATACACCAGGTATACCTGACTTGCCATGTTGTACATACACCAGGTATACCTGACTTGCCATGTTGTATTTACACCAGGTATACCTGACTTGCCATGTTGTACATACACCAGGTATACCTGACTAGCCATGTTGTATATACACCAGGTACACCGGACTTGCCATGTTGTATATACACCAGGTATACCTGACTTGCCATGTTGTATATACACCAGGTATACCTGACTTGCCATGTTGTATATACACCAGGTATACCTGACTTGCCATGTTGTATATACACCAGGTATACCTGACTTGCCATGTTGTATATACACCAGGTATACCTGACTTGCCATGTTGTATATACACCAGGTATACCTGACTTGCCATGTTGTATATACACCAGGTATACCTGACTGGCCATGTTGTATATACACCAAGTATACCTGAATTGCCATGTACATACACCAGGTATACCTGACTGGCCATGTTGTATATACACCAGGTATACCTGAATTGCCATGTACATACACCAGGTATACCTGACTGGTCATGTTGTATATACACCAGGTATACCTGACTTGCCATGCTGTATATACACCAGGTATACCTGACTTGCCATGTTGTATATACACCAGGTATACCTGACTTGCCATGTTGTATATACACCAGGTATACCTGACTTGCCATGTTGTATATACACCAGGTATACCTGACTTGCCATGTTGTATATACACCAGGTACACCGGACTGACCATGTACATACACCAGGTATACCTGACTTGCCATGTTGTATATACACCAGGTACACCGGACTGACCATGTACATACACCAGGTATACCTGACTGGCCATGCTGTATATACACCAGGTATACCTGACTGGCCATGTTGTACATACACCAGGTATACCTGACTGGCCATGTTGTATATACACCAAGTATACCTGAATTGCCATGTACATACACCAGGTATACCTGACTGGCCATGTTGTATATACACCAGGTATACCTGACTTGCCATGTACATACACCAGGTACACCGGACTGACCATGTACATACACCAGGTATACCGGACTGGCCATGTTGTATATACACCATGTATACCTGACTTGCCATGTTGTATATACACCAGGTATACCTGACTGGCCATGTTGTATATACACCAGGTATACCTGACTTGCCATGTATATACACCAGGTACACCGGCCTTGCCATGTTGTATATACACCAGGTATACCTGACTTGCCATGTACATACACCAGGTATACCTGACTTGCCATGTACATACACCAGGTATACCTGACTTGCCATGTTGTATATACACCAGGTATACCTGACTTGCCATGTACATACACCAGGTATACCGGACTTGCCATGTACATACACCAGGTACACCGGACTGGCCATGCACATACACCAGGTATACCTGACTGGCCATGTACATACACCAGGTACACCTGACTGACCATGTACATACACCAGGTACACCTGACTGGCCATGTTGTACATACACCAGGTACACCGGACTGACCATGTACATACACCAGGTATACCTGACTTGCCATGTTGTATATACACCAGGTACACCTGACTTGCCATGTTGTATATACACCAGGTATACCTGACTGGCCATGTTGTATATACACCAGGTATACCTGACTTGCCATGTTGTATATACACCAGGTACACCTGACTTGCCATGTACATACACCAGGTATACCTGACTGACCATGTTGTATATACACCAGGTATACCTGACTTGCCATGTACATACACCAGGTATACCTGACTTGCCATGTTGTATATACACCAGGTATACCTGACTTGCCATGTACATACACCAGGTACACCTGACTGGCCATGTTTTATATACACCAGGTACACCTGACTGACCATGTTTTATATACACCAGGTATACCTGACTGACCATGTTGTATATACACCAGGTATACCTGACTTGCCATGTTGTATTTACACCAGGTACACCGGACTTGCCATGTTGTATATACACCATGTATACCTGACTTGCCATGTTGTATATACACCAGGTATACCTGACTGGCCATGTACATACACCAGGTACACCTGACTGACCATGTACATACACCAGGTACACCTGACTGGCCATGTTGTACATACACCAGGTACACCGGACTGACCATGTACATACACCAGGTATACCTGACTTGCCATGTTGTATATACACCAGGTACACCTGACTTGCCATGTTGTATATACACCAGGTATACCTGACTGGCCATGTTGTATATACACCAGGTATACCTGACTTGCCATGTTGTATATACACCAGGTACACCTGACTTGCCATGTACATACACCAGGTATACCTGACTGACCATGTTGTATATACACCAGGTATACCTGACTTGCCATGTACATACACCAGGTACACCTGACTGGCCATGTTTTATATACACCAGGTATACCTGAATTGCCATGTACATACACCAGGTACACCTGACTTGCCATGTTGTATTTACACCAGGTATACCTGACTTGCCATGTTGTATATACACCAGGTACACCGGACTTGCCATGTTGTATATACACCAGGTATACCTGACTTGCCATGTTGTATATACACCAGGTATACCTGACTGGCCATGTTGTACATACACCAGGTATACCTGACTGGCCATGTTGTATATACACCAGGTATACCTGACTTGCCATGTTGTATATACACCAGGTATACCTGACTGGCCATGTTTTATATACACCAGGTATACCTGACTTGCCATGTTGTATATACACCAGGTATACCTGACTAGCCATGTACATACACCAGGTATACCTGACTTGCCATGTTGTATATACACCAGGTATACATGAATTGCCATGTACATACACCAGGTATACCTGACTGGCCATGTTGTATATACACCAGGTTTACCTGAATTGCCATATACATACACCAGGTATACCTGACTGGCCATGTTGTATATACACCAGGTATACCTGACTTGCCATGTTGTACATACACCAGGTATACCTGACTGGCCATGTTGTATATACACCAGGTATACCTGACTGGCCATGTTGTACATACACCAGGTATACCTGACTTGCCATGTTGTATATACACCAGGTATACCTGATTGCCATATACATACACCAGGTATACCTGACTTGCCATGTTGTATATACACCAGGTATACCTGACTTGCCATGTTGTATATACACCAGGTATACCTGACTTGCCATGTTGTACATACACCAGGTATACCTGACTTGCCATGTTGTATATACACCAGGTATACCTGACTTGCCATGTTGTACATACACCAGGTATACCTGACTAGCCATGTTGTATATACACCAGGTATACCGGACTTGCCATGTTGTATATACACCAGGTATACCTGACTTGCCATGTTGTATATACACCAGGTATACCTGACTTGCCATGTTGTATATACACCAGGTATACCTGACTTGCCATGTTGTATATACACCAGGTATACCTGACTTGCCATGTTGTATATACACCAGGTACACCGGACTGACCATGTACATACACCAGGTATACCTGACTTGCCATGTTGTATATACACCAGGTACACCGGACTGACCATGTACATACACCAGGTATACCTGACTGGCCATGCTGTATATACACCAGGTATACCTGACTGGCCATGTTGTACATACACCAGGTATACCTGACTGGCCATGTTGTATATACACCAAGTATACCTGAATTGCCATGTACATACACCAGGTATACCTGACTGGCCATGTTGTATATACACCAGGTATACCTGACTTGCCATGTACATACACCAGGTACACCGGACTGACCATGTACATACATCAGGTATACCGGACTGGCCATGTTGTATATACACCATGTATACCTGACTTGCCATGTTGTATATACACCAGGTATACCTGACTGGCCATGTTGTATATACACCAGGTATACCTGACTTGCCATGTATATACACCAGGTACACCGGCCTTGCCATGTTGTATATACACCAGGTATACCTGACTTGCCATGTACATACACCAGGTATACCTGACTTGCCATGTACATACACCAGGTATACCTGACTTGCCATGTTGTATATACACCAGGTATACCTGACTTGCCATGTACATACACCAGGTATACCGGACTTGCCATGTACATACACCAGGTACACCGGACTGGCCATGCACATACACCAGGTATACCTGACTGGCCATGTACATACACCAGGTACACCTGACTGACCATGTACATACACCAGGTACACCTGACTGGCCATGTTGTACATACACCAGGTACACCGGACTGACCATGTACATACACCAGGTATACCTGACTTGCCATGTTGTATATACACCAGGTACACCTGACTTGCCATGTTGTATATACACCAGGTATACCTGACTGGCCATGTTGTATATACACCAGGTATACCTGACTTGCCATGTTGTATATACACCAGGTACACCTGACTTGCCATGTACATACACCAGGTATACCTGACTGACCATGTTGTATATACACCAGGTATACCTGACTTGCCATGTACATACACCAGGTATACCTGACTTGCCATGTTGTATATACACCAGGTATACCTGACTTGCCATGTACATACACCAGGTACACCTGACTGGCCATGTTTTATATACACCAGGTATACCTGAATTGCCATGTACATACACCAGGTACACCTGACTTGCCATGTTGTATATACACCAGGTATACCTGACTTGCCATGTTGTATATACACCAGGTACACCGGACTTGCCATGTTGTATATACACCATGTATACCTGACTTGCCATGTTGTATATACACCAGGTATACCTGACTGGCCATGTACATACACCAGGTACACCTGACTGACCATGTACATACACCAGGTACACCTGACTGGCCATGTTGTACATACACCAGGTACACCGGACTGACCATGTACATACACCAGGTATACCTGACTTGCCATGTTGTATATACACCAGGTACACCTGACTTGCCATGTTGTATATACACCAGGTATACCTGACTGGCCATGTTGTATATACACCAGGTATACCTGACTTGCCATGTTGTATATACACCAGGTACACCTGACTTGCCATGTACATACACCAGGTATACCTGACTGACCATGTTGTATATACACCAGGTATACCTGACTTGCCATGTACATACACCAGGTACACCTGACTGGCCATGTTTTATATACACCAGGTATACCTGAATTGCCATGTACATACACCAGGTACACCTGACTTGCCATGTTGTACATACACCAGGTACACCTGACTTGCCATGTTGTACATACACCAGGTACACCTGACTTGCCATGTTGTATTTACACCAGGTATACCTGACTTGCCATGTTGTATATACACCAGGTACACCGGACTTGCCATGTTGTATATACACCAGGTATACCTGACTTGCCATGTTGTACATACACCAGGTATACCGGACTTGCCATGTTGTACATACACCAGGTATACCTGACTTGCCATGTTGTATATACACCAGGTACACCGGACTTGCCATGTTGTATATACACCAGGTACACCGGACTTGCCATGTACATACACCAGGTATACCTGACTTGCCATGTTGTATATACACCAGGTACACCGGACTTGCCATGTTGTATATACACCAGGTATACCTGACTTGCCATGTTGTATTTACACCAGGTATACCTGACTTGCCATGTTGTATATACACCAGGTATACCTGACTGGCCATGTTGTACATACACCAGGTATACCTGACTGGCCATGTTGTATATACACCAGGTATACCTGACTTGCCATGTTGTATATACACCAGGTATACCTGACTGGCCATGTTTTATATACACCAGGTATACCTGACTTGCCATGTTGTATATACACCAGGTATACCTGACTAGCCATGTACATACACCAGGTATACCTGACTTGCCATGTTGTATATACACCAGGTATACATGAATTGCCATGTACATACACCAGGTATACCTGACTGGCCATGTTGTATATACACCAGGTTTACCTGAATTGCCATATACATACACCAGGTATACCTGACTGGCCATGTTGTATATACACCAGGTATACCTGACTTGCCATGTTGTACATACACCAGGTATACCTGACTGGCCATGTTGTATATACACCAGGTATACCTGACTGGCCATGTTGTACATACACCAGGTATACCTGACTTGCCATGTTGTATATACACCAGGTATACCTGAATTGCCATATACATACACCAGGTATACCTGACTTGCCATGTTGTATATACACCAGGTATACCTGACTGGCCATGTTGTACATACACCAGGTATACCTGACTTGCCATGTTGTATATACACCAGGTATACCTGACTTGCCATGTTGTACATACACCAGGTATACCTGACTTGCCATGTTGTATTTACACCAGGTATACCTGACTTGCCATGTTGTACATACACCAGGTATACCTGACTAGCCATGTTGTATATACACCAGGTACACCGGACTTGCCATGTTGTATATACACCAGGTATACCTGACTTGCCATGTTGTATATACACCAGGTATACCTGACTTGCCATGTTGTATATACACCAGGTATACCTGACTTGCCATGTTGTATATACACCAGGTATACCTGACTTGCCATGTTGTATATACACCAGGTATACCTGACTTGCCATGTTGTATACACCAGGTATACCTGACTGGCCATGTTGTATATACACCAGTATACCTGAATTGCCATGTACATACACCAGGTATACCTGACTGGCCATGTTGTATATACACCAGGTATACCTGACTTGCCATGTACATACACCAGGTATACCTGACTGGCCATGTTGTATATACACCAGGTATACCTGACTTGCCATGTTGTATATACACCAGGTATACCTGACTTGCCATGTTGTATATACACCAGGTATACCTGACTTGCCATGTTGTATATACACCAGGTATACCTGACTTGCCATGTTGTATATACACCAGGTATACCTGACTTGCCATGTTGTATATACACCAGGTACACCGGACTGACCATGTACATACACCAGGTATACCTGACTGGCCATGCTGTATATACACCAGGTATACCTGACTGGCCATGTTGTACATACACCAGGTATACCTGACTGGCCATGTTGTATATACACCAAGTATACCTGAATTGCCATGTACATACACCAGGTATACCTGACTGGCCATGTTGTATATACACCAGGTATACCTGACTTGCCATGTACATACACCAGGTACACCGGACTGACCATGTACATACACCAGGTATACCGGACTGGCCATGTTGTATATACACCATGTATACCTGACTTGCCATGTTGTATATACACCAGGTATACCTGACTGGCCATGTTGTATATACACCAGGTATACCTGACTTGCCATGTATATACACCAGGTACACCGGCCTTGCCATGTTGTATATACACCAGGTATACCTGACTTGCCATGTACATACACCAGGTATACCTGACTTGCCATGTACATACACCAGGTATACCTGACTTGCCATGTTGTATATACACCAGGTATACCTGACTTGCCATGTACATACACCAGGTATACCGGACTTGCCATGTACATACACCAGGTACACCGGACTGGCCATGCACATACACCAGGTATACCTGACTGGCCATGTACATACACCAGGTACACCTGACTGACCATGTACATACACCAGGTACACCTGACTGGCCATGTTGTACATACACCAGGTACACCGGACTGACCATGTACATACACCAGGTATACCTGACTTGCCATGTTGTATATACACCAGGTACACCTGACTTGCCATGTTGTATATACACCAGGTATACCTGACTGGCCATGTTGTATATACACCAGGTATACCTGACTTGCCATGTTGTATATACACCAGGTATACCTGACTTGCCATGTACATACACCAGGTATACCTGACTTGCCATGTTGTATATACACCAGGTATACCTGACTTGCCATGTACATACACCAGGTACACCTGACTGGCCATGTTTTATATACACCAGGTATACCTGAATTGCCATGTACATACACCAGGTACACCTGACTTGCCATGTTGTATATACACCAGGTATACCTGACTTGCCATGTTGTATATACACCAGGTACACCGGACTTGCCATGTTGTATATACACCAGGTATACCTGACTTGCCATGTTGTATATACACCAGGTATACCTGACTGGCCATGTTGTAATACACCAGGTATACCTGACTGCCATGTTGTATATACACCAGGTAACCTGACTGCCATGTTGTACATACACCAGGTATACCTGACTGGCCATGTTGTATATACACCAGGTATACCTGACTTGCCATGTTGTATATACACCAGGTATACCTGACTGGCCATGTTTATATACACCAGGTATACCTGACTTGCCATGTTGTATATACACCAGGTATACCTGAATTGCCATGTACATACACCAGGTATACCTGACTGGTCATGTTGTATATACACCAGGTATACCTGACTTGCCATGTACATACACCAGGTATACCTGACTAGCCATGTTGTATATACACCAGGTATACCGGACTGGCCATGTACATACACCAGGTACACCGGACTGACCATGTACATACACCAGGTACACCGGACTGACCATGTACATACTCCAGGTACACCGGACTGGCCATGCACATACACCAGATACACCGGACTGATCATGTACATACACCAGGTACACCGGACTGACCATGTACATACACCAGGTACACCGGACTGACCATGTACATACACCAGGTACACCGGACTGACCATGTACATACACCAGGTACACCGGACTGACCATGTACACCAGGTACACCGGGCCGACCATGTACATACACCAGGTGCACCGGACTGACCATGTACATACACAGGTACACCGGACTGACCATGTACATACACCAGGTACACCGGGCCGACCATGTACATACACCAGGTACACCGGACTGACCATGTACATACACCAGGTACACCGGACTGACCATGTACATACACCAGGTACACCGGGCCGACCATGTACATACACCAGGTACACCGGACTGACCATGTACATACACCAGGTACACCGGGCCGACCATGTACATACACCAGGTACACCGGACTGGCCATGTACATACACCAGGTACACCGGACTGGCCATGTTGTACATACACCAGGTACACCGGACTTGCCATGTACATACACCAGGTATACCTGACTTGCCATGTACATACACCAGGTACACCGAACTTGCCATGTACATACACCAGGTACACCGGACTGACCATGTACATACACCAGTCTCGCTACTCTACGTGTTGTTCTTGTTACAGGTGTGCACGAGGGAGGCGAAATATGTCGCATAAATAACCAAATGACGGCAATATGCAATGACAGCGAGAAATGCTGCGAGGACGACACAAAATGCTGGTATGTCGCGTTGTCTAGTTCTATATTCATAGTTCGTAATACTTCAGTTATTAGCTTGAATAATAATTACATGTATTACTTATATTTAAACGGTGCTTACATACTATATAGTACCTAATATATGCATGGCACTAATTTAATTACGTGCTCTTTCATGAACCTTTTAATAATAATAATAAATAATAAAGACTTTATTTAACGAGGGAACTCATTTGAACAATTCAGTCAATCTACCATGAGGCCATCAACACATTAAAACATGAAATAGCATAATGAAACATGTAAACAGTAACCAGTAAAACTTTCATAGGAAATAAGATATAAGCTGCAAGAACTAATACTTATATTCATGTATAATTGTAAATTATCAGTTTATTTGGTTATTGGTCTGTTCTTTGCACCACCTGATATATAAAGCTTTGAAGTGTGGAACAGAATGTGCTGTTTTGATCCATTTTTCAACCGTTGAAAGTCCGTTGAAAAAAAGGCTAGCCTAGTCAATTAAAATTATATATTTTTTCAACCGCTGAACGTCCGTTGAAAAAAGACTAACCTAATGAATTAAAATTATATATTATTCAACAGTTGAACGTCCATGTACACATGGGTTTTGTAACGAATACACGTGTATGATAGGAAACCTTTTTTGGAAATTGTGACAATCGTTTTAAACAGTAATATAACTTTAAACAAGAAATATCACACAGTATGTGATGAATGCCCCTCCCTCATCCCCATAAGTGTGACCTTGACCTTGAAGCTACGGACCTGGGTCATGTGTACGATATATCGCCTCTATATGGTGAACATTTGTGGCACATTAGTTTTGAAATCACTGAAAATATTGACTCGAACGGCGGATATACGGACGGACGGACAGTACGACAACTGTATGCACCCGAACACGGACGGACAGCGCGAACACTGTATGCACCCGAACACGGACGGATAGCGCGAACACTGTATGCACCCGAACACGGACGGATAGTGCGACAACTGTATGCACCCGAACACGGACGGACAGCGCGAAAACTGTATGCACCCGAACACGGATGGACAGCGCGAAAACTGTATGCACCCGAACACGGATGGACAGCGCGAAAACTGTATGCACCCGAACACGGATGGACAGCGCGAAAACTGTATGCACCCGAACACGGATGGACAGCGCGAAAACTGTATGCACCCGAAGAAACTTCTTCGGTGGCATACAAATAGTAATAGTTATACTTGTGTGATTATATTGTGCAATTGAACAAGGTATGTTATAGTATATATATTGTTTATTGGGGGGGGGGGGGGGTAAAGTTGCACCGACAGCTTAGGCCATATGTAATTTGAATCAAGTTCTGTGAGTTACGTTTATACAAATTTATTTTAGCTCCATTGCGAAACAAGTTCATTCAACTTATATTAATCACTCTCGATACCTGATTCCTGATGGAATCCATCGCCACGAGGGAGAGAGAGAAAATGCAACGTGGAATTTAAATGCCTTGCCTAAGGGCACACTTGTAACGGCTCCAGCGGGGCTCGAACTCCGGACCTTTCGCACCTGAAGCGAACGCGTATGCACTGCGCGATCACGACTGCGTTACGTTAGTATAGCTCAGAACATATGTCTTAACAATACTTGGCACACAATTGTGTGTGCGAATTATTGGTGCATATAAAGATGATCACATGACTGTGAGTGCGTGTTTGGTCATGTGATATGGTTCGATTGATCGTCAGTTCTATGCTTGGCTTCGATCGTTTCGCAAGCAATTTCGCTATTCAAATTCGAATTGTTTCTAGAATGAGATCTATGAGCGGGTTCCCATATTGATTTAAATATTAAAATCGAATTGAATTCAGATTTGTTATCGTTATGAGTAGCATGCAGTATATCGTAAAACCGAGTACGAATATGTTATCGTTTGGAAAATATTAATTGAATCTACAAAACAATCAAAGATAAGTTGTTAGTAAAATAGATGAAATTTCCCATAGGTACATTGGATACAGTTTTCTAGAGTTTTCTTACATTATCATTAATGATTTTTTACCTCTGGGTTTTACCCTGGTCCCGTGTATCTCGATCTGCGCCGAGGTTATGTTTCATGTATTCGACTATATGTACGTAGTCAAAGAGATTTGAAAACATTTGTTTTGTACTTGCAATTAACCTCGTCATTACAGTGAATAAACGACCGCAAGTCTTGCCCATTGCAAACAGAGTTTTGTATGTGGTTTAGTTGAGCCACAAAATTCTCCGATTTTACAAGGCATACATAGCCTCCATTGTCGAGTTGTTTAGCGCGTCAGGGCTGTGAGTTCTCTCCATATCATGAAACAGTTATAAATGGCATTTGAGGAAGTTGCCAGTCGCTTACGTAGGCTGAAGAGTTGAGTACTTGGTCTTGCCCAGGAAATACGGGTTGTTTATACTGTCCATGTACTCTCCGCCACAATACACCGACCTGACCATAGTGTTGAACTTATAGAATTTGAACAGTATGTGATAGAAGTGGTAGACGTTGAGGTACACTTACAGACGGATCTGTAGTCCAGTGGCTAACACGCTGGACTGATAATCCAGGGATCGCAGGTTCGATACCCCGTTTGACCCTAATAAAATTAACAGTCTTTCAGATGGGACTTTAAGCCGATGTCTCGTGTCGGTGCTTTACACCGTGCACGTAAAAGAACCAGAGGAGACTCTGGAATGGGTCTCTCTCTGTATCATCGCACTATCCTCCAAGTATCTAAAATGACTAATATCTTCAGGAGGCGTCGCTCATAAATTATGGGCAACCGGTAGCGACGTTAAATAAACTTAAAACCGAGGTTTCGCATTTACTTTAATGAATTATATGTGTCGCCCGTTGTTCATGGAGACGAATTTGTATTTTGTACATGAAGTTATATTTTATTCTGTTACTGTCTCGGTGTTTCTTTAAAGCAGCATTACATCGTAATAAAGGGTGTTTTGGGTAAAATATAAATACTAATGTGTGTGTGTTTACAAAAATCGAAATAGTCGCTCAGAAACGATAAAATTCCAATAAATTTAAACCGTCGTATACGCGAATTTGTTTATCAACACACGAAATGTAAACACGCACAGCGCGCATGCGTGAAACAACAGGATGTAGAAAACAACGTATATATTTTGAACATGAAATACTATCTATCTATCTTCCTCTAATGTCGAACCCCTCGTGGGGATGTAGAAATGTCCCTAAAAGACTTAGCTAACAGAGGTATGAATCAACATATCAAGTAATATAATTAAAAAAGACAACGTGGGACAAATGGGGACGATGCATTCCGAATGCAAACAAGTGCGGACGATGCGTTCCGGTTGTAAACAAGTGCGTGACCGATCAACTCGGAAAGTCCTACTTTCGGTTTCGAGTTTGTTTTATCGCAAAAAAACACTGTTTACCAAATGAACAACAGCATACAAAGTATAATGTTAGAATGTGTAGCAGCATTGCTACCCATACGTAAAAATTGAATTTTTCAAATATATTTTATTTCATACGATGTAATGCTGCTTTAAGATATATTCTTGTTCAAACTCATTGTTACAATTTCATAAAAAAAATGCTATCATACCATTGTATTTGCTACAAATCCAGTACTGCACACTGTTTGCAATAAAGAAATCCATTAATTTTAACATTTGCAATGAACACATTGTACTTGAACATTGTTGAACATATATAATCTTATTCTTACTAGATCAGTCTTTTTTATATTTTTATTTAAGTTTATTTAACGTCGCTACCGGTTTCCCATTTGGGCGACTGGCAGTTTACCTAACAACACCTTTCCTGGGCAGGCTCCAGCGGTTAACCAGTACTTGCTACACCAACCTCTGTAAGAAACTGCCAAACATTTTCATATAAATGCGACACAGCCTGAGCGGGGCTCGAACCCGTGACCATCAGTTATGGGATACAATTAGTGTGGCGTCCGTGGTCCAGTGGTAGAGCGTCGGATTTGGAATCGAACGATCCCGGGTTCGATACTCGGTCAGGTCATGTATGTAGTGTCAGTGAGCAAGGCACCTCACACACATTGTTTAGTACTGGTTAACCACTTAGGTCGGCTAAGCCTGCCCAGGAAAACACGTCTAGGTCCCCGCAAGGGGTTTGACATTAATGGAACATACATACAAGTCAGCAAACTTAACCACTAGACTATACAAATACAAATACATATCATTTATATAGCGCAAAAATTAAAAATTATTCTATTGCGCTTCACAATTACAGATGCAATTTTAAACATTTATTTACACATGGCAATAATATATGGAAATATAAATAAAAATGTTTACATATATAGATATAACTAGGATTCTAGTAATTATATATAATTAAGCAGCCAACCTGTATTATATACAGTTAAACCTGTGTTAGTGGTCACCTCCATTAAGCAGCCAACCTGTATTATATACAGTTAAACCTGTGTTAGTGGTCACCTCCATTATGCAGCCAACCTGTATTATATTCAGTTAAACCTGTGTTAGTGGTCACCTCCATTAAGCAGCCAACCTGTATTATATACAGTTAAACCTGTGTTAGTGGTCACCTCCATTATGCAGCCAACCTGTATTATATACAGTTAAATCTGTGTTAGTGGTCACCTCCATTAAGCAGCCAACCTGTATTATATACAGTTAAACCTGTGTTAGTGGTCACCTCCATTAAGCAGCCAACCTGTATTATATACAGTTAAACCTGTGTTAGTGGTCACCTCCATTAAGCAGCCAACCTGTATTACATACAGTTAAACCTGTGTTAGTGGTCACCTCCATTAAGCAACCAACCTGTATTATATACAATTAAACCTGTGTTAGTGGTCACCTCCATTATGCAGCCAACCTGTATTATATACAGTTAAACCTGTGTTAGTGGTCACCTCCATTAAGCAGCCAACCTGTATTATATACAGTTAAACCTGTGTTAGTGGTCACCTCCATTAAGCAGCCAACCTGTAATAAGCAGACAGTTTCTAGATTCCCAATATGTAGTTTTACTATGCAGTTGCCCTCTATTAAGCAGCCACCTGTGCAAATCAGCCACTTTCTGTTATGCCATTGACTGGCTGCTTAATACAGGTTTTACTGTAGTAGCATACGCACACTATTCAACGTCAGAGTAACATTAAATGTGTTTTGAAAGAACACATTCCAGAATAGTTTCTCCACTTTTCAGCTTTAACATTACTATATTACATTATGTAGTTTTCACTTATAGTCCTATCATTTAATGTATACATATGTTGAGGGCCTCATGGTAGATTAACGTTTGTTAAATGAGTTTTCTCGTAAAATAAAGTCTTTATATTTTATAAACCCGATGTTTCAGTTGGGCACCTACCATTGGTCAGATAGCAGCCATGGCGATCGCTGTATTCGTTGTTGTAGCCCTCATTGTTATAATGATCATAGCGGCTATTGTGCACAACAAGAAAAAGTCAAAAACAACAGTACGACCTATCCCCGGATATGGTAAGTAACGACATGCAATCTTAAAGTGCCGTTTTGCGTATGGTTAGATTGAGCTGCATGCATACAGAGATATACTAATGTTTACGTAGAATGGACTGTACACTGAGATATTATAATGTTTACTTAGAATGGACTGTACACTGAGATATTATAATGTTTGCTTAGAATGGACTGTATACTGAGATATTCTAATGTTTACCTAGAATGGACTGTACACTGAGATATTCTAATGTTTGCTTAGAATGTGCTGTACACTGAGATATTATAATGTTTACCTAGAATGGACTGTACACTGAGAGATTATAATGTTTACCTAGAATGGACTGTACACTGAGATATTATAATGTTTACCTAGAATGGACTGTACACTGGGATATTCTAATGTTTACGTAGAATGGACTGTACACTGAGCTATTATAATGTTTACCTAGAATGGACTGTACACTGGGATATTCTAATGTTTACGTAGAATGGACTGTACACTGAGATATTATAATGTTTACTTAGAATGGACTGTACACTGGGATATTCTAATGTTTACGTAGAATGGACTGTACACTGAGCTATTATAATGTTTACTTAGAATGGACTGTACACTGAGATATTATAATGTTTACTTAGAATGGACTGTACACTGAGGTATTATAATGTTTACTTAGAATGGACTGTACACTGAGATATTATAATGTTTACTTAGAATGTACTGTACACTGAGATATTATAATGTTTACTTAGAATGGACTGTACACTGAGCTATTATAATGTTTACCTAGAATGGAGTGAACACTGAGATATTCTAATGTTTACTTAGAATGGACTGTACACTGAGACATTCTAATGTTTACTTATGTGAAATGTATACGACCGAATCAATATTCCTATATTAGTTGAATACACAGCACAATCTCGGACGAAATTTTAACTAACTAAGATACAGGATTTGAGAAAATTTACAAACTATTTTTCTTTCAATTCTGATTCAGGTGTGACAACGATATCCAACACAGGACGATCAGGTAATGGGAAATCGCTATACGACGGTCCACCACCACAATACAGCCTTCGTGTCGAGAGAACAAGTCTCCAGGCTGCGGGCGTGTCTCTCCCGTCGTATGCCGAAACATACCCAACAAAACATAAAGTATAGAGAAACGATATAGTTCATGTCATACGGCAGGTTGGCAGTTGACTATGCAATTATGCACTATGTGATAATATTTGTGATACGCCTCTTATGAATCTAATATGAATGGCTATGTATTGTATTATAGTATGTGATATGAATTGTTTTATATGCTGTATTCTTATATTGTATTTGTTACCTACCAAGGCGGTTATGTTTTTGTCTCCGTTTATCTGTTGGCAGGATTGTGCAAACTGTTCATGTTCAATGGAATTCGATGGAAGGGTGGGGCCTCGGACCAAACACGAACGTAATAAATGTTGTGGTTGATCCGTATCCAGAATGTTTATAAGTAATCTTCACCATTGTAAAAGAGAGCAAAACTAGGCATTGGGCAGCGTGGCGGATGATTGGTGTCTCGGGTGCACATTTAGCAGCGTGGCGGATGATTGGTGTCTCGGGTGCACATTTAGCAGCGTGACTGATGATTGGTGTCTCTGGTGGACATTTAGCAGCGTGACGGAGGATTGGTGTCTCGGGTGCACATTTAGCAGCGTGACGGATGATTGGTGTCTCGGGTGCACATTTAGCAGCGTGACGGATGATTGGTGTCTCGGGTGCACATTTAGCAGCGTGACGGATGATTGGTGTCTCGGGTGCACATTTAGCAGCGTGACGGATGATTGGTGTCTCGGGTGCACATTTAGCAGCGTGACGGATGATTGGTGTCTCGGGTGCACATTTAGCAGCGTGACGGATGATTGGTGTCTCGGGTGCACATTTAGCAGCGTGACGGATGATTGGTGTCTCGGGTGCACATTTAGCAGCGTGACGGATGATTGCTGTCTCTGGTGGACATTTAGCAGCGTGACGGAGGATTGCTGTCTCGGGTTGACATTTAGCAGCGTGACGGAGGATTGCTGTCTCGGGTGGACATTTAGCAGCGTGACGGAGGATTGCTGTATCGAGTGGACATTTAGCAGCGTGACGGAGGATTGCTGTCTCGGGTGGATATTTAGCAGCGTGACGGAGGATTTCATTGTGTGTATAATTATAATGTAATGGATGAAAAAATGCAATAAAATATTATTAAATTTTTAAAAAAACGCATATTAATTTCTGTTCTATCATGTATAATCTTATTTTATTGCTAGATACGTTTTACATATACATGTGAATACAAAATAGGACACAAGTAATCCAGGGATCGCAGGTTCGATCCCCCGTCTAACCCTAATAAAATTAACAGTCTTTCAGATGTGTCTTTAAACCGAGGTATCGTGTCGGTGCAGTACACCGTGCACGTAAAAGAACCAGAGGAGACTCTGGAATGGGTCTCTGTCTGTATCATTGCACTATCCTCCAACAATCTAAAATGACAAATCTCTTCAGGAGGCGTCGCTCATATGGGCAACCGGAAGCGACGATAAATAAACGTAAAACACACACGACACAAAGAAAGGCAAACGGGTCGGGCCACAAGTTCAACATTAGTTAAGACCATTTCCTTTGCTGACATACGAGCTACGGAGACAGTATAGCGAATAAAACGACCCTAGTTAAAATGAGATTATATATCTTTATGAAGTACAAAATGTCTTCTGTCATATTTTACAGAAAGTGTTGTTTCATAATGATGTTGTAGCAAGTAAAGTTACATTATAGCAATCTTTCTTCTTAGAACGTGCTACAGTTATTCAATCAACTTGTCGTGAGTATCGGTGTATAGAAAATGCTGATCTAGCCTGGGTTCCGGTCTGTCGCGAGTATCGGTGTATAGGAAATGTTGATCTAGCCTGGGTTCCAGTCTGTCGCGAGTATCGGTGTATAGGAAATGCTGATCTAGCCTGGGTTCCAGTCTGTCGCGAGTATCGGTGTATAGAAAATGTTGATCTAGCCTGGGTTCCGGTCTGTCGCGAGTATCGGTGTATAGGAAATGCTGATCTAGCCTGGGTTCCGGTCTGTCGCGAGTATCGGTGTATAGAAAATGTTGATCTATCCTGGGTTCCGGTCTGTCGCGAGTATCGGTGTATAGGAAATGCTGATCTATCCTGGGTTCCGGTCTGTCGCGAGTATCGGTGTATAGGAAATGCTGATCTAGCCTGGGTTCCAGTCTGTCGAATTTTCACTTTTTAATATCTGGCAATTAATAGTCTAATCTTTCTATTTAAGTTTATTTAACGTCGCTACCGGTTTCCCATTTGAGCGATGGGCAGCTTACCTAACAACACCTTTCATGGGCAGGCGCCAGCGGTTAACCAGTACTTGGTGCACCAACCTCCGTAAGAAACTGCCAACTTTTTCATATAAATGAGACACGGTCTGAGCGGGGCTCGAACCCGTGACCATCAGAGATGATAGGTTACAGTGGTATACAAGTCAGAGACCTTAACCACTCGAATTAATAGTCTCGGTGTTAAAATATATTTATTTGACTGACCAGGCAAACAATATCGAGGCCTGTTCCCAGGCTAATGCTGATCATGTGACTAGTAGAGGAGCTGTAGTCTCATCGACATCATGTTAATTGCGGACGGTCCCGCCAGTGCCTGAAATGTTGTCCGGGTGGGCACCTGGTGTCTTCCTCCACCAATAATAGATGGAGAGTCGCCACTGGACATAAGCTGTTGGTGCCACTTTAAACCCCCGAAACAAACACAATTCGATCCCCCGTCTGACCCTAAAAAATTAAGTCGTTCAGATAGGAATATAAACCGAGGTCTCGTGTCGGTGCTGTACACTGCCGTGCACGTAAAATAACCAGAGGAGACTCTGTCTTTATCATTGCACTATCCTCCAAAAATCTAAAATGACAAATCTCTTCAGGAGGCCTCGCTCATATGGGCAACAGGTAGCAACGATAAATAAACGTACCCCTCCCAACAAACTGAACACACCGCAAAATGTATATGTTCACCTATATTCACTGTAGTGGATAGCAGCATTGAATTGGTAAACTATACTATTTTATACAAATAATGGGACCAGCGTAATGAACTTGCGCACTGGTTAGCGCGCTCGCTTCTCGCTAATGCGACCCGGGTTCGATCCTCTGGCCGGGAAGTATGTGAGATGGTACGGTGGTCGCCAGCTCGGACAGGTGGGTTTTCTCCGGGTACTCCGGTTTCCTCCCACATGAATGACCACATTTACGCTTTCATCCGAGCCAACGAGAGTGATTAATATAAGTTGTTAAAGCTTGTTTCGCAATCGTTGTAAAATAAATAAGTTTATAAAAAACTTGTGAATGCCATAATTATCATACCGTGACGTTTAATGCATTGTCTGTTACGTATGTCTTGTTGGCATTAGCTAAGTCTAATTAATTGTAATACGTTCACTTTCAATGTGTGTAATATAATTGTGTGTTTTACGTTTATTTATCGTCGCTACCGGTATGAGCGACGCCTGAAGAGATTAGTCATTTTAGATTTTGGAGGATAGTGCAATGATACAGACAGAGACCTCGGTTTAACGTCCCATCTGAAAGACTGTTGATTTTATTAGGGTCGTACGAGGGATCGAACCTGCGATCCCTGGATTACCAGTACAGCGTGTTACCACTGGGCTACAGATCCGTCTGTGTGTAATATAATAGTTTCAACTACATAATATTATATGTACTAAAACACTGTCGTGACGTCATACCTTTGTACGTGCAGTCCATTTGTATTAATATTAGACTGCTTTCAAAAGGCCAGAGAATTATATTAAATCATATGCGTAAATGTAAGAAATTAGCAATTTTAATCAGTACGATCTTGTTTATATCAGTGTGTGCTTTAAAGCAGCATTACATCGTAATAAAGGATATTCTGGGTAAAATATAAATACTAATGTGTGTGTGTTTACAAAAATCGAAATAGTCGCTCAGAAACGATAAAATTCCAATAAATGTAAACCGTCGTATACGCGAATTTGTTTATCAACACACGAAATATAAACACGCACAGCGCGCATGCGTGAAACAACAGAGGATGTAGAAAACAACGTATATATTTTGAACATGAAAGACTATTTATTTATCTTTCTCTAATGTCGAACCCCTCGCGGGGATGTAGAAATGTCCCTAAAAGACTTAGCTAATAGAGGTATGAATCAACATATCAAGTAATTTAAATAAAAAGACAACATGGGACAAATGGGGACGATGCGTTCCGGTTGTAAACAAGTGCGTGGCCGATCGACTCGGACAGTCCTACTTTCGGTTTCGAGTTTGTTTTATCGCAAAAAACACTGTTTACCAAATGAACATAAGCATACAAAGTATAATGTTAGAATGTGTAGCAACATTGCTACCCATGCGTAAAATTTGAATTTTTCAAATATCTTATTTCATACGATGTAATGCTGCTTTAAGTAAGATAAAAGCCTTAGATGGATCAACCATGTAAAACATTGGTGTTGTCTCCGGCGCGTACTCACACAGTCCAATATTGTACAAATTGGATCGTTTTTGGCTTATATCCTATACATATAAGAAACACAACATTTACTCGTATATATTACATTATAATCAGAGGATATTTGTTTATTTCAATGAATGGTCGAATGATATTTCACCGAATGAACATTGAATGCATTATTATATTATCTCGAGTGGCATTATTAATAGCTTTCTATGTTCATGAATATATCACATTGGTTAGACATATATTGATGAACTGGGTAGTAACTACTTATTGCACCATAGAAGTTACATACAGCAATGCAGGTTACAAAATTACATTATTTGCAAATATAAAAATATTTTTATTTAAAATATTAAAGCAGGTTTTGGCATTCATCCGTATTAGCAAACGATTGAAAAACGATAAAAAAAAGTACGATTAGGTTTTTTTAATTATATGGGACAAGTTTGAAAATCGTGTTTCTACTAACACTACTTTGTGTGTTACAAGTAGACGAACGAACGATATAGTTTTCTTTATAGTCGCCTCCAGCCGAGGCATTTAGGCGACTGGTTTCTCTTATGTTGTCATCTAAGTTGCTTATGCTGACAAATGAAAAGGTATCTTCGTTCTTATCAGGGTGACAATTCCTGTATCATCTGTCGAAGGGGTCCATTGTATGGCCACATGGTCCACGATTTGTCAGCTCACAACAGCAATAATGGTTCCGGTTTCTTCGCTGGGGTCCTCGCGCCATCAAGAAGTCTGCGTCCAACAGTCTTCCTTGAAGGAGCCGGGGAGCCGGCTAAGCGCAAACCAGCTATCCGCCGTCGCCAGCACTGAGTGTTGCTGTGTCGCCAAGTAGGTAAGTTAGGCCTACTGTGTTTATACTCGTGTAGAATCACGCGACTTATGCGATAGCGCGGCTTCCGTCAGCGAAGTCCTTGACCCATATTCCTGCTGTGGACTGCTAGGTCACGACGTGCTCGTTGTGGAGTAGAGACCTGGTTTCAAGTAGACATATAATTGGTTTAAACATATTTATTCCACTATATACATTCACAAAACAATACATGCACACAAAATCAAAGAATAGGAAAGGATCAAAACGGAAGCAGAGCTTATATAGTTTCTCTCCTTGCAGTTCAAAATACACAGTACTATTGTGGACGGTGTGGAGCTAATACATGTATACCAAATGTGCATATTGCTTAGAAATGTCAGAAATATAATACCGGTAAGAACGCAGAAGAAAGAGAAGATATTTGAGAATGTAGACATATAATTATCATCATATATATAAGCGACAGTACAACACCACGTGACTCAAAGTTATCCCAAACACCGTTGTTCAAGACTCAATTTCTTTACAATTCGAACATTTAGGATTTATAGCCGGAAGTTAAATATCAGGACGTTGCCGTTTTATTTCTTAAGTTTTAATTTGTTCTATATGCGGAAGTAAAATAGTTTTGTTATTTTCCCGTTATATCGTAATTGCAAATAACCGTGACTGTGCTTGCATTCCTCTGTAATAAGGCTATGGAATGACTAACAATAGTGACATTGTTGTCGTCTCGTCTTTTGCAGTAAGGTCTATTGTAGAACATGATAAATTTGAACATTAAATCAATAGAAAATAATCCAAATAACAAAGTTAAAACAATTTGATTACATATACAGTTACACCTGTCTTAAGCAGCCAGCCAAGGGAATTATAGAAAGTGGCTGCTTAGTACAAGTGGCTGCTTAATAGAGGTGACCACTAACACAGGTTTGACTGTAGTGTCTATGCTTCCCTTATAGTACAGGCACTGATATAATACACCAGCTAACTGATATAATACACCAGTAAACTGATATAATACACCAGCAAACTGATATAATACACCTGTAAACTGATATAATACACCTGTAAACTGATATAATACACCTGTAAACTGATATAATACACCAGTAAACTGATATAATACACCTGCAAACTGATATAATACACCAGTAAACTGATATAACACACCAGCAAACTGATATAATACACCAGCAAACTAATATAATACACCAGCAAACTGATATAATACACCAGCAAACTGATATAATACACCAGTAAACTGATATGATACACCTGTAAACTGATATAATACACCAGCAAGCTGATATAATACACCAGTAAACTGATATAATACACCTGTAAACTGATATGATACACCTGTAAACTGATATAATACACCAGCAAGCTGATATAATACACCAGTAAACTGATATAATACACCTGTAAACTGATATAATACACCTGTAAACTGATATAATACACCAGTAAACTGATATAATACACCTGTAAACTGATATAATACACCTGTAAACTGATATAATACACCTGTAAACTGATATAATACACCTGTAAACTGATATAATACACCTGTAAACTGATATAATATACCTGTAAACTGATATAATACACCTGTAAACTGATATAATACACCTGTAAACTGATATAATACACCTGTAAACTGATATAATACACCTGTAAACTGATATAATACACCAGTAAACGGATATAATACACCTGTAAACTGATATAATACACCAGTAAACTGATATAATACACCTGTAAACTGATATAATACACCTGTAAACTGATATAATACACCAGTAAACTGATATAATACACCAGCAAACTGATATAATACACCAGCACACTAATATAATACACCAGCAAACTGATATAATACACCAGTAAACTGATATAATAGACCAGCAAGCTGATATAATACACCAGTAAACTGATATAATACACATGTAAACTGATATAATACACAAGTACACTGATATAATACACCAGCAAACTGATATAATACACCTGTAAACTGATATAATACACCAGTAAACTGATATAATACACCAGCAAACTGATATAATACACCAGCAAACTAATATAATACACCAGCAAACTGATATAATACACCAGCAAACTGATATAATACACCTGTAAACTGATATAATACACCAGTAAACTGATATAATACACCAGCAAACTGATATAATACACCAGCAAACTAATATAATACACCAGCAAACTGATATAATACACCAGCAAACTGATATAATACACCTGTAAACTGATATAATACACCAGTAAACTGATATAATACACCAGCAAACTGATATAATACACCAGCAAACTAATATAATACACCAGCAAACTGATATAATACACCAGCAAACTGATATAATACACCTGTAAACTGATATAATACACCAGTAAACTGATATAATACACCAGCAAACTGATATAATACACCAGCAAACTGATATAATACACCAGCAAACTGATATAATACACCAGCAAACTGATATAATACACCAGTAAACTGATATAATACACCAGCAAACTGATATAATACACCAGTAAACTGATATAATACACCAGTAAACTGATATAATACACCAGTAAACTGATATAATACACCAGTAAACTGATATAATACACCAGTAAACTGATATAATACACCAGTAAACTGATATAATACACCAGTAAACTGATATAATACACCAGCAAACTGATATAATACACCAGTAAACTGATATAATACATCTGTAAGCTGATATAATACACCAGTAAACTGATATAATACACCTGTAAACTGATATAATACACCAGCAAACTGATATAATACACCAGCAAACTGATATAATACACCAGTAAACTGATATAATACACCAGCAAACTGATATAATACACCAGCAAACTGATATAATACACCAGCAAACTGATATAATACACCAGCAAACTGATATAATACACCAGCAAACTGATATAATACACCAGTAAACTGATATAATACACCAGTAAACTGATATAATACACCTGTAAACTGATATAATACACCAGCAAACTGATATAATACACCAGCAAACTGATATAATACACCAGTAAACTGATATAATACACCTGTAAACTGATATAATACACCAGCAAACTGATATAATACACCTGTAAACTGATATAATACACCTGTAAACTGATATAATAGACCAGCAAACTGATATAACACACCAGCAAACTGATATAATACACAAGTAAACTGATATAATACACCAGCAAACTGATATAACACACCAGCAAACTGATATAATACACAAGTAAACTGATATAATACACCAGCAAACTGATATAACACACCAGCAAACTGATATAATACACCAGCAAACTGATATAATACACCAGCAAACTGATATAATACACCAGCAAACTGATATAATAGACCAGCAAACTGATATAATACACCAATAAACTGATATAATACACTAGAACACTGATATAATACACCTGTAAACTGATATAATACACCAGCAAGCTGATATAATACACCTGTAAGCTGATATAATACACCTGTAAGCTGATATAATACACCAGTAAACTGATATAATACACCAGCAAACTGATATAATACACCTGTAAACTGATATAATAGACCAGCAAACTGATATAATAACAGCAAACTGATATAATACACCAGTAAACTGATATAATACACAGTAAACTGATATAATACACCAGCAAACTGATATAATACACCAGCAAACTGATATAATACACCAGTAAACTGATATAATACACCAGCAAACTGATATAATACACCAGCAAACTGATATAATACACCAGCAAACTGATATAATACACCTGTAAACTGATATAATACACCTGTAAACTGATATAATACACCAGCAAACTAATATAATACACCAGCAAACTGATATAATACACCAGTAAACTAATATAATAGACCAGCAAACTGATATAATAGACCAGCAAACTGATATAATACACCAGCAAACTGATATAACACACCAGCAAACTGATATAATAGACCAGCAAACTGATATAATACACCAGCAAACTGATATAACACACCAGCAAACTGATATAATACACCAGCAAACTGATATAGTACACCAGCAAACTGATATAATACACCAGCAAACTGATATAATACACCACCAAACTGATATAATACACCAGTAAACTAATATAATAGACCAGCAAACTGATATAATAGACCAGCAAACTGATATAATACACCAGCAAACTGATATAACACACCAGTAAACTGATATAATACACCTGTAAACTGATATAATACACCAGTAAACTGATATAATACACCTGTAAACTGATATAATACACCAGCAAACTGATATAATACACCTGTAAACTGATATAATACACCTGTAAACTGATATAATACACCTGTAAACTGATATAATATACCTGTAAACTGATATAATACACCTGTAAACTGATATAATACACCAGCAAACTGATATAATACACCAGCAAACTGATATAACACACCAGCAAACTGATATAATAGACCAGCAAACTGATATAATACACCAGTAAACTGATATAATACCCCAGCAAACTGATATAATACACCAGCAAGCTGATATAATACACCTGTAAACTGATATAATACACCTGTAAACTGATATAATATACCTGTAAACTGATATAATACACCTGTAAACTGATATAATACACCAGTAAACTGATATAATACACCTGCAAACTGATATAATACACCAGTAAACTGATATAACACACCAGCAAACTGATATAATACACCAGCAAACTAATATAATACACCAGCAAACTGATATAATACACCAGCAAACTGATATAATACACCAGTAAACTGATATGATACACCTGTAAACTGATATAATACACCAGCAAGCTGATATAATACACCAGTAAACTGATATAATACACCTGTAAACTGATATGATACACCTGTAAACTGATATAATACACCAGCAAGCTGATATAATACACCAGTAAACTGATATAATACACCTGTAAACTGATATAATACACCTGTAAACTGATATAATACACCAGTAAACGGATATAATACACCTGTAAACTGATATAATACACCTGTAAACTGATATAATACACCTGTAAACTGATAAAATACACCTGTAAACTGATATAATACACCTGTAAACTGATATAATACACCTGTAAACTAATATAATATACTAGTAAACTGATATAATACACCTGTAAACTGATATAATACACCTGTAAACTGATATAATACACCTGTAAACTGATATAATACACCTGTAAACTGATATAATACACCAGTAAACGGATATAATACACCTGTAAACTGATATAATACACCAGTAAACTGATATAATACACCTGTAAACTGATATAATACACCTGTAAACTGATATAATACACCAGCAAACTAATATAATACACCAGCAAACTGATATAATACACCAGCAAACTGATATAATACACCTGTAAACTGATATAATACACCAGTAAACTGATATAATACACCAGCAAACTGATATAATACACCAGCAAACTGATATAATACACCAGCAAACTGATATAATACACCAGCAAACTGATATAATACACCTGTAAACTGATATAATACACCAGTAAACTGATATAATACACCAGCAAACTGATATAATACACCAGCAAACTAATATAATACACCAGCAAACTGATATAATACACCAGCAAACTGATATAATACACCTGTAAACTGATATAATACACCAGTAAACTGATATAATACACCAGCAAACTGATATAATACACCAGCAAACTAATATAATACACCAGCAAACTGATATAATACACCAGCAAACTGATATAATACACCAGCAAACTGATATAATACACCAGCAAACTGATATAATACACCAGTAAACTGATATAATACACCAGTAGACTGATATAATACACCTGTAAACTGATATAATACACCAGTAAACTGATATAATACACCTGTAAACTGATATAATACACCAGTAAACTGATATAATACACCTGTAAACTGATATAATACATCAGCAAACTGATATAATACACCTGTAAACTGATATAATACACCTGTAAACTGATATAATACACCTGTAAACTGATATAATACACCTGTAAACTGATATAATATACCTGTAAACTGATATAATACACCAGCAAACTGATATAATACACCAGTAGACTGATATAATACACCAATAAACTGATATAATACACCAATAAACTGATATAATACACCAGTAAACTGATATAATACACCAGTAAACTGATATAATACACCAGCAAACTGATATAATACACCAGTAAACTGATATAATACACCAGCAAACTGATATAATACACCAGCAAACTGATATAATACACCAGCAAACTGATATAATACACCTGTAAGCTGATATAATACACCAGCAAACTGATATAATACACCTGTAAACTGATATAATAGACCAGCAAACTGATATAATAGACCAGCAAACTGATATAATACACCAGCAAACTGATATAACACACCAGCAAACTGATATAATACACAAGTAAACTGATATAATACACCAGCAAACTGATATAACACACCAGCAAACTGATATAATACACCAGCAAACTGATATAATACACCAGCAAACTGATATAATAGACCAGCAAACTGATATAATACACCAATAAACTGATATAATACACCAGAACACTGATATAATACACCTGTAAACTGATATAATACACCAGCAAGCTGATATAATACACCTGTAAGCTGATATAATACACCTGTAAGCTGATATAATACACCAGTAAACTGATATAATACACCAGTAAACTGATATAATACACCAGTAGACTGATATAATACACCTGTAAACTGATATAATACACCAGTAAACTGATATAATACACCTGTAAACTGATATAATACACCAGTAAACTGATATAATACACCTGTAAACTGATATAATACACCAGCAAACTGATATAATACACCTGTAAACTGATATAATACACCTGTAAACTGATATAATACACCTGTAAACTGATATAATACACCTGTAAACTGATATAATATACCTGTAAACTGATATAATACACCAGCAAACTGATATAATACACCAGTAGACTGATATAATACACCAATAAACTGATATAATACACCAATAAACTGATATAATACACCAGCAAGCTGATATAATACACCAGTAGACTGATATAATACACCAGCAAACTGATATAATACACCAGTAAACTGATATAATACACCAGCAAACTGATATAATACACCAGCAAACTGATATAATACACCAGCAAACTGATATAACACACCAGCAAACTGATATAATACACAAGTAAACTGATATAATACACCAGCAAACTGATATAATACACCAGCAAACTGATATAATACACCAGCAAACTGATATAATACACCAGCAAACTGATATAATAGACCAGCAAACTGATATAATACACCAATAAACTGATATAATACACCAGAACACTGATATAATACACCTGTAAACTGATATAATACACCAGCAAGCTGATATAATACACCTGTAAGCTGATATAATACACCTGTAAGCTGATATAATACACCAGTAAACTGATATAATACACCAGTAAACTGATATAATACACCAGTAGACTGATATAATACACCTGTAAACTGATATAATACACCAGTAAACTGATATAATACACCTGTAAACTGATATAATACACCAGTAAACTGATATAATACACCTGTAAACTGATATAATACACCAGCAAACTGATATAATACACCTGTAAACTGATATAATACACCTGTAAACTGATATAATACACCTGTAAACTGATATAATACACCTGTAAACTGATATAATATACCTGTAAACTGATATAATACACCAGCAAACTGATATAATACACCAGTAGACTGATATAATACACCAATAAACTGATATAATACACCAATAAACTGATATAATACACCAGCAAACTGATATAATACACCAGTAAACTGATATAATACACCAGTAAACTGATATAATACACCAGTAAACTGATATAATACACCAGTAAACTGATATAATACACCAGTAAACTGATATAATACACCAGCAAACTGATATAATACACCAGTAAACTGATATAATACACCAGCAAACTGATATAATACACCAGCAAACTGATATAATACACCAGCAAACTGATATAATACACCTGTAAGCTGATATAATACACCAGCAAACTGATATAATACACCTGTAAACTGATATAATAGACCAGCAAACTGATATAATACACCAGCAAACTGATATAATACACCAGCAAACTGATATAATACACCAGCAAACTGATATAATACACCAGCAAACTGATATAATACACCAGCAAACTGATATAATAGACCAGCAAACTGATATAATACACCAATAAACTGATATAATACACTAGAACACTGATATAATACACCTGTAAACTGATATAATACACCAGCAAACTGATATAATACACCAGCAAACTGATATAACACACCAGCAAACTGATATAATACACCAGTAAACTGATATAATACACCAGCAAACTGATATAATACACCAGCAAACTGATATAATACACCAGCAAACTGATATAATAGACCAGCAAACTGATATAATACACCAATAAACTGATATAATACACTAGAACACTGATATAATACACATGTAAACTGATATAATACACCAGCAAGCTGATATAATACACCTGTAAGCTGATATAATACACCTGTAAGCTGATATAATACACCAGTAAACTGATATAATACACCTGTAAACTGATATAATACACCAGCAAACGGATATAATACACCTGTAAACTGATATAATACACCAGTAAACTGATATAATACACCAGCAAACTGATATAATACACCAGCAAACTGATATAATACACCTGTAAACTGATATAATACACCTGTAAACTGATATAATACACCAGTAAACTAATATAATACACCAGCAAACTGATATAATACACCAGTAAACTATATAATAGACCAGCAAACTGATATAATAGACCAGCAAACTGATATAATAGCAAACTGATATAATACACCAGCAAACTGATATAACACACCAGCAAACTGATATAATACACCAGCAAACTGATATAGTACACCAGCAAACTGATATAATACACCAGCAAACTGATATAATACACCACCAAACTGATATAATACACCTGTAAACTGATATAATAGACCAGCAAACTGATATAATAGACCAGCAAACTGATATAATACACCAGCAAACTGATATAATACACCAGTAAACTGATATAATACACCTGTAAACTGATATAATACACCAGTAAACTGATATAATACACCTGTAAACTGATATAATACACCAGCAAACTGATATAATACACCTGTAAACTGATATAATACACCTGTAAACTGATATAATACACCTGTAAACTGATATAATATACCTGTAAACTGATATAATACACCTGTAAACTGATATAATACACCAGCAAACTGATATAATACACCAGCAAACCGATATAACACACCAGCAAACTGATATAATAGACCAGCAAACTGATATAATACACCAGTAAACTGATATAATACACCAGCAAACTGATATAATACACCAGCAAGCTGATATAATACACCTGTAAACTGATATAATACACCTGTAAACTGATATAATATACCTGTAAACTGATATAATACACCTGTAAACTGATATAATACACCAGTAAACTGATATAATACACCAGCAAACTGATATAATACACCAGTAAACTGATATAATACACCAGCAAACTGATATAATACACCAGCAAACTGATATAATACACCAGCAAACTGATATAATACACCAGCAAACTGATATAATACACCAGTAAACTGATATGATACACCTGTAAACTGATATAATACACCAGCAAGCTGATATAATACACCAGTAAACTGATATAATACACCGTGTTATACACCTGTAAACTGATATAATACACCAGCAAGCTGATATAATACACCAGTAAACTGATATAATACACCTGTAAACTGATATAATACACCAGTAAACTGATATAATACACACGTATGACAGAAATTACTAGTCATGCCGTTTGGATGAGAGATATTGTAATGTTCTCTTACGTGACCATACCGTCACCTTAATAAATAACAACACAAACACAATTAACATTTCAAATTGTTATTTGATTTACGTTTCCGTGAGCACTTGCGAGACGCAACATGAAACCAACATGATACATATAAATTATAACATACTATATTTCAAAGACAATATTAATAAAAATCACCACCACTAACGCATCTCTATAATGCCTCTAGTTTATACTGTAACATTGGTTACATGTATATCATTTTCTATTTCTCAGTTTAATATGTTGATCTGTAATACACACACTGTACCAATCATAGGGTTTTGTTAATATTAATAAAAATAAAAATTCAACAGTCCGCTCGGTTGTGTCTCGCAAAGCTGAATGACAATACTACGGTAATCCCTGCGCTATAACAATAGCGCGAAAATCATTTACCTGTGACTATCTTACACACAAGAGAAAATAGTTTTCTTTTAATTCGTGAACTCAAACTCAGAAAACTATATTTATATTGCCTCCCTTGGCAGATACAGTCTGATTTATTCCAAAATGTGAATATGTCCCTTTAGTTAGAATCCTTTGTTTTTACTGTTGTGCCCTAACTAGATGTTGCGGTATGATAATTGTGATTTTATCAAAATCGTGTTAATTAAGTGATAACATTATTTTACAAATAAGTACCCATTGCATATACTGTAGGAGAGACCTGTTGAGATATAGTAATTTAATAGTTATAAGAAGCGATAGTGTAATAAAATTGCTAGCATGTTGTGCAAAGGTAACAACGATAAAAACAGAGGAAAACACTTAATAAGACCTGTCTACTTTTATGGAGTATTCAGGGGCAGTAACTGACAGATGTCTCCCATTGATTGTACTGTACAGTGACGGAAGTTTCTGTTTCCAGTCAGTAACAACTTTCTGCAACTGATCCATGTTCACCAGACATCGTCTTGAACACTATATTATTCCGTTTTAGAATATATGTAATCAAGTGACCTAATCAAACAGGCCGATAATCCAGTGGGGACATACCACTTGGCTAATTGTCTACAAATTGATGTACTAACGACCATATATTTTTCACACCTTTGATTGGTGACCGATTATGACAAGCGGTCGTTGTTCGGAGTTAATTTTGGCTTAGTTTGGAATGCTTTTGACTGGCCTCTGGTCGCGGTCGGCAGGTGGTCGTTATTCACGGCATTTTAAAGAACGATTATGGACGGGGGGAATTGAACTGGCCGTTGTTGACAGGTGGTCGCTATTACGAGGTGGTCGTTAGCACAGGTTTGACGGTATTATGTTAGTCAGAAAATATTTTGGTTATTAAATATCGAGACATTGACAAAAGTATACCGTTTTAATAATGTAATGTATTGTATTCCTCAATCACTATAATCTATAACAGGAACATAGATGCCAATCAAATAGATCCTGTCTATACGAACACAATACTAACCTGTCACACGTAGCTAACCTATGCTGAACGTTGTAGTGTTTAATTGCGTGTTGCTATTGTTAATTAAGTTAAAACACTGTCGTGACGTCATACCTTTGTACGTGCAGTCCATTATTATTAATAAAGACTAGAGTATTATATTAACTACTACACGTACATGCAGGAAATTAACAATTTTAATTAGTAGAATCGTCTTATATAAGTGTGTGTTTTAAATAAGATATAAACCTCAAATCCATCCAATATGTAAGATATTCGCACTGTCTTCGGTACTACGCGCCTCACACAGTCCAATATTTTACATATTGGATTGTTTTGGCTTATGTCCTAAACATAATATGCATATTTCCTATGAAAGTGTTACTGGTTACTGTTTACACTTTTCATTATGCTAATTCATGTTCTAATTTGTCGAGGCCTCATGGTAGATTGACTTAATTGTTCAAATGAGATGTCTTTATTATTATTATTATTATTACTACTACTAAGTAATAGACCAGCAAACTGATATAATACGTCAGCAAACTTCCATGATCCACGTTCCTTGTCAATGCTTTATATAACGTGAATGGATATATATGAACTGTAATTCTACACCACATAATACAAAATCTATTGTACACGACATTCAAGGTTTCAATGTTGCTTGAAATTGTTTTGCTAGATGGTTCAATATATTGCGTATCAATTATTTAAAAAGAATATATTTGCAGAGATACAGATATCTGAATTGAACTGAACAGAACTGCCATGACACATTGTTATGTACATTGATTTGTTGTATAGTCGTTAGTGTACTGGCACACTATTTGATATTAAGACAGCAGTGGATGTTATAATTTTGCAAAAGAAAGAGTTGTTTCTTTTATTGTGTGAATTTATGATGTGTTTTAAGATGTGCGGTGATTGGATACCACTAGTTACAATGTGTTGGTCGATCATTCCAGGTACATGTTGATTTTGTTGTAGATTAGTGTATACGAATTTATAATGTTCGAAATAATCCGTTTTATATAAGAAGAGGATATATATATTATATAATACTATATTTATATAATACGGTCTAGTAAGCTGTATACGCCACGTATATTCATTATACAACCAGTATTACACAAGTGTATTCATTATACAACCAGTATTACACACGTATATTCATTATACAACCAGTATTATACAAGTGTATTCATTATACAACCAGTATTACACACGTATATTCATTATACAACCAGTATTATACAAGTATATTCATTATACAACCAGTATTACACACGTATATTCATTATACAACCAGTATTATACACGTATATTCATTATACAACCAGTATTAAACAAGTATATCCATTATACAACCAGTATTATACAAGTATATTCATCATACAACCAGTATTATACAAGTATATTCAGTATACAACCAGTCTTAAGACATCACTTAAAACACACTTTTTCTTACAAATACACTAAACTGGACTGCATATAGAAGTGTTTTTGACAACTTCAACATTAAGAATGTTTGAAGTAATTTTATCTTGTGCTTATTTATATTGTTTTAACAAACAATCCTTAAATCTTTTAACATATATATCTGGTATACATATTCTTTAACTGCATATCTTAGTCTTATGGCGTATGCCTTTTAGTTCTTGCTTTGAAGTCCACACACGCTTTCCCTCTTCTGCCATGGGGACAGGGTCCTCTGGCAGGCGAGGGTGGGCCTGGTATGCGACCCTTACATTTTTTTAAAACCTCATTGACTAAATTAGTTAGGATACATTTTTACATTACTTTAAGTTATACTATTGTTTTATTACATGTTTTACTGTTTTTACTTGCAGACTCTTATTGTAAAGCAACTTTGAACGTATCTGATATGAAAAGGGTGTCATATAAATGTGGTATAATAATAATAATAATATTACACAAGTGTATTCATTATACAACCAGTATTACACAAGTATATTCATTATACAACCATTATTACACAAGTATATTCATTATACAACCAGTACTATACACGTATATTCATTATACAACCAGTATTACACACGTATATTCCTTATACAACCAGTATTATACAAGTATATTCATTATACAACCAGTATTACACACGTGTATTCATTATACAACCAGTATTGACACATATATTATATACAACCAGTATTAAAAGTATATTATATACAACCAGTATTAAAAGTGTATTTTATACAACCAGTATTAAAATATATTTATACAACCAGTATTAACAAGTATATTATATACAACCAGTATTATAATGTATTATTATACAACCAGTATTAACAAGTATATATATACAACCAGTATTAACAAGTGTATTATTTAGATGAGTATTATACAAGTATATTTATATACAACCAGTATTAAAAGTGTATTATATACAACCAGTATTTATATACAACCAGTATTTATTATACAACCAGTATTAACAAGTATATATATACAACCAGTATATATATACAACCAGTATTAACACGTATATATATACAACCAGTATTATACAAGTATATTATATATAACCAGTATTTATATACAACCAGTATATATTATATAACCAGTATTTATATATAACCAGTATTATACACGTATATATATACAACCAGTATTTATATACAAGTATATTATATACAACCAGTATATATATACAACCAGTATTTATATACAACCAGTATTAACAGTATATTATACAACCAGTATTATACAGTATTATTATACAACCAGTATTATATAAGTATATTTATTATACAACCAGTATTATTATATTTTATACAACCAGTATTATACAAGTGTATTATTATACAACCAGTATTATACAAGTATATTTATTATATAACCAGTATTATATAAGTGTATTTATTATACAACCAGTATTGTATATTTTATACAACCAGTATTATACAAGTGTATTCATTATACAACCAGTATTACACAAGTATATTCATTATACAACCAGTATTACACAAGTGTATTCATTATACAACCAGTATTAAACAAGTATATTCATTATACAACCAGTATTACACAAGTGTATTCATTATACAACCAGTATTACACAAGTGTATTCATTATACAACCAGTATTACACAAGTGTATTCATTTACAACCAGTATTACACAAGTGTATTCATTATACAACCAGTATTATACAAGTGTATTCATTATACAACCAGTATTACACAAGTATATTCATTATACAACCAGTATTACACAAGTATATTCATTATACAACCAGTATTATACAAGTGTATTCATTATACAACCAGTATTAAACAAGTATATTCATTATACAACCAGTATTACACAGTATATTCATTATACAACCAGTATTACACACGTATATTCATTATACAACCAGTATTACACAAGTATATTCATTATACAACCAGTATTATACAAGTGTATTCATTATACAACCAGTATTACACAAGTATATTCATTATACAACCAGTATTACACAAGTATATTCATTATACAACCAGTATTATACAAGTGTATTCATTATACAACCAGTATTAACAAGTATATTCATTATACAACCAGTATTACACAAGTATATTCATTATACAACCAGTATTACACAAGTATATTCATTATACAACCAGTATTACACAAGTATATTCATTATACAACCAGTATTATACAAGTGTATTCATTATACAACCAGTATTACACAAGTATATTCATTATACAATCAGTATTATACAAGTATATTCATTATACAACCAGTATTACACACGTATATTCCTTAAACAACCAGTATTATACAAGTATATTCATTATACAACCAGTATTACACACGTATATTCATTATACAACCAGTATTACACACACGGATATTCATTATACAACCAGTATTATACAAGTATATTCATTATACAACAAGTATTACACAAGTGTATTCATTACACAACCAGTATTACACAAGTGTATTCATTATACAACCAGTATTACTCAAGTGTAATCATTATACAACCAGTATTATACAAGTATATTCATTATACAACCAGTATTACACAAGTGTATTCATTCTAAGACCAGTATTATACAAGTATATTCATTATACAACCAGCATTACACAAGTGTATTCATTATACAACCAGTATTACACAAGCGTATTCATTATACAACCAGTATTACACAAGTATATTCATTATACAACCAGTACTATACACGTATATTCATTATACAACCAGTATTACACACGTATATTCCATATACAACCAGTATTATACAAGTATATTCATTATACAACCAGTATTGAACAAGTATATTCATTATACAACCAGTATTACACACGTATATTCATTATACAACCAGTATTACACACGTATATTCATTATACAACCAGTATTGCACAAGTATATTCATTATACAACAAGTATTACACAAGTGTATTCATTATACAACCAGTATTACACAAGTATATTCATTATACAACCAGTATTATACAAGTGTATTCATTATACAACCAGTATTATACAAGTATATTCATTATACAACCAGTATTACACAATTATATTCATTATACAACCAGTATTACACAAGTGTATTCATTATACAACCAGTATTACACAAGTATATTCATTATACAACCAGTACTACACAAGTGTATTCATTATACAACCAGTATTACACACGTATATTCCTTATACAACCAGTATTACACAAGTGTATTTATTCTAAGACCAGTATTATACAAGTATATTCATTATACAACCAGTATTACACAAGTGTATTCATTATACAACCAGTATTACACAAGTGTATTCATTCTAAGACCAGTATTATACAAGTATATTCATTATACAACCAGCATTACACAAGTGTATTCATTATACATCCAGTATTACACAAGTATATTCATTATACAACCAGTACTATACACGTATATTCATTATACAACCAGTATTACACACGTATATTCCTTATACAACCATTATTATACAAGTATATTCATTATACAACCAGTATTACACACGTGTATTCATTATACAACCAGTATTACACACGTATATTCATTATACAACCAGTATTACACAAGTATATTCATTATACAACAAGTATTACACAAGTGTATTCATTATACAACCAGTATTACACAAGTATATTCATTATACAACCAGTATTACACAAGTATATTCATTATACAATCAGTATTATACAAGTGTATTCATTATACAACCAGTATTACACAAGTGTATTCATTATACAACAAGTATTACACAAGTGTATTCATTATACAACCAGTATTATACAAGTATATTCATTATACAACCAGTATTACACAAGTGTATTCATTATACAACCAGTATTATACAAGTATATTCATTATACAACCAGTATTATACAAGTATATTCATTATACAACCAGTATTATACAAGTATATTCATTATACAACCAGTATTATACAAGTGTATTCATTCTAAGACCAGTATTATACAAGTATATTCATTATACAACCAGTATTACACAAGTGTATTCATTATACAACCAGTATTACACAAGTGTATTCATTATACAACCAGTATTACACAAGTGTATTCATTATACAACCAGTATTATACAAGTATATTCATTATACAACCAGTATTATACAAGTATATTCATTATACAACCAGCATTACACAAGTGTATTCATTATACAACCATTAGTACACAAGTATATTCATTATACAACCAGTATTATACAAGTGTATTCATTATACAACCAGTATTACACAAGTGTATTCATTCTAAGACCAGTATTATACAAGTATATTCATTATACAACCAGTATTACACAAGTGTATTCATTCTAAGACCAGTATTACACAAGTATATTCATTATACAACCAGTATTACACAAGTGTATTCATTATACAACCAGTATTACACAAGTGTATTCATTATACAACCAGTATTACACAAGTGTATTCATTATACAACCAGTATTACACAAGTGATTCTGTATAAAACCAGTATTATACAAGTGGTTTGCATAAAACCAGTATTACACAAGTGGTTCTGTATAAAACCAGTATTACACAAATGGTTCGGTATATAACCAGTATTACATAAGTTGTTCGGTATAAAACCAGTATTACACAAGTGGTTCGGTATAAAACCAGTTTTACACAAGTGGTTCGGTATAAAACCAGTATTGCACAAGTGGTTTGGTATAAAACCAGTATTACACAAGTGGTTCGGTATAAACCAGTATTACACAAGTGGTTCGGTATAAAACCAGTATTACACTAGTGGTTCGGTATAAAACCAGTATTACACAAGTGGTTCGGTATAAAACCAGTTTTACACAAGTGGTTCGGTATAAAACCAGTATTACACAAGTGGTTTGGTATAAAACCAGTATTACACAAGTGGTTCGGTATAAACCAGTATTACACAAGTGGTTCGGTATAAAACCAGTATTACACTAGTGGTTCGGTATAAAACCAGTATTACACAAGTGGTTCGGTATAAAACCAGTTTTACACAAGTGGTTCGGTATAAAACCAGTATTACACAAGTGGTTTGGTATAAAACCAGTATTACACAAGTGGTTCGGTATAAACCAGTATTACACAAGTGGTTCGGTATAAAACCAGTATTACACTAGTGGTTCGGTATAAAACCAGTATTACACAAGTGGTTCGGGTATAAAACCAGTATTACACAAATGGTTCGGTATAAAACCAGTATTACACAAATGGTTCGGTATAAAACCAGTATTACACAAATGGTTCGGGGTATTGCTGATATAAAAATATACCTCAAGATCCTCAATTAAGGTCAAACCTGTCTCTATATTATTTATCTGCTGTTATGGTTAAACTATTTATTATTTAATTTTTGGATCAATCAGAGTTCCATGCATCCATCTCATTGGTTCACTCCTTCTAACTTCTTGTTCATTTTGTTTAGGACACACATTCCAAAATCTAGTGTGTGTCCTTGTTATCTTCTACACTGGTTTGAATGCTACTTAGAATCAAATATTTGCACGGTTTTTATCTCACCAAGGACATACGGTATAAATCGGCTATAGAACGAACTAACAAACAACTTAATGACCAACTTATGTCTAAATCTTCTTAGAATTAGTAATTGCACCGGGTAACTTCTTCACCCGGTCTACCTCCGACCCCGTTGGTACACACTCGTGTGCGAGCGGGGGTGGGATATATGAAAACCGAACACACTCTGAGAGATTGTTGCAACCCACATAGCCCTCTAAACACCATAGCATTGTAATTTTATTAGTTTATTAACTATCTATTTGTCTTCCGCTAATGTCGAACCCCTCGCGGTTCTTTGAATCATCTTAGCTTATTTAGTCGCCCAAATGCATTTATGCGGTGGCGACTTTAAATAAATTTATATAGTTAGTTAGTTGGTTCGGTATAAAACAAGTATTACATAAGTTGTTCGGTATATAAATCACAGTTAACATGTTAACTAGATTTCTCTATAACAAATCATAATACAATGAAATCAATGTAGGTACGCCACGTTTTTACATGTTCTATTACAACTTCTGAAAGGGGCACTCACATACAAAACAGGAATATGTCTTTAAGAGTGTGCATTCAATATCTTCTTATCATGTTAACTAATAATGCTCCATTGTTGTTCATCAAGTGCTGCGTGCGGAGGTATGCATGTCGGTTTATCATGTGTTCATCATGTGCTGCGTGCGGAGATATACATGTTGGTTTATCATGTGTTCATCATGTGCTGCGTGCGGTGGTATGCATGTCGGTTTATCATGTGTTCATCACGTGCTGCGTGCGGAGAAACATGTCGGTTTATCATGTGTTCATCATGTGCTGCGTGCGGAGGTATGCATGTCGGTTTATCATGTGTTCATCATGTGCTGCGTGCGGAGATATGCATGTCGGTTTATCTTGTGTTCATCAAGTGCTGCGTGCGGAGGTATGCATGTCGGTTTATCATGTATGCATCATGTGCTGCGTGCATCATGTCGGTTTATCTTGTATGCATCATGTGCTGCGTACGGAGGTATGCATGTCGGTTTATCTTGTGTTCATCAGTGCTGCGTGCGGAGGTATACATGTCGGTTTATCATGTATGCATCATGTGCTGCGTTCGGAGGTATGCATGTCGGTTTATCATATATGCATCATGTGCTGCGTGCGGAAGTATACATGTCGGTTTATCATATATGCATCATGTGCTGCGTGCGGAGGTATGCATGTCGGTTTATCATATATGCATCAAGTGCTGCGTGCGGATGTATGCATGTCGGTTTATCATGTGTTCATCAAGTGCTGCGTGCGGAGGTATACATGTCGGTTTATCATGTATGCATCATGTACTGCGTTCGGAGGTATGCATGTCGGTTTATCATGTGTTCATCATGTACTGCGTGCGGAGGTATACATGTCGGTTTATCATGTATGCATCATGTGCTGCGTTCGGAGGTATGCATGTCGGTTTATCATGTGTTCATCATGTACTGCGTGCGGAGGTATACATGTCGGTTTATCATGTATGCATCATGTGCTGCGTGCGGAGGTATGCATGGCGGTTTATCATGTGTTCATCATGTGCTGCGTGCGGAGGTATACATGTCGGTTTATCATGTGTTCATCATGTGCTGCGTGCGGAGGTATACATGTCGGTTTATCATGTGTTCATCAAGTGCTGCGTGCGGAGGTATGCATGTCGGTTTATCATGTATGCATCATGTGCTGCGTGCGGAGGTATGCATGTCGGTTTATCATGTGTTCATCATGTGCTGCGTGCGGAGGTATGCATGTCGGTTTATCATATATGCATCAAGTGCTGCGTGCGGATGTATGCATGTCGGTTTATCATGTGTTCATCAAGTGCTGCGTGCGGAGGTATGCATGTCGGTTTATCATGTATGCATCAAGTGCTGCGTGCGGAGGTATGCATGTCGGTTTATCATGTGTTCATCATGTACTGCGTGCGGAGGTATGCATGTCGGTTTATCATGTGTTCATCATGTGCTGCGTGCGGAGGTATGCATGTCGGTTTATCATGTGTTCATCGGTTTATCATGTTAACTAATAATGTTCCATTGTTGTTTATCAAGTGATACGTGCGGAGGTATGCACTACGGTTTCCGGATCAACTACAACACAAGTGACGTGTACCGGAAGTAAATACTGCTGTAGCGACAACATAAGCTGTTGGTATGTACAATATTTTCATTTCGTTTCAGTAAGATTAATATCGTATAGTATTAATACATTTAAGCATGTGTTAGAGGTCACCTCTATTAAGCAGCCAACCTGTATTAAACAATCCAGGTTAAATAGTCCCTTACAGGCAATTTTCTTATATATTTGACCTCGAATAAACAGCCAACCTGTATTAAGCACCCAGGTTAAATAGTCCCTAACATACAATTGTATTATATATTTGACCTTTAATAAACAGCCAACCTATATTAAGCACCCAGGTTAAATAGTCCTTAACAGGCAATTTTATTATATATTTGACCTCTAATAAACAGCCAACATGTATTAAGCACCCAGGTTAAATAGTCCCTTACAGGCAATTTTATTATATATTTGACCTCTAATAAACAGCCAATCTATATTAAGCACCCAGGTTAAATAGTCCTTAAGAGGCAATTTTTTATTATATATTTGACCTCTAATAAACAGCCAACCTATATTAAGCACCCAGGTTAAATAGTCCCTAACAGGCAATTTTATTATATATTTGACCTCTAATAAACAGCCAACATGTATTAAGCACCCAGGTTAAATAGTCCCTAATAGGCAATTTTATTATATAGTTGACCTCTAATAAACAGCCAACCTGTATTAAGAACACAGGTTAAATAGTCCTTAACAGGCAATTTTATTATATATTTGACCTCTGTTAAGCAACCAACTGTGTTACGCAGACACATTTTCAAGTCAACACTTTCTAATTTCATTATATGGCTGCTTTTAGAGGTTTTACGGTATTGCAGCATGCTCCGGAAATACGTACTGTGCTAACCGTTGTTGCGACAAAACGCTAATGGATAAAGAATTATTTTATTCTCTAAAAAATGCGTATAGTCGATATGGGATATGTACATTGTGCAAAAGATAGAAAAAACAAACATATATTTGCACGAATAAATTATTGTCATATATAAATAGAAATGTATTATATAAATACATTTATTTATTTATATATATGACACATTGTTAACCATGTAAGGTTATAATTATTATGTAGTATGTATAAACGTCTGCTATTATTTTCGCGCCTAAATGATCAGTTCTCTGTTTGCGCGGGAACAAAATGTATTTTGACACCACCGAGTGCAGGTGGTCAGTTATGTACGATAATCGCCGCTTTCTTGATGACATAGAAACATGTAATAATATTGTATAACATCACAGATGTTTGGCGCCGTTATGTCTGTCATAGTAGTTAATTTTGCTATTTAAGAAATGAAAAATGATGAAGAAATTAGTGCATTTTTATCCAGCCATGGAGGCGTTAAGGAAATATGTAACTCACTATTAGAATATAAACTGTTTCTATGATAGTTAGAAAAATTAATATTTTTAAGTATTAACTCTTAAATATTAAAGTCGTATTAAATACGTGAATGGAAGATAATTAGGCCTATTAAGAAACGATTGTTTTGGCTAATATATCTATTGGGATAGTTTGATAGAGGAAGGGAATTTGTATAGTCATAGAACTATTATGAACACATTGAAATAGTGAGGCGAATAATAAGATACGAGATATCACGAATATATGATACATGTATAGATATAAAATAAATGAGATTGTTGTACATGTATATGATATTATACAAAGGAAAATGATAGACTGTGTTGAGTTATAATTATTGAAGGACCGTAGAGAAACCCCCTAGACAACTCCAGCGAGTCTACGATAGGATAGACCCTGGTTAGAGCATTATTGGAGGACCGTAGAGAAACCCCATCGACAACTCCAGCGAGTCTACGATAGGATAGACCCTGGTTAGAGCATTAATATCGGAAAATAGACATAAGAAGGAAGAGAGGCTTGTGACAACATACACTAATCTATTAGTCAAGAGCGTCCATGCTAAACCATAAATTTACGAAGTCAAGTGTTACCAAGTGATATATGATTTCTTTAATTTATAAGCTTTATTGATGAGTTATTCTCTTATTGTACCATGATTATTATTAGAATGTGTGTGTGTGGGGGGGGGGCTATGGTCGTTGAATTATAATCACTTGTCCTTTATCGTTGTATGTTTAAATATACTTGGGTGTCGAATTCTTTCATGTATTGAAGCTCTCCAGTTGTTTTGCGGAAGGTCGGCTGTTATACCCGTGTGCCCGCCCGTGTCTAAAATACTGCTCGAGAGTCGCCATCAGACCAAGTTGTAGTTGCTAAACTATTCATATGTTTCAGAACCTGTCTGTCGCAGCAATGACCTCCGTTCTTGTTGGATATATAAACTATTCATATGTTTCATAACCTGTCTGTCGCAGCAATTGCCTCTGTCGCAGCAATGGCCTCCGTTCGTGTTGGATATATAAACTAATCGTATGTTTCAGAACCTGTCTGTCGCAGCAATGGCCTCCGTTCTTGTTGGATATATAAACTATTCATATGTTTCAGAACCTGTCTGTCGCAGCAATGACCTCCGTTCTTGTTGGATATATAAACTATTCATATGTTTCATAACCTGTCTGTCGCAGCAATTGCCTCTGTCGCAGCAATGGCCTCCGTTCGTGTTGGATATATAAACTAATCGTATGTTTCAGAACCTTGGTGTCGCGGCAATGACCTCTGTCGCAGCAATGGCCACCGTTCTTGTTGGAGATATAAACTATTCGTGTATTTCACAACCTGTCTGTCGCGGCAATGATCTCTGTCGCAGCAATGGCCACCGTTCGTGTTGGAGATATAAACTATTCGTGTATTTCACAACCTTGGTGTCGCGGCAATGACCTATGTCGCAGCAATGGCCACCGTTCTTATTGGAGATATAAACTATTCGTGTATTTCACAACCTGTCTGTCGCGGCAATGATCTCTGTCGCAGCAATGGCCACCGTTCTTGTTGGAGATATAAACTATTCGTGTATTTCACAACCTTGGTGTCGCGGCAATGACCTATGTCGCAGCAATGGCCACCGTTCTTATTGGAGATATAAACTATTCGTGTATTTCAGAACCTGTCTGTCGCGGCAATGATCTCTGTCGCAGCAATGATCTCTGTCGCGGCAATGATCTCTGTCGCAGCAATGATCTCTGTCGCGGCAATGACCTCTGTCGCAGCAATGGCCTCCGTTCTTGTTGGAGATATAAACTATTCGTGTATTTCAGAACCTGTCTGTCGTGGCAATGACCTCTGTCACAGCAATGGCCACCGTTCTTGTTGGATATATAAACTAATCGTATGTTTCAGAACCTGTCTGTCGCAGCAATGACCTCCGTTCATGTTGGATATATAAACTATTCATATGTTTCAGAACCTGGCTGACCAGCAATGACCTCCGTTCTTGTTGGATATATAAACTATTCATATGTTTCAGAACCTGTCTGTCGCAGCAATGACCTCCGTTCTTGTTGGATATATAAACTATTCATATGTTTCAGAACCTGGCTGTCGCAGCAATGACTTCCGTTCATGTTGGATATATAAACTATTCATATGTTTCAGAACCTGGCTGACGCAGCAATGACTTCCGTTCTTGTTGGATATATAAACTAATCGTATGTTTCAGAACATGTCTGTCGCAGCAAGGACCTCCGTTCTTGTTAGAGGTGTTGACAAACTATTCGTGTATTTCATAACATGTCTGTCGCAGCAATGGCCTCCGTTCTTGTTTATAAATTTAATTTAGCTCGATTGCGAAACAAGTTCTTACAACTTATATTAATCACTCTCGGGACCCCAATCCATGATGGAATCCATCGCCACTCGCCGGCTCGAACTCAGGACCGCTCGCATCCGAGGCGAACGCGCATCCACTGCGCTATCACGACTTCCACTTCCGTTCTTGTTAGATGTGTTGATAAACTAATCGTGTATTTCAGAACCTTGGTGTCGCGGCAATGACCTCTGTCGCAGCAATGGCCACCGTTCTTGTTGGAGATATAAACTATTCGTGTATTTCACAACCTGTCTGTCGCGGCAATGATCTCTGTCGCAGCAATGGCCACCGTTCGTGTTGGAGATATAAACTATTCGTGTATTTCACAACCTTGGTGTCGCGGCAATGACCTATGTCGCAGCAATGGCCACCGTTCTTATTGGAGATATAAACTATTCGTGTATTTCACAACCTGTCTGTCGCGGCAATGATCTCTGTCGCAGCAATGGCCACCGTTCTTGTTGGAGATATAAACTATTCGTGTATTTCACAACCTTGGTGTCGCGGCAATGACCTATGTCGCAGCAATGGCCACCGTTCTTATTGGAGATATAAACTATTCGTGTATTTCAGAACCTGTCTGTCGCGACAATGATCTCTGTCGCAGCAATGGCCTCCGTTCTTGTTGGAGATATAAACTATTCGTGTATTTCAGAACCTGTCTGTCGCAGCAATGACCTCCGTTCTTGTTGGATATATAAACTATTCATATGTTTCAGAACATGTCTGTCGCAGCAAGGACCTCCGTTCTTGTTAGAGGTGTTGACAAACTATTCGTGTATTTCATAACATGTCTGCCGCAGCAATGGCCTCCGTTCTTGTTTATAAATTTAATTTAGCTCGATTGCGAAACAAGTTCTTACAACTTATATTAATCACTCTCGGGACCTCAATCCATGATGGAATCCATCGCCACTCGCCGGCTCGAACTCAGGACCGCTCGCATCCGAGGCGAACGCGCATCCACTGCGCTATCACGACTTCCACTTCCGTTCTTGTTAGATATGTTGATAAACTAATCGTGTATTTCAGAACCTTGGTGTCGCGGCAATGACCTCTGTCGCAGCAATGGCCACCGTTCTTGTTGGAGATATAAACTATTCATGTATTTCACAACCTGTCTGTCGCGGCAATGATCTCTGTCGCAGCAATGGCCACCGTTCTTGTTGGAGATATAAACTATTCGTGTATTTCACAACCTTGGTGTCGCGGCAATGACCTATGTCGCAGCAATGGCCACCGTTCTTGTTGGAGATATAAACTATTCGTGTATTTCACAACCTGTCTGTCGCGGCAATGATCTCTGTCGCAGCAATGGCCACCGTTCTTGTTGGAGATATAAACTATTCGTGTATTTCAGAACCTGTCTGTCGCGGCAATGATCTCTGTCGCAGCAATGATCTCTGTCGCGGCAATGATCTCTGTCGCAGCAATGATCTCTGTCGCGGCAATGACCTCTGTCGCAGCAATGGCCTCCGTTCTTGTTGGAGATATAAACTATTCGTGTATTTCAGAACCTGTCTGTCGTGGCAATGACCTCTGTCACAGCAATGGCCACCGTTCTTGTTGGAGATATAAACTATTCGTGTATTTCAGAACCTGACTGTCGCAGCAATGGCCTCTGTCGCAGCAATGGCCTCCGTTCTTGTTGGAGATATAAACTATTCGTGTATTTCAGAACCTGTCTGTCGCAGCAATGGCCTCCGTTCTTGTTGGAGATATAAACTATTCGTGTATTTCAGAACCTTGGTGTCGCGGCAATGACATCTGTCGCAGCAATGGCCACCGTTCTTGTTGGAGATATAAACTATTCGTGTATTTCAGAACCTGACTGTCGCAGCAATGGCCTCTGTCGCAGCAATGGCCTCCGTTCTTGTTGGAGATATAAACTATTCGTGTATTTCAGAACCTGTCTGTCGCAGCAATGGCCTCCGTTCTTGTTGGAGATATAAACTATTCGTGTATTTCAGAACCTTGGTGTCGCGGCAATGACATCTGTCGCAGCAATGGCCACCGTTCTTGTTGGAGATATAAACTATTCGTGTATTTCAGAACCTGACTGTCGCAGCAATGGCCTCTGTCGCAGCAAAGGCCTCTGTCGCATGAAGTAATAGCCGCGATGATAGTTGACGTTTTGTCATTCTGATATATACTTACATCTTTCAGCGCCGATCTTACGACTGCAACAATAGTTGCGATGATGGTTGACGTCTTGCCATTCCGATATATTTACGTCTTTCAACTCCGATCTTACGAATGAAGCAATAGCCGAGATGATGGTTGACGTCTTGTCATTCCGATATATTTACGTCTTTCAACTCCGATCTTACGAATGAAGCAATAGCCGAGATGATGGTTGACGTCTTGTCATTCCGATATATATTACGTCTTTCAGCGTCGATCTTACGAATGAAGTAATAGCCGCGATGATGGTTGACGTCTTGTCATTCTGATATATTTACATCTTTCAGCTCCGATCCAATAGTTGCAAATGCTATTGTTGTCGTCGCAATTATTCTCAGCATAGCAGTTATGCTGGTCATCTACGTTATTGTTCAAGACACGAAGAAGTCCAAACCAACACAAATAGGCCTACAACCGGGAAACACTAGTATCTATGTTTTATTAATACATAGCACACAGTTTGACCTAAGTGATAAAGTACTGTGCTTTCAAAGTAAAGTAATAACTGTTGTAAACAAACATTCGATACACTATTGCATTATAGGTAAGTCAGGTTGTTACTCAAGTTTCAAGTTTATTAGCAACTAGTTACTATACCCCAACGATAACGTGATTATCGCGAAAAAGATAGCACGGGCTAATATTATTATAATGGGTAAAAAGAAGTTTAGTTATTATCATTTATGTATGCATTACTTGGCACACAGGATTATTTATTACACCCTACGTATTGAGTTGGCTTATTCCAAACCTATTTATAGTAATGCTTGTAAATAACACGTTATCGTTGGGCCATAGTAGCAGTATATACCTGTAAGCTATCGTATATTGCCTTACCTATACAGTAGTGTAATATTCCAACGGTATTATTAGAGTGGTGGAACCTATACTCGACGTAAATCCCACATATAATGACCAGTATAAAATGTTAATTGCACTTGTCGTATATTATTATTTTCTTAAGTCCTGAAAACAACTTTCAAATCACTCTTGTTGGCCAGTTTTAGCTTCATCACGTGACCGTGCTACTCAATACAGCTATCGCAACGGTGTCGGTCGGCACCCGTTTATATGTGAAACTGAAGACTTCAGGGCACCTATGCACAGCGTATTTTGCTCATACACAGTATCAGTTTCAGTGGAAATATTCTCCCAATGATTTGCCAATTTATATTCGTCTGCTGGACCAGTCACGTGACAGTTGCCTCAGCCTACCGATACACTCAACATAATGTTATTGAACCATGCTTCAGGTCTGTCAGCGAAATTAGCCTAGAACTATATAAATATTTTAAATACGGATGAAAATGGAAAATACGCCGAGCCTAGGAATACGCCGAGCCTAGGAATACGAATACGCCGAGCCTAGGAATACGCCGAGCATATGTTCCACCACTCTACTTTACTTTGAAAGCACATTTTTTAAATAACTTACATGCATTTGTATATTATTGTGCAAGATATTAACTTAGCAGACGTTATTATTCAAGGTCAAGGTCGAAGTCTAGTCATATTTATACTGATTCTCGTAATATTCATTTTAAAAATGACATAATATCATGTAACGCTGAAGATAGACTTCGTGGGATAACAATAGACAATACACTGTCTTGGAACACTCAAATTGATAATGTTACAAAGAAATGTAATTCCTTGTTATACTTATTGTCTCGTATTCAAGCCATTTCCGTTCTATACATAATAATAATAATAATAATAAAGATACATATGCGCAAAGTGCTTGATAACATTTCCTACATCTTACCCCATCTAAATTACTGTTGTGTCATTTGGGGGAACTGTAATGCATATTTAGAAGATAAAATTGTTAGATTCCAAACACGAGCTGCAAGACTTATTCTTGACAAATACTTTGACACTACTTCTTCAGAACTTTTCTCAACTCTCAATTGGATGACTTTCCCAGAAAGGGTTAGGTTTCAAAAAGCAGTCTTAATGTTTAAAACACTCAATGGTCTAGGACCTGTCTATCTGCAAGAGTCATTCAGATTTACTTCCGATGTTCGAACTCAAAACTTGCGAGCATCCTCCAATCTCCGACTTTACCCTCACACGTCTATTATGGTGATAGACACCTACAAGTATTACATACACGAATTAGAACCTTTGAGTGAAACCCCATGTATATATGACTTGCGCTTGATGACTTTACCCCTGTGTACATGCAGCTACCTACAAAAACACCTCTCTCTCTCTCGCTCCTCTCTCTCCCCCCTCTCTCTCCTCTCCTCTCTCTCTTCTTTCTCTCTTTCTCTCTCTCTAACTCACCGGACGCTCGCATACAGCACGGGACGCACGTATACAGCACGGGACACACGCATACAGCACGGGACACACGCATACAGCACGGGACACACGCATACAGCACGGGACGCACGCATACAGCACGGGACACACACATACAGCACGGGACACACGCATACAGCACGGGACGCTGGTATACAACACGGGACACTCGCATACAGCACGGGACACACGCATACAGCACGAGACACACGCATACAGCACGGGACACACGCATACAGCACGGGACACACACATACAGCACGGGACACACGCATACAGCACGGGACACACGCATACAGCACGGGACACACGCATACAGCACGGGACACTCGCATACAGCAAGGGACACTAACATATAGCACGGGACACTCGCATACAGCACGGGACGCTGGTATACAACACGGGACACTCGCATACAGCACGGGACACTCGCATACAGCAAGGGACACTAACATATAGCACGGGACACTCGCATACAGCACGGGACGCTGGCATACAGCACGGGACACACGCACACAGCACGGGACACTGACATACAGCACGGGGCACTCGTATACAGCACCCGCTCGCTCAGCATACAGCACGGGACACACGCATACAGCACGGGACACTGACATACAGCACGGGGCACTCGTATACAGCACCCGCTCGCTCAGCATACAGCACGGGACACACGCATACAGCACGGGACGCTAACATACAGCACGGGGCACTCGCATACAGCACGGGACACACGCATACAGCACGGGACACACGCATACAGCACGGGACGCACGCATACAGCACGGGACACACACATACAGCACGGGACACACGCATACAGCACGGGACGCTGGTATACAACACGGGACACTCGCATACAGCACGGGACACACGCATACAGCACGGGACACTCGCATACAGCACGGGGCACTCGCATACAGCACGGGACACACGCATACAGCACGGGACGATACGGTGCATACAGCACGGGACACTCGCATACAGCACGGGACACTCGCATACAGCACGGGACACTCGCATACAGCAAGGGACACTAACATATAGCACGGGACACTCGCATACAGCACGGGACACTCGCATACAGCAAGGGACACTAACATATAGCACGGGACACTCGCATACAGCACGGGACGCTGGCATACAGCACGGGACACACGCACACAGCACGGGACACTGACATACAGCACGGGGCACTCGTATACAGCACCCGCTCGCTCAGCATACAGCACGGGACACACGCATACAGCACGGGACGCTAACATACAGCACGGGGCACTCGCATACAGCACGAGACGCTGGCATACAGCACGGGATACACGCATACAGCACGGGACACTCGCATACAGCAAGGGACACTAACATATAGCACGGGACACTCGCATACAGCACGGGACGCTGGCATACATCACGGGACACACGCACACAGCACGGGACACTGACATACAGCACGGGGCACTCGCATACAGCACCCGGTCGCTCGCATACAGCACGGGACACACGCATACAGCACGGGACACACGCATACAGCACGGGACGCTAACATACAACACGGGGCACTAGCATACAGCACCCGGTCGCTCGCATACAGCACGGGACACACGCATACAGCACGGGACACACGCATACAGCACGGGACGCTAACATACAGCACGGGGCACTCGCATACAGCACGGGACGCTGACATACAGCACGGGACACACGCATACAGCACGGACACTGGCATACAACACGGGGCACTCGCATACAGCACGGGGCACACGCATACAGCACACGGGGCACTCGCATACAGCACGGAACGCTCGCGTACAGCATGGGATGTTGGCGTACAGCACGGGGCACTGACATACAGCACGGGACACACGCATACAGCACGGGACACGGCATACTGAACGGGACAGTATCATACAGCCCGGGACACTGACATACAGCACGGGACACACGCATACAGCATGGTGCACTGGCATACAGCATGGGACACACGCATACAGCACGGGATACTCGCATACAGAACGGGGCACTCGCATACAGCACGAGACACTCGCATACAGCACGGGGCTCTCGCATACCGCAGGGGGCGCTCGCATGCAGCACTCACATGCAGCACGGGGCACCAGCATATAGATACAGCACGGTACATTCGCATACAGCACGGGACACTCACACACAGCACAGGATACTCACATACAGCATGGATCACTCGCATACTGCACGAGACACTCGCATACTGCACGAGACACTCGCATACAGTACGGGCACACGTTTACGGCAAGGAACACTCTCACACAGCACGGGACACACGCATACAACATGGGACACCCACATACAGCACGGGACACTCGCACACAGCACGGGGCACTCGCATACAGCACGGGATACTCGCATACAGCACGGGGCACTTGCATACAGCACGGGACACACACATACAGCACGGAACACTCACATACAGCATGGGATACTCACATACAGCACGGGACACTCGCATACAGCACGGGACACTCACACACCACGGGCCATTCGCATACAGCACGGGACACTCACATAAATAGCATAGCAAAAGGACACTCGCCTACAGCACGGGACACTCGCATACAGCATGGGACAGTTGCATACACTGTAATTTCGTTCTTTTTTTACGAAGCAAGTTTTAACAACTTATATTATCACTCTC